>JAPMUY010004195.1:252500-294146 GCA_026901105.3 Galaxias olidus
CAGTCGGAGTAGTAATAGTGGTGTTCTACTCCGGAAGTCATCCAGCGTCTCTCCCTGATCCTCCTCCAGAGACCTCCAGGTCCAGACACTCCACAGCCTCCATGCTAATCCGCTCTCTCTGGAGTCTGTCTCTCTCTCAGCTCAGACGGCTCTACCTCTCTACTCTCTCCCCCCCTCTGCTTGCTCTCCATCTCTGAGCTTACCCTCTCGGATTATACTCTCTCTCGTCTTATCCGTCCCGAGGAACCCTCTCCTTTCTCCTTGAGCACGTCGCTCCAGGGTCTGGGCGTCTTAGGCATGTGGGAGGACGCTGTGTTGAATGTACCATGGTGTGTAACCGCTGTCTTCCTCCCCGTCTCCCCACAGCTGGAGCAGATCCAGAAGCACACGTGGTACCTGTGAGTACAATCTATCTCTCTCTCTACTCTCTCTACTCTCTCTCTCTCTCTCTCTCTCTCTCTCTCTCTCTTCACTCTCTCTACTCTCTCTCTACTATCTCTCTCTCTTCACTCTCTCTACTCTCTCTCTCTCTCTCTCTCTCTCTACTCTCTACTCTCTCTACTCTCTCTACTCTCTACTCTCTCTACTCTCTCTACTCTCTACTCTCTACTCTCTACTCTCTACTCTCTCTACTCTCTACTCTCTCTACTCTCTACTCTCTACTCTCTACTCTCTACTCTCTACTCTCTACTCTCTACTCTCTACTCTCTACTCTGCTCTCTACTCTCTCTACCCTTTCTACTCTCTCTCTTTACTCTCTTTCAAAAAGCCTTTTTTCAAACCTCTGTATTCTCTGACTCTGGCAAAGCACTTTATGAGCCCAGAGTGAGTCCATTAGTCTGGTGGGTGAATACTCTACGTCTCCCTCGGAGGACAGAGCGCCGGACTTTTGGACTTTAATGGACTCGTTCCCTCAAAGAGTTATTCAGGAATGTGAATAAAAGCAAAAGCGGCCCTTCACTTGGCCTTACCCTGTACCCCGCCCCTCCCCCACCCCTCCATCCACTCTGCCGGTGTGCTGTGCCTCAGGGCCGGGAAGAACGAGCCGGAGCCGGAGCAGCCCGTCCCCCGGAAGGTGGCCATCCGCACGCTGCCCTCGGCTGAGGAGATCGACCCGGACGTCCTGGAGAGCATGCACTCCCTGGGCTGCTTCAG
Source organism: Galaxias olidus (assembly GCA_026901105.3). Classification (NCBI taxonomy): domain Eukaryota; kingdom Metazoa; phylum Chordata; class Actinopteri; order Galaxiiformes; family Galaxiidae; genus Galaxias; species Galaxias olidus. The sequence continues at coordinate 253,656 of JAPMUY010004195.1, forward strand.
GGACAAGAACAAACTCACCAGCGACCTGCTGTCTGACGAGTGAGTGGAAGGAGGGAGGGAGGGAGGGAGGGAGGGAGGGAGGGAGGGAAGGAAGGAGCTCAAGAACTGGAAAGAGCGAACAAACTTAAAAAAAAATTGAATGTCCGAGCTGACAAGCGCGTCTCTTCCCTTTGTCATTCTGATGTATAAGGGAGCCCAAAGTGTATGACGGGCCATATGATGGAGTGTGACATGTAGCGTGTCTGATGGAGGGACGCTTCCATCTGCCTCTCTCCCTCTCTCCTCCTCCAGGGACAACCAGGAGAAGATGATCTACTTCCTCCTCCTGGACCGCAAAGAGAGGTACCCCAGCCAGGAGGACCAGAACCTGCCTGCACGCACTGAAATAGGTAGGCAGGAGCCTAGGTCCTCAGCAGGGTTGTAGTGCTATTTTATTAAGTACCGGAGCGCACCAGCAATGACACACCCCCCTACTATTCGACTATGCAAACATACAATTCTCATTAAATAACTGCAAGGCATGTAAGATCAATTAAAAATGTTTAGCACCGGAACATTGTTCAAGTGAACAGCAGCAAGCATGAATTCAGTCAGTATAACCAAACTACACCTTCTTGCTGTCGGATTCAAAGGCCATTTGGGTGACTCATAAAAACTGCCAAAGCCAATCTGGCTCGACTGATTTTGCCTGGGCAACTCTGCCTGGGCATTTGTGGCTGAGGATTGGGAGAGCCAATATTTGACCAACATGTGCCCACGGAGGACAACGTGCTCATACAACATAGCCTACTGGCAAACAATAACGCACTCATAATAATGCACACTGTTACTGCCTATTTTATAACTATTATAGGCTAGCTACTTGTTTTACGTAACGACCACGGAGGACTACATAACTATGTTCAAATAGCATCAATTATGCACTATAATCGCAAACAACGCACAGCTATGGATGTGGCAGGTGTTAGAAATGGGTTAAAGTATTGACAATCCCGAACATTTAAACACAATCCTTGGTTACGTTAGCCATGCCAATACAGTTTTTGATTCACGTTTCTATCACTAATGTAACCAACCACGCTGTTACTGTTAGATCATCATTATATGTATTATTATTATTAGACTACAAGTTTAGGGAAGCCTTCTAGGCTACGTACATATCCGGCTTGACATGTCAGTCTTTTTTGACAGCAGATTGTCCAGGTTGGTCCGAGAGACATTGTTGTGTTTTTCAAGCGAGAGGCACGTTCACTATTGGCGCTGTTACCTTTTTTTAGAAAGTTTGCTTGCATCTTTGTGGCTGTAGTGATAGTTGAAAATATATATTTTTTTTTATTATTGTGAGAAGTGGCGGAGCTCTCCCCATAGCCCACCCCCCCCCCCCCCCCACCCCCCACTACACCCCTGGTCCTCAGAGTTCATCAGTCTTTTTACGACTGCATTTCCCCCCCGAATCACTTCTGAGTCCTCTCCCCCTGAGTGGGTGTGTAGCACCATGGGGTTGATTGATCAATGTCTCCTTCCTCTGTCCACTGCTGGCTCCCCAGCGGACCCCCCCAGGAAGCGGGTGGACTCCCCCCTGCTGACCCGCCACAATAAGAGGAGGCCCGAGAGGAAGTCCATGGAGGTCCTCAGCGTGACTGACGGAGGCTCCCCGGTGCCTGTACGACGGGCCATCGACATGACAACGCATGGACAGAGGTATGGGCTGGACACACACACACACACACACACACACACAGATAAACACACATATACACAAACCCTAACAGATAAACACACATTTACACACACCCTAACAGATATATGTACACGCACACACACACACACACACACATACATACACACATGCTGATGCTAACATCTAGAAACAAAAAAACTGTTCATATGTAGTACATAGCGTGTGTCAGCTCCGATGCTCCAGAGCTTAAAGAATGTGAGAGGCATGCCCAGTTTGTGTTGCTGCATCATTTCACAGTGTGGCATTATCCCTTCTGCAAGCCCGAATAACAGCCCCCCCCCCCCACCCCCCCCACCCCCCCCCACACACACACACACACACAGCCCCCCCACACACACACACACACACACCCCCCACACACACACACACACACACCACACACACACACACACACACACACACACACACACACACACACACACACACACACGCCAGGATGGCAGATGAATCACGGGTCCTTCCACGCCGACACACTGATTGCCACACACACACACACTTCCACACACACTTCCACACACGTGCAGCCGTAGGATGTTCCGCTCCTCTATACGCTCACCGTGGGGGGTCCGGAGCACTATAGCTCCCAGCTGGATAGGCGGTTGATTAGTACTGGCTGCTGTTTAGTACATGGGCTGCTATTGGCAAAGCCTCCCGCAGGCCACATCATTAGACTGCTGAGGACACCGTGGGACCGGAGCAAACAGAGAGAGAGAGCATGGTGGGAAAGAGAGTTCAGCGTTGGCAGGCCGCCGGTAGTGGCAGCGGTGACAAAACGGTTCAATAGGATGGTTCTGAGTGACTGGGAGTGGGTTACATAAGACCCTAGCATGACCCTATAAAAGTATGACCCCATAAGCATGATACCATATAAGCATGACCCCATTGTCCTACCTCACTTCCTCTTTTAATTTCCTGTGTTGTCATGTGGCTTTTTGCCTCCATCACGTTCTGATTTGCCTCACCAATAAGCCTCCCTAGCTGACACTTAACGATGGTGTTCTGACCTGTAGCCTGTGTGCGTTGGTCAGCGCATGCCTCCGATGGGAATTCCTCTGTGTGACTGTCCTTTCTGTCTCCTCATTCTTTCTGTCTGTCCCCTGTAGTAAATCTGTGTTCAGTAAAAGCTTGGATATCACAAACTGCAGCAAGGAAGAAAGGTACTTGTTTGTTTGTTTGTTTGTTTGTGCTGTTGTTCTTTCCGTTTGTCCTTCGTGCCACTGTCGGGCTGTGGTGCCCCCCCCCCTGCACCATCCCCTGTGCTCCCGGGCCGTAAAGGAAAACACAATGACGTGCGAGCAGAAAGCGTGGCCATGTCTTATTCAGTCAGACTTCCATGGGAGCGGTCCTGAGTGTCAAGCCTTGAACAGTATGACAGCGGCGAGGATTGGGGAGAAGACAGAGTTTCTCCAGCGAACTGTAGCTAGGAGAGCCAGCCGCAGGAGCACCTAGAGAGGAGCACCTAGAGAGGAGCACCTAGAGAGGAGCACCTAGAGAGGAGCACCTAGAGAGGAGCACCTAGAGAGGAGCACCTAGAGAGGAGCACCTAGAGAGGAGCACCTAGAGAGGAGCACAGACAGAGAGGAGCACCTAGAGAGGAGCACCTAGAGAGGAGCACCTAGAGAGGAGCACCTAGAGAGGAGCACAGACAGAGAGGAGCACAGACAGAGAGGAGCACCTAGAGAGGAGCACATAGAGAGGAGCACAGACAGAGAGGAGCACCTAGAGAGGAGCACCTAGAGAGGAGCACAGACAGAGAGGAGCACAGACAGAGAGGAGCACCTAGAGAGGAGCACCTAGAGAGGAGCACCTAGAGAGGAGCACCTAGAGAGGAGCACCTAGAGAGGAGCACAGACAGAGAGGAACACAGACAGAGAGGAGCACAGACAGAGAGGAGCACCTAGAGAGGAGCACCTGGAGAGGAGCACCTGGAGAGGAGCACCTGGAGAGGAGCACCTGGAGAGGAGCACCTAGAGAGGAGCACCTAGAGAGGAGCACATAGAGAGGAGCACATAGAGAGGAGCACCTAGAGAGGAGCACAGACAGACAGATGACAGACAGACAGACAGACAGACAGACAGACAGACAGACAGACAGACAGACAGACAGACAGACAGACAGACAGACAGAGGAACACATACAGAGGAGCACAGACAGACAGACACACAGACAGACCAAGTTTCCACCTCTCCCTCTGAACACATCAAACGCCTCCCCCACAGCCTTTGATGTGTGTGGAGCCCTGTGCTCAGACAGACGGGCCCTTTTTTAGGTCAGCGCCAAGGTCCCCGTTATCCCCGCTCCCATCTCTGCCCTCGCTGCCGAGCGCCCGTGTCTGTTTGTGTATGTCTTGTTTGCGTCTCCTCGTTTGTTTGTTTGTTTGTGTCGTGCTCGTCTGTTTGCTCGCAGTGTCGTTGTGTGTGTGTGTGTGTGTGTGTCTGTGTGTGTGTGTGGGGGGCGGGGGGTTGTGTTATCTCCTCATTTGTGCCGGCTCCTGCCTGCCTGTTGAAAGGCCCTCGTGGCTGGCCTTGTGCTGGGGAACACCGTTTATTGCTGGGCTTTCACGGCCTCTGCCGAGATTAGCATAAATTAATTGCGGGCGGGCGGCGCGCTTTCCCGAGGAGCAGCAGCGACGCAGAGCTGAGGGCGGAGGAGGAGGAGGAGGAGGAGGAGGGGGGGGGGGGGGGGGCATTCACATGCTGAGCAGCCCTTTATCTCGGCCATTATCTCATTGTGGAGATGCCTAATCACCGCTTTCCCCCGAAGCCGCTCCCGCCACCCTCCTCTTCCTCTCGCCGGCAGAGAACAACAACGCGACTCTCAATAAAAATAAATAAAGAGAGCTTTCATGAGGCCACCTGACCCCCCCAGCCCTGGGACTGGGTGTGCTCTCTTCTTCCTGTGGCGGGGAAGAGAAGCCTCTCGACGGACAGCTTGACGTGGTGGTGAAGGAGAACAATGCGTCGAGGAGGAAGGCCGCTCCGCCGCCGTGGCCCTGACACGTCTGTCGGTCGGCCATCACCGTCCCTCCCGCCGTCCGTGTTGGCTTCCCTTGAGCACAGGGTTGGTTTGTGTGTGAGAATGTGTCCGCTCCCGACGCGCTAGTCTTCCGTCTTTGCAGCGCTCTCGTGAGGCTCTCCGCGTGGTCCTGACTGGTTCTCCGGAGGTTCTTACGGCGCACCTCCTCTGCATCGGCTGTCCCATTGGCCGGGCCGAGCGTGATGTCATGCTGAGGGCATACGGTATAATGTGTGTGTGTGTGTGTGTGTGCGCGAGTCTGTAGGCTTACCCTACGTTGTATTTAAATATGATTTACCGTTTCAATTTTCATTTCCAACAAAGCCAAATTGTCTACGGGCAATTAAACCCTAAAACCTCGTTAGACGTCAGCGGCCGTATGTGATTTTGGAGGGGGAGGGGAGGAGGAAGGACGGGGGGGGAGGGAGGAGAAACAGAGGAAGGGAAGAAAGGGGGAGATATGAAAAGGTAATGAATTGTAAATGAAAAATGGAAAAGCTCTTCGTCGGGAAAAGAATAGAGATGTGTTGCCAAAAGAAATTGCAAGGCGTGCGTGTGTGTGTGTGTGTGTGTGTGTGTGTGTGTGTGTGTGTGTGTGTGTGTGTGTGTGTGTGTGTGTGTGTGTGTGTGTGTGTGTGTGTGTGTGTGTGTGTGTGTGTGTGTGTGTGTGTGTGTGTGACTGATGAGCCTGGTGTATTTGTAGATGTTGACTGATGCGCTTCATATCTTTTCTTCATGTCAAACGCCGTGTGAGACGACACCTATTCCCCTGTGCACAGCCAGCCAGAAACACCGTTCTTGTCGACAAACTCTCAGGCCCACCAAATCCACACCTTAGGCTACCCAAACAACTCTGTAACTCCACCAGAGAGAGTGTGTGTGTGAAGATAAAAGGGGGCTTAGGTGTACTTAGAGTGCAAACCCAAGAAGGGCATAGAGAAATGGGTTTAATAAAGTGGCTTGGGAAATCACAGGGCACATACACTGTGTTCTTGGGGGAACAACTAACCCTGGGTGTAGTGCTGGTGATCCATCCTGCTTTGAGTCACTATCCTCCACCTACCCTGCCTGGGGCCTCAGGGTCCTGGAGGAGGGGCCACTGCACCACAGTGCAATGCGGGACTTTTATAGGGTGAAGTTCAGAGGCCAGGGACATTTGTCCTTTTCCATGGCATCTCTCCAATGGGTTACTCTTTGTCGTGTTTGTGTGTGTGTGTGTGTGTGTGTGTGCCCATGTGCAGTACGTTGGTGTTGTGTGAAGCAACGCCTTGATCCCCTTGTCTGCATTTGCTGTGCCAACATCTGTCTGTGTGTGTGTGTGTGTGTGTGCCCATGTGCAGTACGTTGGTGTCGTGTGAAGCAATGCCTTGATCCCCTTGTCTGCATTTGCTGTGCTAACGTGTGTGTGTGTGTGTGTGTGTGTGTGTGTGTGTGTGTGTGTGTGTGTCCTGTCTGTGTGTGTGTGTGTGTGTGTGTGTGTGTGTGTGTGTGTGTGTGTGTGTGTGTGTGTGTGTGTGTGTGTGTGTGTGTGTGTGTGTGTGTGTGTGTGTGTGTGTGTGTGTGTGTGTGTGTGTGTGTGTGTGTGTGTGTGTGTGTGTGTTCAGGTCCCGGTCCATCAGCGGAGCGTCCTCCAACCTCTCCACCAGCCCCCTCAGCAGTCCACGGGTAAGTCCTCTGCTCCTCCCACCCACTGGCCCCCCCCACGGCCCACAATGCACCTCGGCCTTCTGTGGGTGTGTCACTGGAGTGTACACACGGCTGTCTGTCCACCCACCACACCAGCTCACCATGAGCCTGCATAAAGCAGCCCACACCAGCCCCCACCAGGGGGCCTCCATAACACTGCTGCGGTAGCCTTGCACGCACATCACCTAGCCGTAGAACACATCGCCACAGTTACTTATGCCTGTCTTAGATCTGGTGACATTTAAGGCTGCTAGTGTTGAAATGACTCGCTCTGTTCATTTGCAAGCCGCAGCAGGAAAGTGTCAGTGCATCTCTTTAAGTCACCATTAGGAGAGACGTGAGTAGGCTTTATCTCTGCCTTGGGGATTTGTCCGGCGTGGCCAAAGCCGCCTGGGGCCGCGGCAGAACCTAGCGCGCAGGCCGTTGACGGGGAACCTTCACACGTTCCAATAAAGACAGCGTCAGCCCCGTCATCCTCCACTAGGAAGCGCCGTCCCTGAGAGGAGACAGAGTGAAAGGTTAAGGCCGCAAATCAACCCCCGCCGCCTCCGGCTTCCTCGTGCAGCGCACTTCACTTTTAGTGAGGCCGTGCATTATTAAAGGCGGGGCCGTCAGCGAGGATGTGAACTGAAAATCATCACATATTCTGCCTCCCTCATGCACCGGCACGCCGAAACGCTTTCCCCGCTGAGCCGCAAGGATTTATTCATTGTAACGAACGGGAAAAGGGGGATAAGGAGAGGCGTCTGTTTGCGTCACACACACATCTCTGTTCAATGAGTCATGTTAGAAAGGGGGCCTGTGCGCTCAATCTTTTCTAGGGTGTAGTACTTGTTCCGCACAAAAGATGGCCGAGTCGTAGGGAAGTAGTTGGAGCTGTTTCACGTGTGTCGGATTTATGCAGAGCTTTCCATCCACACCGAGGGGGGGTGGGGGGGTTACTCTTCAAAGCGCTCCCTCCATCAGACGCTCCTACACTGTTATGGCCTGTCATACCAGTGGCTTGGATCATCCATACCCCCAGCATTGTGCATGCTGCTCACCCAGGTGGAGGCGCAGGCTACGGCGGGTTAGCGCTGGGACTGCTCCGGTAACGCGGGTCCCCTTCTCTCCGACCTCGGGGGTCCTCCGCCGCCGCTGCTGCTGCTGCTGCTGCTGCTGTCACAGCCTCCTGGCTGGCTCACCGTGCTAACGGCATGTTTTTCTGTTTCTTTCTTCCTTTCTGCACTCTTCACCCTCTCACCCACTTCCTGCCTGTGCTGTCACTCGCTTCACCTCTCCCCCCCCCCCCCCCCCCCCTCCCCGACACTCCATTGCTCACCTTCCTTTGGTTTTCTCCCGCCCGGCGCGTCTCCCATGGCAATGTGCCGCTGTTGTTGTGTTCCGGCCTGTGGTGCTCTCTCGACCCACTCTGTCGCCTGGCTGCCGGGCCGCCGCTCTCATTGGCCGAACCGCGCCGCCGTCCCAAACGGTGCATGACCAATCGCAGCCCGTCCGGCGATTCTTCATCCCGCCCCAGTCCCCCGACCTCTGTCAGTCCCCCAACTGTAGCCCCACCCACTCCTCCGAGGCCCGCCTCAACGGGGTGGGGCCCCGCACCCCCAACTCCTACCAGCCAAAGATGGGGTCTCCCCTCATGCACCCCCGCACGCAGACCCTCCCCGCTAAGCCCAAAGTGTTGGAGAAGCCCCTCCAAACCACCCGCTCCAACCCCCTGCCCAACTCGGCAGAGAACGCCGCCACCCCCAAGTCGGAGCCCTCCACCCCTAGCCAACCCCTGTCCCCCTGTGTCCCCTGCAGCCCCCGGGTGATGCGCCACCCTCCCCTGACGGTGGCCCCCAAGCTGTCCATCCCCCTGTCCCCCGTCCCCCCCATGTCGCCCATGCGGCGCCACCGGCTCCACCCTGACCACAACGGCAAATGTGTCCCCATTACGCAGGTCACCCCCCACCCCTCCCCCAGGGGGAGCCCTCTCCCCACCCCTAAGGGCACCCCGGTGCACACGCCCAAGGAGAGCCCGGCGGGGACGCCCAGCCCCACGCCGCCGCCCAGCCCCTCCATCGGGGGCCTGCCCTGGAGGACGCGCCTCAACTCCATCAAGAACAGCTTCCTGGGCTCGCCGCGATTCCACCGCAGGAAAATGCAAGGTACTGTGGGAAGGAGGGCCAGGGAGGTGTGGTAGGGCTGAGTCACTCTACAGTACTGTGCTATGAGTCCAGGCTAGACTCCTCTGTTAGAGCCCTAAGTGTACTATTCTGCCCTCTTAGAACACCTTTAGAATAGTGTTAAACATATTTATGTTGTTATACATTTGATACAGCTATATCTGTTACTTTTTCATGATATCTCTCATTCTCTTTAGATAAAAATAGAACGTGTTTTTATTGTACGAGATAAATACGGCTCTAATTGGTCACGGGTGATTAGCATGCTCTATTATAACGCTCACAGTAAAACCAAAGCCTTCCCTGAAGACGTAAGAGCAGCCCATTTCCATCCTAATGAGACGGTATCTCGGTGGTGTGTTAGGCCAAAGGCGGCTCCGCGTACTGATCAGACTAGCAGCAGGTGAAGCATGGCTAATGACTGCGCACCCAGAGAGATCCCTATCGCTCTGCCCTCCGGGGGCCTTCCTCCTGCGGACGGCAGCATCTATGGCGAAGGGCGGTATCGCCGCGCGTAGCGTGTCTAACCTTTCCCGCAGGAAACGTACCGTGTGCTCCTCCGGAGTCTTCTCCCGTCTTAACCTTTGACCTCTCTCTCTCTGCCCCCACAGTCCCCACCCAGGAGGACATGTCCAGTCTCACGCCGGACTCGTCTCCAGAGTGAGTGCTCGTCCCCGGGGCCAGGACCCGTGCACGTCACAGCGCTGTCACCGCTTAAGAAACACACACAAGTTACATATAAGAGTGTCCACCACACGATGCTAACGCTGAGATGATCGGTAGCCTTCATCCACTCTATGATGCACTCTCTGTACGTGGCCGGGTCACAGCAGGGCAGTGGCAGCCTTCCTGTATGGGCCTGTCACCTTGGGGCCCGTCTGAACAAGCCCTCCCACATTATCATGCAGGCTGGCCGGGCGGCTCCGCTCGCCCCTCCCTCACTGTGACTGCGCTATTTTTAGGGAGCCATGAATATTTCAGTGCTTTACTTCCAGTGCGTTTCCTAGACACAGGCAGCGGCAGTGTTTGTGTTGGCAAAGCGGAAGCAGGGCCTTAGGCCAGTTCAGCACACCGAGGTACTGGGATGACGTCAGGGATACTGGGATATGTTAGTGGGACTGGGAGGATGTTAAGGGTACTGGGAGGATGTTAAGGGTTCTGGGAGGATGTTAGGGGTACTGGGAGGATGCTAGGGGTACTGGGAGGATGCTAGGAGTACTGGGAGGATGTTAGGGGTACTGGGAGGATGTTAGGAGTACTGGGAGGATGTTAGGGGTACTGGGAAGATGTTAGGAGTACTGGGAGGATGTTAGGGGTACTGGGAGGATGTTAGGGGTACTTGGAGGATGTTAGGGGTACTGGGAGGATGTTAGGAGTACTGGGAGGATGTTAGGGGTACTGGGAAGATGTTAGGAGTACTTGGAGGATGTTAGGGGTACTGGGAGGATGTTAGGGGTACTTGGAGGATGTTAGGAGTACTGGGAGGATGTTAGGGGTACTTGGAGGATGTTAGGAGTACTGGGAGGATGTTAGGGGTACTGGGAGGATGTTAGGAGTACTGGGAGGGAGTCAGGGACCTCAGAGGAGACGGGAGCAGGGAGGGCTTGTAGCACAGCTGACGGGACGGAGACTCACGTTGGGTAAAGACTTAGAAGGCACCTTTTAAGCTGTGACATTTGACAACGAAACACTCACAGTTTACCCTAGTGTAACAAAAGACGTGGTGTAAAAAAAAGTAGCAAATATGCCATGAAAAAGCTATTAGGCGCCGAGAAGTGTTGATGTCATCTGTTCCACACGCCAGCCTGGTGTATAGAGTGGTAGAGTGACACTGTGGTTCTATGAGACACTGCAGCGCTCTCTCTCTCTCTCAATATGGTCCTGGATGAGTCACGCACAGAGAGCAATCCGTCATGAGTGCCGCTGTGTCATTAGCGTAGGGGCTAACGCTGTCCGTCCCCCGCTTAGGCTGGCCAAGAAGTCGTGGTTTGGCAACTTCATCAACCTGGAGAAGGAGGAGCAGATCTTCATCGTGATCCGGGACAAGCCCCTCAGCTCCATCAAGGCGGACATCGTCCACGCCTTCCTCTCTGTGAGCGCCTCTCCTCCTCCTCCTCCTCCTCCTCCTCCTCCTCCTCCAGGGCCCTGCCCCCTAATCCATCTGTCTCTCCATACCTGTCTGTCTCTCCATACCTGTCTGTCTGTCCATACCTCTCCTTTAAGGGTATCCGTCTGTCTTGCAGTAAGTAGGCAGTTTGTCTCTTCCCGTGCTATCGCTATGCAACACAGACTGTAGCTTACGTCTACTACGAAAAGGTATTATTTTCAGTTAGTCAACCATCAAAAAAGGCATTATTTTCTGTTAGACAAACTTTTAGGCTTTTAGGCTGTGTGTGATTGGTGCAGGGCACACTACAGGCCACCTCTGATTGGTGCAGAGCACACTACAGGCCACCTCTGATTGTCTCTCCGTGAGGAAGGGAAGGTCACTGTGCTTCCTCCCTCTCCACACTGACCATGACATCTCCAGGATTGAGTTTTTGAGAGTTTTACAGGAGCTGGTACCAACGATCAATCTAAACTCTGTTTGACTCCTATTCACCCTTCTCCTGTGTCCCAGAATTACCAATCAATCTATACCCTGCTATCTAAAACATCCCGTTGTTTACTGTGAGCTCCGGGGTTAAGCCAGGTCTAGCCGTGTATGTGGCCTCCCTGTCCTGTTTGCTCAGCTGTCTGTGTTGGGACTGGCTGACTGAACGTCTGGCGATACCCAACAGCCTAGCGTGTTCCTCTGTAACGGATCCCATGCTGTCCACTCCTCTCTCGTCTCCTCCTCTCCCCAGCCTATCTCTCTCTCTCTCTCTCTCTCTCTCTCTCTCTCTCTCTCTCTCTCTCTCTCTCTCTCTCTCTCTCTCCCTTGCTCCCTGTCTTAGTGCGTCTGCCGACCTACCCACGCTGCTCGCCGTGATTTGTCTCTGAGCTGACTCCTGTTTTTCTCCGGGGCGGTTTCCCTCCCTCTCTCCTCTCTCCCAGATCCCCAGCCTGAGCCACAGCGTGATCTCCCAGACCAGCTTCCGGGCGGAGTACAAGTCCTCGGCCGGCCCCACGGTCTTCCAGAAGCCGGTCAAGTTCCAGGTGGACATCACCTACACGGAGAGCACGGCGGCCACCAAGGAGAACGGCATCTACTCGGTCACCTTCACCCTGCTCTCAGGTGACCCCCGGCACGGGGGAGGGAGGGAGAGGGAGGGAGGGTGGAGGAATGGAGGGAGGGTGATAGTGGAAGTTAAGGGTGCTTATATGAAGGGAGGAGTCACAAACCGAAAGAGAAGGTTTTTTTTCTTCCAAACCGTGTCTTCCTGCGGTACCTTCCGGGATAGTCTCTGGCTCACACACACTGTCTCCCCGTCTCCCTCTGCCCTCCTTCTTCCCTAACAGGCCCCAGCCGGCGTTTCAAGCGAGTGGTGGAGACCATCCAGGCCCAGCTCCTGAGCTCTCACGACCAGCCCCAGCCCCAGATCTCTGGTAAGTAGAGGCCTCAGTCGCCAAACGCCCCCACTCCCCTCACCCCCTCCCCGCCCCCCCCTCTCAGCATCCTGGCACCCCTCACAGCACACCCCCCAGCCACGGCTCGGCTACGATCGATCGGCTCACCCCAAACACGCTTTAGCACAACGGCATCGCCACATGCATGACCTGCCATGGCACACGCCAACTGCACGCCATGGCACACACACCTGACACACAAACAGTGGCTCAGGCAGGACACACTTGTCTTTTTTTAACATTATTATATTGTCCTTGCTCCTGATCTCTACATTATGAACACACTAGGGCTCAAAGATGTATGCAAGCAGGGGCGTTCTGTCCGTTTGAGAATGGACGAAGACCTTCTGGTTTCATGACCTGTCGTGTTCCTTAAAGAGGAGTGTGAGGTTAGGGAATACGAAGGGCTTTAGACCTTTGAACTTTCTGACACACCCCCTAACCCATGGACATATTTTCCTTCGCCTTGTGTCAATCAAACTCACCCGTCTTAAAGTTTATGGGTAATGTTGTTTTAAACTGTGTCCCGATTAGCAAAATGTTGGTCACACCAGTAGAAAAAAAAAAGTTGAATAATATAATATTGGGCTGCCTATAGTTAAATTAGATAACTTATGGAAGAGATGGAAGAAAAGAAAGGGTCCATTTCTGTTCTCTACTCGTCCCTGTTGGTTTGTTAGTGTTATTGGTGTGCTTGTCCATGTGCTGGTGGTCATTCGCATGATAATGGTCCCCTCTGGTGGTGAGAGATAGTACTGCATCACCTGATAGCTAGCCGGGCTGGCTCCCTGCCGTGTGGTCCTAAGTCCAGTAAGGAATGTTCAGGCTTCCATACTCGTTGCAATGCTCACTCCCGCGTCCCTGGCATTGTAGTGAAGCAGCCTGTTTGGCCTCCTCCACCTCTCAGTAGTTTGAAGCAGCCCAGGCAGCAGAGAGCGCCACACTCACAGAGGGGGGACTGTCGTCAGGGCACTGTATGCACCACCTTCAGCCACCGTCACCGTGTCAACGTAACAACGACCCATCGCTCCTCACTCCTCTCTCCTGCTCTGCCATGCTCTCTCTCTCTCTGACTCTCTCTCTCTCTCTCTCTCTCTCTCTCTCTCTCTCTCTCTCTCTCTCTCTCATTCCTCTCCCTTAGGCAGAATTGGCCTGAAGTAGAATTTCACTTTTTCTGTCCCTCTTCTGTTTCTATCTTTTTCCCCTCTCACGTTGTGTCTCTCCTTTTCACTCTCTCTCTCTCTCTCTCTTCCTCACACTCTCTCTTTCTCTCACTCTCTCGCCTGCCAGTCCACGTCACCTTGCTCATTGTCACCCACAGCTTGCTCCTCTCTGCACCTGGAGAGGTTGAATGACTGGCATGCTGAACGCCATGTTTAATATCACCCCGGCCAGCCCAGAGCCCATCTCACACACACACACACACACACACACACACACACACACACACACACACACACAGCCTGGCAACATGTTGGCATGTTGGTGCCATTACTGAGCAGCACAATGGCCGGTGGACATGCAGTGGTGCCAACATGCCACCTGTTTAGCATGGAGCCTGCCACTAACTTTGCTGTACACTGTGTGTGCGGGGAGCTCTGGGCTGATTGCCTGGAGGAAGGGTGTGTGTTTGTGACGCAAAGGGGATGCCACACCTAACAGGGAGAGCATGTTGTTCTGTATCACTGGGATGGGCCAATGATTGACGCGACAGATCTCATCAGCGATCCGTCTCAAATCAACCCAGTCCCGACAACCTGCATGCGATGCATATTCTCCTTTTGCAGCTGTTGTAACAACTAGCTATCTGAACCTACCTGAAGATGTCGTTTGTGTGTGTGTGTGTGTGTGTATGTGTGTGCATGTGTGTGTGTGGGTGTGTGTGCGCGTGGCTGATGAAAAATACGAGTAGGAGTTATGTATATTTTGAGGACAGACAAATAATTCTGTGGCTGGTCAGTGGGGGTCCAGTATGGCCGGTGGGGAGGAGACAGCAGGTGTTAGAGTGACTGTGTCCTCTGTTCCTAGACACTCTGACCGGCAAACCCTCCAAACGGGGTAAGACCCAGGCGACCCTGGCCGACCACTGTGACTGACCCCCACAACACCACCATCGCAAATAAACCCTCTGACACCGCCCGCTACACCTAGCACAAGCCGGCCCCACTGCTGACACTTACAGCTTATAGCTGGTGTGTGTGTGTGTGTGTGTGTGTGTGTGTGTGTGTGTGAGCAAAAGAGAGAGAGCGCTATACTCACAGACCTCTGCATGGTACTGCCCACTCCTTCACACGTTGACGTTGCTAAGAGAAGGATGGTAAGTCACTGCAACTGTCGGCTCACTCACTCAAGCTAACAAGTACACAGTGAACACCTCGGACCCGACCAAGACATGCAGACACATGTGACAGACATTTGTGGGGCGGTTCTTTAAATGCCAACCATGTAGAAGTGAAACCTGGTTAGGTGTTGAATTGCTGAATGTTGTTGCATGTCTTTTTGTATGTATCGGTGGTGTTTTTGAGCATTAACCCACAAGCCCCAATGTTAATGGATTCTCTCTTGTGTGTGCCTTAAACATGGTAAGGAGGAGGGTTAATGGACCTTTGGGATGCTGCTGTATAAACAGGACTCGTATGGAGGGGAGGGAAAGACTTTCTTTGATCTCCACTTACTGTGAACTCTGAAACCTACCTCTAAAATGGCCCCTTCCCTGTTCTCTGCTAACTAAGCACAAACTTTCCACAAACTATTCCAGGAGCATTGATGCGCGATCCAAACGGTCCCATTAGCAGCACAGTCCTTCTCTTCTGCTTCCAGAAGGTTCTCTTAGCCCTCCTCTGCACCACTGGCAGCCCAGCCAGGTGGAACTGAGACTCTAAGCCTGTTTGTACTAATGACACACTAGTGGAATGATGTGTCTTTGATATGTCTGTTTAAGGGCCCCACCATGGCCCGTTGCCGTCCACCTACACATCGTGTCGGTCCACTAAAGGCTGCTCCTTTGCCCTGACTAACATCCAGCCCCCTCCACTTTGCCATGGCCACAGAGTCTCCTTTGCCATGGCCACAGAGTCTCCTTTGCCATGGCCACAGAGTCTCCTTTGCCGTGGCCACAAAGACTCCTTTGCCATGGCCATAGAGTCTCCTTTGCCATAGCAACACAGACTCCTTTGCCATGGCCACAGAGTCTCCTTTGCCATGGCCACAGAGTCTCCTTTGCCATGGCCACAGAGTCTCCTTTGCCATGGCCACAGAGACTCCTTTGCCATGGCCACAGAGACTCCTTTGCCATGGCCACAGAGACTCCTTTGCCATGGCCACAGAGACTCCTTTGCCATGGCCACAGAGTCTCCTTTGCCATAGCCACAGAGACTCCTTTGCCATAGCAACAGAGACTCCTTTGCCATGGCCACAGAGTCTCCTTTGCCATAGCCACAGAGACTCCTTTGCCGTGGCCACAGAGTCTCCTTTGCCATAGCCACAGAGACTCCTTTGCCGTGGCCACAGAGTCTCCTTTGCCATAGCCACAGAGACTCCTTTGCCATGGCCACAGTCTCCTTTGCCATGGCCACAGAGTCTCCTTTGTCATGACCACAGAGTCTCCTTTTCACCGGCTCCTTTCCTCTCCTCTCCTCCATCACCACCCCCGCTCTCCTCATTGGTAACCCCATTGCTCATTCGTTGTTTGTTCTTTCTCTTTCTCTCTCTCTCTTTCTCTTTTTCTTCTCTTCCCGTCTGTGTACCTAGGCAGCCCGTTGAGTAACTTCTTTGACGTAATTAAACAGCTTTTTTCAGACGAGAAGAGCAGCCAGGCGCCCACCCCCCCTGGCTCCCCCGCCACGCCTAGCCCCCCCGCCAAGCATGCTCCCGGCAGCAGGCGAAACGAGCCCCCAGCCAGTGACTCTAAATGCCTGCCGGGCAAAGACAAAACAAAGATGGCCGCCAGCACCAGGACACAGGAACAACCTTAAAGAAGCAGGTGTAGCTGTGCATGACTAGATGATAACCAGTTATCAGGTCTTTGAAACCCAGAGGAGAGCTGCTGACTGTACCCTTTAGCTAGGACTGTCCCTCCCCAACAATATACAAACACTGCTTTGTGACTCTTGCCTATAAGCTTTTTAGTTTCTTTACTGTATAATGGAATGACAACTGCAGTTGAGAGGTGGATCAGTATTTCAGGATATGTAGCACATTTAGCTATGCCCCCCCCCCCCCCCTGTGTCCCTCCCTGTGCACCCTGGGGGTCTGTCTATCTGTCGGGATGGGGTTATGTGTGTCCTCTGCTCACCTGTGTGATAGCTTGACTTGTCTCTACCACCAGGGGTCATCCATAAGTCCTATTAGAGTCCAGCCGCTGCTCCTCAAGACGGCTGGCCGACCGAGGGCCGCCCGCACTGGGAGCATGTGAGCCAGAGACAGGCAGAGAGAGAGAGAGAGAGAGAGAGAGAGAGAGAGAGAGAGAGACAGAGAGAGAGGGGGAAAAAGAGTGGGAGGGAGACAGAGCCTGCACCCCTCCCACTGTCAAACCCAAAGCACCTCCACCTGCCAGCCCCGCCCCGCCCCACCTCCTACATCCACACCTCCTCCCCCCTGCTCTCCACCTCCACCTGGCCAAACACCCAGACCTAGAGGAAGAGCTCCAGAGACGCCTTAAGATTATGACGTAGACCCAGCAGCCTCTCTCTCTCTCTCTAGGTGTCTTTCTCCTGCACCCCCCCCACCCTACCCCCGTCCCACAAACACACACACACACACCCACACACAAATGTAAACGTTGTTGTGGACTCGTTGAGGGATGTAATGAATTGCACACACACACACACACTGGAGAGTATTAGTAGAGCCACTGGCTGGACGTCGAAAACGGGGTGCAGTCCTGAGACCCAACGGACGCTGGCTGGATTGTAGTTCTTTTTCAATGTAGTCCTTCCTCGTGGACAACCGGACTTCACCAAATCGCCGGCATCGCTGTAAATGAAATGGGATCCGTGGTGAAAGAATCCCGAATCCCAGCCGTCGATGAAGTACTTTGGGAGGGGGGGGGGGGGGTATTTGGGGATTGGGGTGGGAGGGTACACAAATGAATGATCTATTCTGTTGTACAGACTGAATACGTTACGTATGTACAAATGTGTAGCTGTGATGATATTACGTTTAGCAGAGTTGTGTTGCCACGTTCTTGGTTTTCCATTGCCGAACATGTCTGACCTATATCAATGCATCGTCCCATTTGTCTCTACTCTTTGTATGTACCATTCACGTCAGGGTTGTTCCTTTACTCTATGTTGATGTTTTCTCCATGTTCCTTTGAAGTATCTGCAGGATTCAGACGACAGTGGACATACTGTGTATATTTTTGTACCTTATTGTATTTTGTCATCGTTGTTTTTAAAACCTGTGTTGTCGGTTTATTTATACGAAGGATGTAGAAAACGTGTTCAAGTCAGATTATTTAAGGCTATTTTTGTCATGTTTAAGTTATTGAGTCGTTCCGAAATCTAGAAATGTATGTGACCATTCACTCTTACCCAGCTTTTAGGAGGAGAACGCTTGTAATATAAATTTGGAGAATTATTTACCGTAATTTAAGAATGTAGACTAGCCTCTTTGAGAGGAAAAATATCCCTACGTTGATAATTGTCAGTTCCTTCTCCTTGTGTGTGTGTGACGATTTAAGAGTCACCGACAGCACACTTGCCATTCTGTAAATAAGCCCAGTTTGCCGACAAACGTCTTTAAAAAGGGGATTCCTACTCTTAGCTTTGACCTTGTATGGTTGTTTGCATGTCCAACATTTGTCTTTTCTTTGCATGTTGTTGTTGGAATTGGTCTTCTGTCCCTTTTCCCCTCCTCTTTTCTGACTGGTCGGTTCCCTTTGTTCTCTTTGTATCTTTTTCCTTTCGCACATTTGCTTTTTTTTTGTAAACCGTCTTTTGTTTCTTTCGATCCCCCCTTCCTTTCCCCTTCTCCGTATTGATCTACTGTGCACATGGTGGTGCCAAGCATCCTCCACACACACGTACACACACACACACACACATACACACACACACACACACACACACACACACACACACACACACACACTCTCTCTCTCTCTCTCTCTCTCAGAGAGGGTCCTGTCAGTCTGGTGACTCACTCAGAGCTGGGTGGGTATTGGCATCAGAGAGAAAATAAAGCAATACCTATCAATGTTCTCCTGGTTCCTCATTTGTTTGGTCCAGAGCACAGGGGTCTGACATGGACAAAGTGTGCTGGCACAGCAGTGAGCGTCACTTAGCTATGGACTGTCCATCTGTATCACCATCTGTCCACCTAGCCGCTGTGAGCTCACTACATCTACTGCAGTGCCTGGAGGCTAAAGTCACACATAGGGGGAGACACAGTACATTTTGACCACTGGCCATTTTGATCAAAACAAAACATTTATTCACATATGGTATCGATCATAATATATGTACAGTTCACAATTTTATTCAGAAATGATTTAGGCATTTACATGTTATGCATGGTTTCGTCTAATTCGTTCTAAAATATGATATAAAATTGCAATTATAGTTTTCACTTTTTACTGCAGCTTAATAACCCACATAAGTCCATTATGAGGAAAAGTCCACTATTGTCTTGTTAGGATAGATGTCATGTCTTATTCTTTACAGGCTGGGTAGAGTGTGTGCAGTCTTTGGACCAGGGTGGCTTCCAGGTCCTCCAGGAGGAGAGGGGAATACAGGCTCTCACTTGGCCCACTGTGGGTCTCTGTCCCTGGGCAGTGTCGGTCCAGGGTGGCCCCTCCCAAGAGTAGCCTGTGGAAGTCTTCTCTCTCCATGAGCTGCTCCATGTTCTGGAGGAAGAAACCTTCACAGAACGACCTCAGCTCAGATGCCCCGTGGTCCTATTCACACACACAGAGAAACAAACATTCACAATTATCCAGCAAATTTTTTTTATTGAACAAAATTATGCATTAGCTGTCGTTAGTAAGGTTGAATAATTATAGATGGCAATACTGCAGGTAACCCTCGTCCTACCTTGGCGATCTCATAGATACCGACAACGTTGTCCAGACTCAGACCGTGGGAGAGCTGGATCTCACAGCACCTCTCCAGCGCCCTCAGCTGGAAAAAACTGGCTAGTGGCAGTAGCTGTAGGAGCAGCACAAGACACTGTAAGAATACCATTCAATAGAGGCAGTCAGTGTGAGTAAAAAAGCGAGCTGCCGTTACCTGCAAGGCGTCGGAGAGAGACAGGGCCAGTCCCTCGGTTCCTCCACAGTACAGGGATTTCATCATCAGCTGGAAAGACAAGTGTGTGCTGTAAGTGCAGTGTGGAGAGTACAAAGCCCAGTAGCCATGCCCTGTATGTCCACCCCTCCAATAGTGCCAGTCTAGAGGTCAAAGCTACAAAGCAGACCCCCTGTGAAGGTATGGTGGGAAGTGGGAAGCCTCACCTGGAACGTATCGTAGGCGATGTGGCTGATGTGAACGGTGGCGCCGTCTGGGGAGCCCGCCAACAGGGACCGGAACCTTGTCGGAACAGGCAGGGGGACACACGTTTTTAGAATGCATTAGAATGGCAGAAGTCAGACATGTCACCTGCTTTTTCAAACGATACGATAACAGCAGTCCAGGGAGGGTGGGGGGGGGGGTCCTACTTTTGGGAGGCTGACACCAGCAGCACTCTGTGGGCGTAGAAGAGACGCCCCTCCACCACCACCGTCACGTCAGACATCTCCTGGCTGTTCAGGAAGCCAGCGTCTGTGGGCGGGCCAGGGAGAAGTGAGTCAGCACCACACCAACGTTCAATGGCCCTCATGAAAAAAGAACCCATATGAAGCGGCCTGTAGCGCCAGCGTAGCGGTGGTACCCAGCTGTGTGGAGAGAGCGGTGTCCGTGGGGGGGACGGGGGGGACGGGAGCGGGGCCGTAGCAGTGAGACAGCACGGACGCCAGCCTCTTGGTCACCACGTAGTCCTGGAACAAAGACACACGCCACGGCTCAGATTCAACGGGCATGTCGGTGAGAAGGACTCTGTTCACACCGCCCTCTTCACGGGCACGTATGGGGCAGGGAAGCTAATGTCAGCCCTGTGAGGTCAGGGGGCATCGCCTCACCTTGCTGGTGGCGAGCGTGGTGAACATGAGGGCCAGGCCCGGGGAGACCAGCTCCGAGCAGTAGTCCTCCTGCCGGATGGAGGGGAAGTCGGCGAGGAGAGCGAGGGCCACGTCGTCCCTGGACTGCTGCTGGGCCCTCTGGAGAGACGCCAGCCACTCGTGAAGCCTCCAGGGGGCCCCTGGGAGCCCCGGGGAGAGAAGGGAGGTCAGAGTTGGACAGTCCTCTGGACTCTGTGCTCGCTAGACCAGGGCAGGGACTACACTCGTCCCTGAACGTGAAGTGACTCGACGCGGCCCAGCTCACTTACCCATCGCGCTGAGCTCCATGGTGACGTCCAGGTAGCCGTGCTCAGCGCTGTAGTAGGCAGCCTGCTGGAGGGCCCTGGTCCTGGCCTTGCACAGGCTGGGGACGGGGCTCAGGGAGCCGGGGCTGGATCCAGAGGTAGAGCCCTGGGCGTGGTCCTCCTCCACCCCCTCGGCCAGCATCTCCTCCAGGGACAGGATGTCCTCCTTCCTCTGTCGTGGCTGGCTCAGCAGCCTCCTCAGCACGTTCCTGGGGCAGGGCGACAGACAGGCAGAGGAGTAACCACAGAGCACTGCGTCACACTAATAAATAACATTATTAAAATAAGATGAACCCCAAGGTCGACCATCCTCCCCTACCTGTGTCCGTGGGCGGCGGCGTAGCTGAAGCAGTTCATGTCTTCGTAGGGGGGTGAGGTCAGAGAGCTCCCACTGCGCACTCTGAGCAGGGGGTCCGCCCCATGGGCCAGCAGCAGGCTCACCATCTCATAGTCACCTACACAGAGAGAGGAGACAGAAGGGTCAGCCACCCTGTGTGTGTGTGTGTGTGTGTGTGTGTGTGTGTGTGTGTCCAGGTACTGTGTGTGTGCCTACCTGCGGCGGAGGCCAGCTGCAGGGTGGTCTCGGCACAGCTGTCCTGGCCGTCCATCGAGGCCGCGCCCTCCACGTCCGCCCCGGCCTCCAGCAGCAGCTGCAAACACACCGAGGAGAGACACGCCGGCTTTATCAGGCTCGGCCCAGTGGAACAGACAGAGGCCGTGTGTGTCAGTGTGTGTCAGTGTGTGTGGGCTAACCTGAGCCACAGACAGAGGCCGTGTGTTGGTGTGTGTCAGTGTGTGTCAGTGTGTGTCAGTGTGTGTCAGTGTGTGTGGGCTAACCTGAGCCACAGACAGAGGCCGTGTGTGTCAGTGTGTGTCAGTGTGTGTGGGCTAACCTGAGCCACAGACAGAGGCCGTGTGTGCCAGTGTGTGTCAGTGTGTGTGGGCTAACCTGAGCCACAGACAGAGGCCGTGTGTCAGTGTGTGCCAGTGTGTGTGGGCTAACCTGAGCCGCAGACAGAGGCCGTGTGTTGGTGTGTGTCAGTGTGTGTGGGCTAACCTGAGCCACAGACAGAGGCCGTGTGTTGGTGTGTGTCAGTGTGTGTGGGCTAACCTGAGCCACAGACAGAGGCCGTGTGTGCCAGTGTGTGTCAGTGTGTGTGGGCTAACCTGAGCCACAGACAGAGGCCGTGTGTGTCAGTGTGTGTCAGTGTGTGTCAGTGTGTGTGTGGGCTAACCTGAGCCACAGACAGAGGCCGTGTGTGTTGGTGTGTGCCAGTGTGTGTGGGCTAACCTGAGCCACAGACAGGTGTCCGTGCAGCACCGCGAAGGTGAGGGCCACCCAGCGACGGCTGCCTGGGTGGACGCAGGGGTGCCTGGGAGAGCAGCCTGGGACCTGACACACGCACGCACACACACACACACACACACACACACACACACACACACACACACACACACACGGAATTCAAAGCCATTGAATTGTGACAGCATGAAAGGAGTATTTGCTCAGTCGGTCAAAAACATTTTAATAAGTTGTGAGTGAGATCCCATGTTTAGACGTTGGGGTAACGGTCTGTGTAATAGAGGGGTTCACCTGTTGATCCAGGTTGGCTCCGGCGTCTATGAGGATCTGGACCAGCGCTTCGTCTCCCGCTGAGCAGGCGTACATTAAGGGAGACATACCCTGCACCACAGACAGGAAAGGTTCCTTTAACGTAATGCCCTACCCTGGTGGCTACAGGACATCATGCCTCTCGAGCTGCCTCTACCTGGTCGTCCATGGTGTTGACCCCTCCGACCCCCAGCAGCTGGGTGGCCTGGGGGAGCAGGTCCGCTCGGCCACAGGCCAGCATCCGGAAGCCCAGGTCCAGCTGGAATTTAGCCGTGGCCGCCCCGGTGTCCAGACGGCGAAACGACTGGAAGCAGCACTCGGGCCTTTCAGGAAGGAGAGGGAGGCCAAGATTTATAGGTCGATTTGTTTTACTTCTTAATTCCCGCCAGGACACTAGCAGAAAATCTATACTGAAAGGGTTAAGAATGATTCAGCTGGTCTTTCAGTGAGTTTACTGTGTGACCAGTGGTGCCCTCCCACCTCAGCTGCCTGGGCTCGCAGTCCAATCCGGGGAGGAGCAGTCGGGCCGCCTGTCTGACATCATCGCAGTCCACCAATAAGCTGCGTCGGTGCTGGGCGTGCACCGTGGCAACCCGGATCCAGTCCATCATAGGGGGGAGCAGCAGGAAGGGCCTGGGGCAGGAGGACAGCGGCCGTCACTGAGCCACTCTGCCATACACACATACACACACACACACACACACACACACACACACACAGAGTTGTCCGTACCTCTCTCTGCTGAGGGTCAACCTAGCGGGCGTCAGGGTGGGGTTCTCTTGACCCTCCATCTGGGGGCTGGATAGGAAGTAGTAGAGAGTGTGCAGAGCGCCCGGCGTCCAGGACAACAGCTGCTGATTGGCTGGTGGGGTGGGGCTGTGGGAGGGGCTCCAGGCACGCAGGCGCTGCATGTGGTGCATGGCTCGGGACACCAGGTCACCTGGGATGACACGCGCGCGCGCACGCACGCACGCACGCACGCACACACACACACACACACACACACACACACACACACACACACACACACTTAAGACACACTCCTATGAGGCTATTGACCTATTGTAATAGATGTAGTCACCTTCTATAATAGCTCTATACAATTCGTATCCCACTCATACCGGTGGAGGGTGCACTGTGGAATAGGTTGGAGCTTAAGTCGTCAATCCATGACCCTGTGGTTTAACAATGTGGCAACACAGAGAACTGCACAATAAAAGCACTCAGTGTGCATTGACACAAGCGTCTGATTGTGTGTGTGTGTGTGTGTGTGTGTGTGTGTGTGTGTGTGTGTGTGTGTGTGTGTGTGTGTTGGGGGGGATTCTGTGGCACCTCGTAGGGAGCGTGTGAAGGTGCCCTCTGTTTGGCTGGGGTACAATCCCGGGCCTGTTGTATAACTCAAGGGACCTGCCGCCGTAATGGCCGGGCCCACGGGAGAACCCCAGGTCAAGGTTTAAACTAACACACACACACCCACACACACACACACACACACACACACACACACACACACACACACAGACAGTAGCTGAGTGTGGCAGCTCTCCACATCCAGCGGTAGGACACAGTGACTCACTGAGCTCGGCCATGCTCCCCACAGACGGGGCCAGGAGAGCCTGCTCCAGACTGTGGAGCTCCAGCTGGACCAGCACCTCCTCCCTGCTCTCCACCGGCTCCTCGGGGGCCTCAGTGAAGGGCCCGACATGAGCTGGCAAGGACGGCTCACCTGAGTGCAGAAAACACACACACACACACAACTTATAGGGAGAGTAGATTTAACAGTTTAAAGATTTTTTTTTGCACTCACGGACTACTGAAAGGAATTCTTCGTGAAACAGCAGGACGATGGGAAGGCGTCTGTAATGGGCCAGACCCCTGGTTTAGGTTCAGATTTCCCCCAGCAGGCCTCATGCTACTGAGTATGACGAGCTGAAGCCACAGAGTCAGTCATCCGTTCATGATGCGATGCACACACCCTCCTCCGAAAACCACCGGGCCAGACACACACACACACGCAATTCAAAGCCATTGAATTGTGAAAGCATGAACTAGTATTTGCTGACTCTCCCCCCTTTCACACAATGGAAACCGCTTTCTCTAGCAGGCACCGCTACAAAAGCCAAGCCGGGGTCGGAGGGGGACACGTGCAACTTTGCTTTTGGAGGTGAGGGGGCGTTGAGAAGAGGACATCAGGAATTAGGTGGGGATCTTAAACAGCTTTCCATAAAGGAAGACTGGAGACACACAGTAAAAGCACACCCCGCCCGTGTCCCCTCAGACCGCTCTCCCCACCCTGGCAGCCCCCTGAAGCTGACGATGTGTCGTCCATGGCCCCGTGGAGCGCCCAGCCTCAGCCCCACCAGCCCTTCCGCTCCCTCACCCCCACCTTCCACAGGGGTGCTCCAGACAGACAGGCATAACCTCTGTGGAACGCCGTGTGAACGCTCAGGCTTGTGTTTACGCTGTTAGCATGTGCCGCCTCTTCCTCTGGCCTGTCAGTCATCTAGGTCACCTCGTGGTTAAGCTACGTGTCCCACTTCAGCTCGGGAACACTTCCCTTTGACCCAGAACAGGCAGACTCGTGTTGCTGCTGGCACAGGCACAGACAGGACAGGCTGAACAGTGGAAGGTATTCTACAAACAGTCTGAAAGGCCTCTTTTTCTTCTCCAGGACTAACAAGACACAAGTGTTACCACATAATTGGTATTGATTACCAGGCCGTGTTGGTACCATTCACAGTGTTGGGCTGAACACAACAAACAGGCCAGTCTGTGGGGCAGACAAAGGACAACAGGCCGTTCTCTAATCCCTACCTGTGTAGTGGGAGTGGAGTGTAGTGTGGCCTCTGTGGGCTCCGCGGCCATGCTCACTTCCATAATCACACGTGATTAAGTCATTTCCTTTGACTCCAGTGGCCTGCTTGTGTGGCTGAAGGAAAACAGAAGCCTTGTCCTGTGTGTGTGTGTGTGTGTGTGTGTGTGTGTGTGTGAGAGTTTGTGTTGTTTGTGTGTATGTGTGTGGCTATGTGTGCGCGTGTGTGTGTGTGTGTGTGTGTGGTAGTGTGTGTGTGTGTGTGTGTGTGTGTGTGTGTGTGTGTGTGTGTGTGTGTGTGTGTGTGCAGAGAAGTGAATGAGCACAGACGTATGGTCCCCCACACCCTCACACAACAGCTCCTTTCTGAAGCATGACATAAAGCCAGAACTGTTTGGGCAAGTCGTCGTCTTGGTCAGAACAACTGAATTCTAATGTGGGACAATATTGAAGACCTGTAACCATATATATATATTTAGCATATTAAAAACGAACTTAACACACCTACAAGCAACGCATTTGTTGTTGCATTCCTTAGGTAACAAGAAAAAATAAACCTCTTTTTATCATGTTCTTTTTTCTTTCATACTTTTATAAGTGTCTTTCCTGGCACAAGCCATAACCCTAACACAATATATGCAAAGTACACCATGAGCTACCCTCACAGTAAACGTGAGTGATGAGGATGGGAAAGTGAATGAAGGTACGGTCGGGCAGGAGGCGAAGGCACAGCACCCAGCAAAGATATGTTGAAAATGTCCTCTTCGCCCTGCCAGTCATAAAGCAGCCCCTCTCTTGCTGTGGCCACCATTAGCCCTGGCGTGGCTGGTCCTCGACCCCAGCATTCCCGTACGGATGGACGAGGGGGGGGGGGGGGGGCGGGAGCTCCGTGTCCCAGCTCATCCCTCACCGCATAGCATGATAATAGGCCAGGGTAAAGCAGGGACAACGCTGGGCTCCGTTCAACTCCCTACCCTAATGAAATATCCATCTGGCCTTCACAGCGAAATCCTAACACAGATCAGGAATTGTTCCCCACCGAAGCGAATATCAAGACTTTGCTACTGTGAGTCTTTCTCACAGAAACGCCAATCCCGGTGGATCACATTCCCCGATGTTGAGAAAGGTAAGGGCCAGGTCAGAGGCTTAATCCAATGGTAAAACAATCAGGCTAGAATCGTTTATCAGACTTTAAACTATCTTAGAGGTTTCCGTTCTAATGAAAAATGTCGCTCCACCTCATCAGTCATTCCTTGTGGCTTGCTCTACCGACACTATAATTCTCGGTGGCTGTAAATCTGTCAGCCTTCCAAAAGCCCTGCCGGGAGATTTCCCTCCTCTCTGATAGTGTTACCTATACGTTCAACGGTCTTTGGGTTTGACACGAGCCCGCAAGTGAATCCAACACAGAAGTGTGCCTTTGGTTGAGCTAACAAGCGTCTCCAATTTCCAATGTCCTAAAGTTCACCTCATGTCGAAACAAAGGTCATGCCGTGATGACCTCGAAGGCGTTTTAGACAACACCCACAACCTGATCAGATCACACCGGTCCAGTCCACCTAGTGTCCGCAGTGTCCTGGAGAAGAGCACTGTGTGACGACGGTGCACTATGTCTGGCTCCTGGGATCCTGGCTCTCCACTCCCTCCCAGTCAGTCATTCAGCAGGCTTACCAAATCACACTACGATCACCAGGATTCCAGCCAAGTGGAGGAAGGGTCCTGGAAGTAGAACACTGCAGCATTGAAAGTCTCATATGCAGGGACACCAGCACCATGCTGTGACTAGTTCCCTTATTAAAGAAAGGATCCTATGGAAAGATTAAAGGTGCGGCTCGAAGAATAATGGAAGTGATATCCCCAGAAGTTGATCTCCTATGACAGCCGAGACCATGGGCTACTGGGGTGCCGGGGCAGTAAAAGTGGACTGGTGGAGATCTGAGAAGATGATGACAATTCAGGCTGTGACTGTAGGCTGAGCGAGCGCTGAGTGAGGGCACTGCCTCGGAGGGGAAGCCTTACTTAGGTTTCACTATGGTGGACTGGCCTCTGTCAGTGAACAGATTGGAACGGTCCACAGGCTGATATTAACATAATGTCACTGAAATCTGAACTGAGGAAATGAGGATATATGTGCGAGTGAACGTGCTGGAATGTGTGTGTGTGTGTGAGAGAGAGAGAGAGAGAGAGAGAGAGAGACGTGGTGGAGGGGGAGGTGTACGGAAAACCTTTGAACAGTATATCTGGCCAAGACAACTGCCAACACTATAAGCCTTCCATGTGTTTTCCCACAGGGCCCCTGTCTCACCGACACCTAGTCTGTGTTTTGTTAGCAGGTTAGCCACTAGCCTAGGGCTCCATAAACCTCTGGCCAATCAGGAGGCAGAACCAGGGCCCCATGGTGTCTGCTAGTTGGCCAGTCCCCTCCTGCTGTGTCAGTTTGTGTCAGTATTGGTGTTAACGAGGTGTCGCGCCTCGCTTCGGAGGTGCCAAGCTCCGATTGGTGGTTTGAAATCGCTGGGAAGCAGTGGTTTTATCTGTGACATTAAACATACCAATGAAACGGCAGCGGAGGTAAGAAGCTGGGGAACTCAACATGTCTCCCACAAGAGCGTTGACGTGGGTGTTTCTGGCGCCTGTTGTCCATGCATGACGTGGAGCATGCCTCTAAATGAACCTTTATTCCCACACCTTTCTGGTGCTGAGCGTGTCCTTTCGCACACACACAAACTCTCTCTCTCTCACATGCACACACACACATAAAGAAGGGCATCTAGAGGTGCACCTAGTAGTATCAATGATTTTCTGAGAGATGTGACCATCTTGACCTCCATCAAAATCCACTGCCATAAATAACCAGATGCTGGGGATGGATTTAATGGTAAGTGTTTTTTTTAGATACAATTCATATTTAATGGATTACTCAATAAATAAAAGGTGCCTATTCAACTTCAGAAGGATGACACCACTAATAATCTATGAACCATATGTTGCTTGACAGATAGGTTCACACACTACACTTTCAGAGAAAGAGATTGCACACCAGAGAAGGGGAGACAGGCAGACTAGGGCCTATGTGAGGGCTTATTTACAAGCTTGAATGATGTGACTCAGTGGGAGCATTGTTCTCATCCTGGGGTTGCATAATCACCTTGTCTGCCTGCCTGATGGGCCAATAGAGGGAAACACAGGGAAGACTGTATTGTGTTTATTCGACAGCTGATACCAATTTCTGGATCAAAATGGCATAAGACAATCTGGACAGTTTCCGTTTTAAAACACAAATTTGTGTTGATGTTCAAACATTAGGCAAACTTACCGTTACTATTTTTGCCACATATCAGATGTTCGTAGCTTTGCAGTAACCCCCAGAGTTCAGTGTCATTGTTCACGACCCTTTCCAACAGCTCAGCGTCCACCTGGTAAGAGTTAGACCTGGCATTGTCGCCTTCTTCATGAGCTTTAAGTTGCTCGGCAACAACACGAGCACGTGCACACACAACTTCGGCCAAACTTTCCACACACGCAGTCAAGCAGATCGCCGAGTACTCGTGCACGCGTACTGCCACGCGGGAGTCTACCATCCATCTGAAAAAGCGACCAACGGAGAGGCTCAGCCCACTGCGCGCAGATTTGCCCCGCTTACGCAAGTTGTCCTCTGAGTTCATGCAATGGAGAGAGATGGCCCTTACAGTGGCAGACATGCATCTCTCAGCAAGCCCCCAGCTCAGCACAAGTCTGACAGCACTCTGTACTTCGAATCGAGTGCATCGTCGGTGTAGTCCGCTCAGTCGCTGAGTCTCCCGGGCTATGCGAACCAGAACCCTGCGCAGTAGTGCTGACAGTCTGTGGAGAGCGTCTTGGGATAAAAAGGAGTCAACCTCACCAACCTTGCGCAGGACATCCCACAGCTCCTGGTCTGTCCATGGGTACTCTTCAGGCTCTGGTAAACGAGGGCATTTAGAGAGGATGTCCTCTAAATCTTCTGTCACCGTACTCACTGTGTCCCAGCTGCCGTTTCTGCTGATGAGAGATCCTGCGTGTTGCCACCATGCCCCTGTCTGAGGGGAGTTCAAACAGGATTGAGAGTGTCGGGACTTTGAGGAAGAGAAGCTGAGGGAATTGCAATATTCCGATGCCCCATAACCTGAGTCCAGGCTGAGATCTTCTAGAGTCTTGACTAACACGCTGCGCGCCGCAGACATTGTAATAATAGATACCTATCGAGTGTTTCAAAAAGACGCACTTGTCAATTTACACACAGTGGCAATATTATATTAGCCAACATTTGAATGCCAAATTACAGTCCAGAGCATACCGAGTTGACGATTCTCTACCTGTCAGTCGACACTGTGGTCTGAGCTTTGGGTCCTGCCAAATATAACCACAATTGAATAGCATTACTTTCAGCGCACCAATCGTGTGACAGTGCTTTAAGAACCAATCAGGAAAGTGGGATCTCACAATACAAAGAAAGGATTCAGCCCAACCTCATGGCGACATACAATTTGCATCTACTTTACAGCGCCATCGCATGGTGGTGGATAAGTCCAGACCAACCTAAATTATAATAAATGGCATGTTGACATACACATGTTAGCATCATAGAACCTATGTACTATGAGACACTGACATACACATGTTTAGCGTCATATAACTAATGTACTATGAGACACTGACATGCATGCAAAGAACGACACAAAATCCAAGATTTTTTTAAAGATGTATTATCCAGGCATTGGACAGTTTCTGGGTTCATAGCTGTCACTATTCATTACCAAAACTGTTCTGGCTTGACTCTTGGGCTCCTTACAAAGGAAAGAGTGTACATATAGTAAACAAGTTCCTGTACTATGGCTAAGGGACAAAAACATGACCTTTTAAACAACTATAACATACTGAAGACCAGAACGCTGCAATGAGTGGTACTGATGAAGTTGCAGTACTTCATGTGTTCTGTGTATAATTAGTACCTTATGATTTACTGACACGGATTAAAGGACACCAGGTCACTCTGTGGCCTTGAACAGTATGCTGCTTTCTTAAATAAATATTTGAAATCCACAAAGCACAGCTTTAAAATACATTGGTTTGTTATTTTTAGAAGACATAAGGTACATTAAAGTTTAAAACGTCTCTACGGCCAACTAGGTCTATTTCTATGGGTCTATTTATATATGGCTAACATGTTGACAAATACATGCTTAAACGTAAAGTTCCACTAGGTGTCAGTAATGCATCATTACAATAACCACATAACCATCCACTTCTGTTCCTGTAATTCAAATAAGAAGACTCTTCTACAGGGTCTTAGTGAAATAGTTTTAGAAGGCCTGCATTTAGTTTGTATTTAGTAATAACATGACCTAGACAAAGACAGAAACTATCTATTTTATCTACTGTAAAACATTTGAAAGTATTTCTGCTTAATAAAAATAGAAAGTTGAGGACTGATTGTTCAAAAGGGCCGTTTGAATATCTTGTTTGTATTACGTAACAAAAAACAAGGCGTACAATGTAGAGACCTGCAGCAGACCCACCACACAAGCAAGCTGGGGGTCTCTTGAAGTAGTGTTTTTAAAAAAGGTTTACAATCGTAACTATAGTGAGCCAGCTCACGTAGGCCACTTATATCATGGACAATTGTTTTGTGTATGTTTCTCAAACATATTTTATCATTTTCATTCATTAGTGTTTAAGTGTCAAACAACCTCGGGAGTATGCAGAAGTGAAACAGATTGTTATAAGGCATTCCTTATTACACCTAGAACTGCTACCAAAAATAAAAAAACTATCGATCTACTAGCAGACATTTAGCCTTTCTTACCGCAAATCTACTAAAAGGGAATACAGTTGTTTTCACTGTAAAGTGTATGCATCCTATGTACTTGCTTTTTCTACTGGTGTCTATAGCCTACACATCTTAAGTCAATTCTGCAATGGCTATCATCAAAACGACACAGAGTACCAAATGGAGGCCGTCTTATTCATAAGTAAGTTCTCTAATGGAAGCAATCAATGGCAGTGTGTGGGTTAGTGCCTGGCCTGCCCTCCTACGTCTCCTCTGGGCCTCCAGGATCCAGCTGGGACCTATAGCCAGGCAGACTGGTGGCCTGCGCGAGTATCTCATTCACCAGACTGTCCTCAGCTCTATCCACCAGGGACATGCTCACCGACTGGGCCAGCCCACCAGGCCGCAGGGCAGCATGGACTATGGGTGCAGACTGAGTCCTGGGGACCCTGCACGGGGTCCTGGCAGTGCCATTCAGATTGTCTGGAGGCTCTCCTGGCAGCGGGTGTGTGGTCTGTGTAGCTGGTGGAGCGGCCGGCATGGGGAGACCCGCGGCCCTTGGCTGTGTGTGGCCTGGGGAGCGTGTGGCAGGGTGCAGGACAGTAGCATCTCCACTGCCCGGGGGCTGGTACGGGGGAGGCCCTGCCTGGGGAGACCCATGCGGGGTAAGGGGGGCCTGCCTGTGGATGATGACGGGGTCAGGAGATGGCAGCGGGGGCTCGTTCTCATCCAGGGCCTCTATGGCCTTAGGGTCCTTGGTGGGGCTCTGGTCGGGGGATATGGAGCCCGTCTGGTGGGAGATGATGTGGAGGCTCAGGGCTGCGGCGGGCCGACCGCTGGCTGAGGAGGGGTTCACTCTGGGGGGCTTGGCTGGACTCTGCACCAGCGGCAGGCCCAGCCCCAGGGGCTTATGGAGCAACTCCTCCGGCTTGCCTGGCAGGAGAACACAAAGGACAACATTGTGAAGCAGGCACTCAGAATGGCTTCCGACTCTTGTTTAATACAAAGTGAGAGAGAGAGAGAGAGAGAGAGAGGGAGAGAGAGATTGGTTGTACCTGGAGGAGGCAGGTCCAGCTTCATCTTGCGGAGCTCGGTCATGGAGGCCTGCAGCTGCTCGATGACCACCTCATCACTGTAGAGGAAGGTGTGGCCAATCCTCTCCTGTAGGAACTCTCTCAACTCCTCCAGAGACATCTTCTGTAGACGCTCTGCAATACACACACACGCACACACACACACACATAGACACACACACACACACGTACATCCACATGAATACCAAAGATTACATCAACCTCTTACTTGAAACATTTAAGAGTATACAATTGCTGCGTTTGACTTTTAGCTCTGGGTTTGTGAGATCATGCTTACTCTTGTGAATCTTGAGGATTGTGTAGGACATGGCAGTGAGGATCCTGTCTCCCTCCAGGATGAAAATGTCCCAAAGACGCAGAGTCAGGGTGAACGGAGTCTGTCGGCAGCGACACACACACACACACACACACACACACACACACACAAAACAAGCTTCAGGACGTATGCTTAACTAATGAAATCAATCTCACAGTCAGACGCTGACCATGTATCAGTAAGCTATTTGGATGTGTTTAGGCCCACAGGCTCTCTCGGTGTTTTCCAGTTGGAGTCTGGGGTTTGGCTGGGTGATCTCCTGGCACACAGACCCAGCTCTGAGGCCACACCCAGTAGCAGTGAGAAGGGCTGACAGCAGCTAGCCACGGCCAGACCACCATAGCCACAGCACACTGAGTAATCTGATAGCAGATTTGAGGTAGCACGTCTTGTACATAGTCCAACCTTATTCACCTCTCGTTTGTAAAATATGTAAAGTGCTGTAAATAATTTAAGTCAGCTCAGGCGCAAGATTCCAACTGTGTGAAACGGACCCGATAACACTCTATTTAAAAGGGCTCCTCACCCTGTCAATGAAGCACTGCAGGAACCATTTCGTACTGTAGATCCCTGTAGACATCTGCTCCCTGTCCTACAAAGAGAACGAGGGAGGAAGAGAGAGAACAAGGGATGGAGAGAGAGAGAGAGAGAGAGAGTCATTTCAACCTATTAGCCAACATCCGATCTCAAAAGTACCACTGTCCAGCTATAATTCCCACTCGTTCAGTAACAAAGTTATGAAACGACATTAGCCAGTTATGCAACCACTGAAACGGTGATCTCACCAGATGTTTCTTCAACTTGGGTAAGAGTTTGGAAATAATCTGGTCGTGGTGTGCCTGGAACCGCTGGAGTTTGGGAAAACCCGGGACAAAGAATCCTTGGGGAGATGAACAGAGGGTACAGTAGGCTGTGTTGTCACCTTGGGGGAAGTCTCAGCAGTGAAAACAACAACAACAACAACAACACACAATAGGGCTGATGCCCATCCCAAAGCCACCCTCTAATTGGCCAGCTCACCGTGCATGCCGTGTTTCCGATTGGTCAGCAGCTGCGCCAGCGCCCAGAAGGCGTCCTCCTCGTTCATGTACATGAGGAGCAGGGCTGCTATCTGACTCATGCCCTGGCAGTAGCTCACCTCCTGGGGGGCAAAGGTCAAATGCTTAGGCTCAGAAAGGGACACCAACCCCCACTATGATTACATCTTTATTAAGCACGCGTTGTTCAAACCACCATTTGAATTACACCCCCGCAACTACAAACCCCTCCCATTTGTCTGCTCCAAGCAGACTAAAGCAAATGCGCCCTGTAATTCGTATTTGACTAAAGCCTGTGACTAACACACGGGTACACATTTATGCTGACAAGGGTAGACGTTGGAGGGAGACTGTTTAGCCGAGTAAACCTCCACTCACCGTGTTGTAGACGGAGTAGGCAGACAGGACGTTGAACAGAGACTGCTGCCTGTGTGGCACATTGGAATTGGAACACAATCACTTCACACATCGTGTGAAATAATGTAATAACGTAACAACAACAGCATAATGTGTTTGCTCAGGCACAGTACAGCCTGACCTCAAAAGCACTCCACAGTGTACTGCACGCTCCACCAGAGCTTCCTTTTCTTCTGCACACACGCTGTCTCTCTTTAAATATTGAAGAACGCTGTGCAGTGAGAGTCTGCAAATTTGCCAGGCTTTCCATTGCCCTTTTTCAGGGTCCGTCTGTGGGTTTATAAAACTGCGGGTGACATCACAGTGTTTTTGGCCCTGCTTTCCTAACGAACGTCCAGCTCTTTCCCAGGTCAAGCAACACAGAGGGGAGTCTGTGGAGGTGTCACCTAACCTGGGATTGAGTGACCCCAGCGAGGCCGGGCCAGGGAAAAAGGGGAAACTCACTTGACTCCAAAGCGGTCCATGAACATGATATGGTTTCGGAAGGTCCTGTTGATGTCCAGGTCGATCTGTTTGATCTCCGAGGAGTAAAGGATGGCTTGTTCCTTCATTTTCTGAAAGCACAGAAAAGGGGGAAACAGATTGAATTCCAACACATGAAGCCGTTTGAAAATATGATCCTTTCTCAATAAGCTAAGAAGTGAACTGAATCCCCATCTAAACCCCTGGTGTGTGTGTGTGTGTGTGTGTGTGTGTGTGTGTGTGTGTGTGTGTGTGTGTGTGTGTGTGATTCTGCTGTGTGCCTCCATTGCACGGCCATCTGCTTGTTTTCCTCTCACTGACCTACAGTAATCCCTTCTGGTTTAGGAGAAGCACAGGACAATCTATATTTCATTGTAATCCTGCAAAGGGCGATGGTATAGGCATGTGTGTATGTGTGCGTGTGTGTGTGTATGTGTGTGTGTGTGTGTATACATTGCTCTGTCATACTGTGCTGAGACCCCTGTGAGACTTGAGCACCAAGGCACCATCTGGTTGGGGAGGTCTTTACACGTTCCAATGCGGCTTGGGCGTCAGTCACGACTCATGTTGGGCCATTAGTCCCTGCTCATGCTTTGTGGAGTGTTGACACTTAATCACCACGCACACAGTGTAGGGGCACCACACTGAAGCAGACCCCTAATCCTCCGCTCAGCTCTCTATGCACCTCGTATTGGCCTTGGTTCTCCATCTTTATCTTCTCCACCTCCAGCATCAGGGCCCAGGCCTGGCCTCTCAGCTGCAGGGGCAGGCCCTTGTACACCCGCTTCACCATCTGACAGACACGGAGGAGGGCAGGCTCAGTGACTCCCCTGGAGGGGAAACAGCTGGGATCAATAACGAAGCTGTAGGCCAGCCAGCCCTACTCACCAGGTCGCTGTGTCTGTACTTGTCCCATTTCCTCAGCATCTTCAGCCATTTCTCCACCCGCTCTATCTCCAGCTGCTTGCGCTGTGCGGGAGAGAGACGTAGCGGACGTCATTCACTTTGGGGAGCAGGGCTGTTGACATCAGGCATAAGATTCACATTAACTCGTCCTTTTATCTTATCTACTCGTTTGAATGCCAACCGCCGCTCTGTATGTTGACATTTCACGTTGGCGAAGGGTCAAATGTGTTCTAATCGGTTGTATCACAAGCACATGACTGAGTTTGAGATGTAGGTGAGGAGCCTCGTTCCCAGCATGCGTGGCTTGCCTACGGATCACCTGTCAAGAAATGTCCAGGAGTTTTAATGTGGCACAACCGCCCTCCTTGCATGCATGCACAAACACAAACACACACACGCACACACACACACACACACACACACACACACACACACACACACACACACAGGTCAGAGCAAATGTTCAGAAGTGCTCTCTGCCTCTCCGTCCTACAGTGCAAACACGTCTGCCCTGTTGCATGCTCTCCCTTACCTTCTCCTCTTGGGCAGTCGGGGTCGGTAGCTCCTGCTCACTGGGGAACGAAAAGGAAGAGAGGGAAACATAAATGCAGAGTTTTCCCAAACCAACCGCAGAGCGCGGGCGTTTCCGTGGCCGTCCAGACACTCACTGCATGAAGCCAAAGCGGTCGGTGACCCTGTAGACGCTGAAGTCAGCATCCTCCCACGGGTTGATGGGCACCCCCTCCTGTCTGCCCTGCACGGGGAAACAGCACGGCGTTAACGTGCAGCGACAACACAGGCACGAGACATCTCTGTGGTAGATAGCTGAAACGTTCAGGGAAACGGCAAGCCCACGGACACGCGTGTGCATTGAATGGATCCCACAGACAGGGCACTCTCGTGGCGGTTCACACTCTCGCCCTGGCCCACCAACCACCGCCGTGCAGCGCACATCACTTGGTTAGAATAACACACGTGAAGCATAGACTAAACAGTCCTCGGGCCAATTCCAATTCAAACGTGCGCTTCATGAGGTTGTTGTTGGCGGCTTGCTCCGTTATGGAGAGAGGAAATCCACTGAAACCCAGGCCAACGTCCATCCAGCCATGTTGACGGCACACAGCCTGTGAGCTAACCGTCCTTTCCCCCTCCATCCCGGACATCTAGGAGTGTGTCCCAGCAGGCCTCTCCCATTCCCCGTTCCATAGTCTGAACCCCACACAGGAGCCACGTCATTCGATTAGCGGGCCCCGGCAGAAGGCCCCTGGAGGCCACGGTGCACACGGTGTCTGTCATGTGAGAGCGAGAGCGCTGAAAGGAGCCCCGCTCAGCAGAAGCTGTTTAAAGACATGTTTTATTTTTAAACCGGTGAAACAGATAGGGTGATTTAAAAGCGGAGAGAATCTGCTCCCGGCCCCGCTGGCTGTTACTCTGAGACCCCGTCTGTACAGGCTGTGCTCGTGCTGTATGTTTGGGTCAGTGTTTGTGTCCAGTGGGCTGTTTGGTATGCCGCGCAGTGCGCTGTCTCTCTAGCTTGTCCTGCTCCATACTCTGACTGTGCCTGCGGCTCTGTTTGATTTCTGTCTGCTTAGGCCGTCGGGGGCCGGAGAGACCTTGGAAGAAATGCTGACCGAGAAAACATCGCTTCCCTTTTCAGAAACCTCCACCGAATCAATCACCGCTGTCACGGCTGTTGCTATGGCTAGACAAGACCCCCCCCACAACCCCCCC
Source organism: Galaxias olidus (assembly GCA_026901105.3). NCBI lineage: Eukaryota > Metazoa > Chordata > Actinopteri > Galaxiiformes > Galaxiidae > Galaxias > Galaxias olidus. The sequence goes on from JAPMUY010004195.1 coordinate 290,447, forward strand.
CCCCCCCCCCCCACACACACACACACACACACACACACTGCTGCTGAGACATGGTGCAAAATCTCCCGCATACAGCAATGAAGCTCTTCTCCGTGGCAGAGATGGTAATAGGGTTAATAATAACCGGACAGCCACTTTTTTACATTCAAATCTTTCCTGGCACCACCTGTACATAGCTGTCAATAATAGCCATGCAATTACTCTGCGTCAGGGGCAGCACACACACACACACACAAGTGCTTCGGTCGACACATGCACGGGCTGGTGTGGCGTAGGTGAACACACAGTTGGATTCACACTCTGCTTCTCCCTGCGTTCTGTCTTAGAGGGCCGGTCCCGTTTCCTAACCACGCGCTCAAAGAAGGGCGAGATGTTCTTCCTACGTGGAGAGACGAACAACAGCGGACGCAGCATGACACCCCCTTCTTTAAAATGGCACAGTGGTACACACACACACACGCCGCGGCGCCGAGCTGTCACTCACCGTATCATACTTGAGGATGATGTCGGCGCGTTCCTCTGCCACCAGCGTCTCGACGTCCTTCTTCATGTCACTATCTGAGAGAGAGAGGGGGGTGGGGGTGTGTGTGTGTGTGTGTGTGGGGGGACATTTAGACGTCAGTCGGCCATGTCACAGCAGCCCGTCACACAGGCTCAGGGAGTCAGGGGCAGATGGCGGTGGGCGACGGTTGGCTGGTGGAAACAAAGGGCTGAGCGGGCTGCTTTGAAGCTCATGTACCGTAGCGGGAGCTGTCTGGACCATTTCACCAACGCGCCGCGCACCGACAGGCTCGTGCTTTGGTCACCAGGCAGACTCCAGTCCCTTCTGTCGCCACCGTCCCCCCGTACGACGGGATCCTCCCGGTGTGTAAACCCACTGTGACGTGGCGGGGGACAGGTTTTCTGCTTGGCTGTGGCACAGGTGTTGTTTAGCCCAAGAGCTCTGCTCATGCAGTTTCATCTTCTACGTTTTTCGATATACTCTAGAGTATTGAGAGCACGTTTCTCTGAACGTGAATGAATGTATGTTGACCAGCACGATATGGGTCATCTGATGCAGGAAAACACCTCAGAGCAGAGCAGCAGGATTGCGAATCAATACCAAAGCTGCTGACTCGACGGTAGGAGGAGGATGTGGATCGGTCTGCTTCGTGCATCAGAAATATAAGCCCCCTGGGAAACAGCGGGCCTGCCAATATGCAGCCCACAGTACTTTATTATCACCTAGCCTCCCCTCTCCTCCTCCTCTTCCTCCTCCAGCGCTGCCCATGGCCCCCCCTTCCACAGCATCCTTCATCCTACTCATTCACACATACGCAAATAGACCGGCGACATAGAGCCTCACCTAGGTGCTACCGAGCTGGGAGCCTTTTGAGTTGACACACGAGCACTGACAGCCTCTTTCACTGCACTGATAACAGTATGATACCGCTGATGACGGTATGATACCGCTGATGACGGTATGATACCGCTGATGACGGTATGATACCGCTGATAACGGTATGATACCACTGATGACGGTATGATACCGCTGATAACCGTATGATACCGCTGATGACGGTATGATACCGCTGATGACGGTATGATACCGCTGATGACGGTATGATACCGCTGATGACGGTATGATACCGCTGATAACGGTGTAAAACGTTATAAAGTCTCCCGGGGAGCTTTCACAGTCCCTCCAGGACATGGCTGTTCAAAACTCCTATACTCCCATAATACGCTAACAAAGGCTGCGAACGATCAACACCACAAACAAAGAGACGGAGATTTGTGAGCCAGCCAGAGGACAAGGCACACGAGACTCCATGTTGTAACGAAAGACAACCCAAGTTGGATGTCAAAGTGGATGGGCGTGCCAGGGCTACCCGGTCTCACTGGGACAGTGACGGAGAGTCTCTGTGGGCCGGGCGGGCCGGCGCTGAACCCCCTGGAGCCCCCCAAAACAACACCACAGGAGGTATTAGTCAGCGCTAATCCACACCCTCCAAAGGCAGCGGCACCAGAGCCGGGGGGGTCCCCCTCCGCCGTAATCTGGCCGCACCGCCGCAGGACACATTAACCATCTGGATTAGGACGAGGCTCTCTAAAGCGGGATTACGCAACTAAAGTGTGTTACCCCCGACCTGGGAGCTGGCGGGCATCCGCCCAACAAAGAACGAGCGTCTCCAGCGGGTGTGTGGCGGGGCGGCTCTCTCCTTGATGCAGCACAGCCCACTGGCCTGGGGAGTTGTGGTGTGACTGGTGGTTGCCCTCCCTAGCTGAGCGTCTGAATGTGGGTTACCGAGCAGGCTGAATAATTCAGCGAGGTAGAGGATGGAGCACACGTCCGTCAGATGGTCAGTGGCACAGATCATCTCAGCAGGAGACTCAGCTTTCTCCTGCATGTGCTTTAGTCTACTCCTACACTGGTAGTTGGCATTCTGACTTCTCTTGCTGGAGTTTTGTAGGTATGCAAACAGTAACCCTAGAATTGTTGTTTAGCATCCCTGTAGACCAAGAGGATGAAGGAGACTAGAGTAAGAGCAAGTAACCATGGGGCTGGCCTGCTAGTGCTTTTATAGAGATCTAAATGGGACACGTTGTTTGAAGCATATGGCAGAGGCTGCATGTGGTCCACTGTTTGAAACCCTACAGGCCTGTGGAGTTCTGCTCTAAAATCACACAGGCTCTTTGGGATTGTGGACCGGCTCCCCGCTGGAAGGGCGGAGGCCGGCACTATGATACCGCAGAGATTGGAGAGAAAACCGGATAGGTTTGCCACATGCTATGGATACATTATGTAAAGACAGACATAAAAACAGATAAGCACATAGGATGACACTCATCATACCTGTACTTACAAATACACATGGACATGTGACCATATAGTTTGTCCTACACACACACACACACACACACACACACACACACACACACACACACACACACACACACACACACACAATACTGTGCACACACACTTAAGCAATGCAATATGTTGGCCAATCACCAGTATGTTGGCCATTTGTTTAGTGCGGAATTGTGTGCATGTTGCAAATCCTAACGATTGTCAGACAACAGTTCAACACCAATCAAACTTTTGCATTATCGGCCTTATAATCTGTAAATGAGATCAAATGTATCTGACCATATATTGCTCGACGATAAATTGTTACATATAGGTGAATATTAGGATACTTCACCTATTTTCCGAAATATCACATTAGCTAAGAAGAGAAATATTAATATACAAGATAAAATACCCATATGTATATTCGGAATTAAATACTGAAATTTCCGTTTTTTTACGGCGCATTCTCCTCATAATAAAGAAATAACGGCACATACAAAAAATATATAATTTCGTGACAGTCATTTTACCTTTAAGCGGATATCTCTCTGCGCTATCCGTGCAGTAGCAAAATCCGAAATTCCAATGTGCATTCTTTTGTCGCTCGTGGAATTCCAGAAACAGCAACGCTGTCACCCGGATCGTGGAAATGACAACAATAGCCTACCCACGGTCATGTCCTATTCGAAAACACACTCCGGATTCGGGTACATTGGTACAAAGCGGTCTACTGAGCAGGCGCGACAGCGTGGTGCGGTTGACAGATAAATAAGGTCTGTGATGATGCTGCCTTAAAGGTACAGCTTAAAGGTACAGTCATTTAACCGCACGGTAACAGTCCCCAACGTCAGGAAAGAACCACAA
>JAPMUY010004196.1:0-30663 GCA_026901105.3 Galaxias olidus
CACCCTGGCCGACTACGAGGCGACCCCGTCCGCCAACGCCACCCTGGCCGACTACGAGGCGACCCCTGCGCCAACGCCACCCTGGCCGACTACGAGGCGACCCCGACCGCCAACGCCACCCTGGCTGACTACGAGGCGACCCCCAACGCCAACGACACCCTGGCTGACTACGAGGCGACCCCCAACGCCAACGACACCCTGGCTGACTACGAGGCGACCCCCAACGCCAACGACACCCTGGCCGACTACGAGGCGACCCCCAACGCCAACGACACCCTGGCCGACTACGAGGGGACCCCCAACGCCAACGCCCGCCTGGCCGTTTACGAGGCGACCCCCAACGCCAACGCCACCCTGGCCGACTACGAGGCGACCCCCAACGCCAACGCCACCCTGGCCGACTACGAGGCGACCCCCAACGCCAACGACACCCTGGCCGACTACGAGGTGACCCCCGACGCCAACGCCACCCTGGCCGACTACGAGGGGACCCCCACCCCCAACGACACCCTGGCCGACTACGAGGCGACCCCCAACGCCAACGCCACCCTGGCCGACTACGAGGCGACCCCCAACGCCAACGCCACCCTGGCCGACTACGAGGTGACCGCCAACGCCACCCTGGCCCACGAGGCGACCCCAACGCCAACGCCACCCTGGCCGACTACGAGGCGACCCCCAACGCCAACGCCACCGTGGCCGACTACGAGGCGACCCCCAACGCCAACGCCACCCTGGCCGACCTACGAGGCGACCCCACCACCCCCAACGGCACCCTGGCCGACTACGAGGCGACCCCCGACGCCACCCTGGCCGACTACGAGGTGACCCCGACCCCCAACGACACCCTGGCCGACTACGAGGCGACCCCGACCCCCTACGCCAACGACACCCTGGCCGACTACCACCCCCAACGACACCCTGGCCGACTACGAGGCGACCCCGACCCCCAACGCCAACGACACCCTGGCCGACTACGAGGCGACCCCCACCCCCAACGACACCCTGGCCGACTACGAGGCGACCCCCACCCCCAACGCCACCCTGGCCGACTACGAGGCGACCCCCACCCCCACCACCCTGGCCACTACGAGGCGACGACCCCCAATGCCACCGACTACCGACGCCAACGCCACCCTGGCCGACTACGACCCCCAATGCGACACCCTGGCCGACTATGACCCCCAACGCCAACGACACCCTGGCCGACTACGAGGTGACCCCCAACGCCAACGACACCCTGGCCGACTACGAGGCGACCCCCACCGCCAACGACACCCTGGCCGACTACGAGGCGACCCCCACCCCCGACGACACCCTGGCCGACTACGAGGCGACCCCCACCGCCAACGACACCCTGGCCGACTACGAGGTGACCCCCACCCCCAACGCCAACGCCACCCTGGCCGACTACGAGGCGACCCCCGACGCCAACGCCACCCTGGCCGACTACGAGGCGACCCCCGACGCCAACGCCACCCTGGCCGACTACGAGGCGACCCCCGACGCCAACGCCACCCTGGCCGACTACGAGGCGACCCCCGACGCCACCCTGGCCGACTACGAGGCGACCCCCGACGCCACCCTGGCCGACTACGAGGCGACCCCCGACGCCAACGCCACCCTGGCCGACTACGAGGCGACCCCCGACGCCAACGCCACCCTGGCCGACTACGAGGCGACCCCGACCCCCGACGCCAACGCTACCCTGGCCGACTACGAGGCGACCCCCACCCCCTACGCCAACGACACCCTGGCCGACTACGAGGGGACCCCCACCCCCCCCAACGCCACCCCTGGCCGACTACGAGGCGACCCCCACCCCCGACGCCAACGCCACCCTGGCTGACTACGAGGCGACCGCCAACGCCACCCTGGCTGACTACGAGGCGACCGCCAACGCCACCCTGGCCGACTACGAGGCGACCCCCAACGCCACCCTGGCCGACTACGAGGCGACCCCCAACGCCACCCTGGCCGACTACGAGGCGACCCCCACCCCCGACGCCACCCTGGCCGACTACGAGGCGACCCCCAACGGCACCCTGGCCGACTACGAGGCGACCCCCGACGCCAACGCCACCCTGGCTGACGGCAGCGACTATGTAACCCCAGTCGACTGCACGCTCACGGCCGATGGCTTTTTCACAAGCCATGACTGCGTTGTCCCGGGCGACAACTACCACTTGCCCCCAGGTGTGGTCTTGGAATCCCCTGGCAATGGGACCCTAGGCAACTGAATCTTCGGTGTCTGCTTCCTGTTCCGGAACTTTGTCATTTGCCCACACAGGAGCTGATGGTTACTGCAGTTAAGCACGCAGCTTTCAGATGTTATTTCTGAATCGGAATAAATGTTTTATCTGAAGCTTTTTCGTGTTACTTCTCTGCTTTGCTACAGTTTGTTAGGGGTTGTCGCACAACATTTATGGGGGGTGATACAAATTGCTGGAGTTAGTGCTCTGGTTCGTAATCTTCCTCTAGAATGGGTATTTTAGATTTCTTAACTTGTAATCCAGTACATGCATGCTCTGCTGTTGGGCCTCCACTTGCATGGATAGCGGAGCCCTAGCATAAGACTGTTGCACTGCAAGTCATATGGTCATCTTTACCACGTTACATGGACACCTCCTTAACCCTTCACCCAGCTGCCAGTACAGGCAGTCTGCGTTCATGGTTTACCTTGCATCAAAAGCTCGTATTTGAGAATAAAATGGATTTAAAAAAATTCTGGAACATAAATGAGCTTAGTTCATGACATCACAGAGCACCTACAATATTTAGCCATTATAGGCAACTTTTATGGATTATCAGCACATTTCTTTTTATAGCACTTTGTAATGTCTATGGTAGAATGGAAAGAATCGTAGTTCAGATCAGTCCTCTAAACACATTTTGTCTGTCACCGGGTATGGTCTCCTGTGAAACTGACATTGCTTTATGGCACAAGGAAGTGTGTCACTAAATCAGGAAGAGATGCCCATACAGTACAGTTGCTCGTGCTAGCGATATGCAGTGACCACAGGCATTCTGCATGTCTTTTTAGGACTGTTGGGTAAAATGACACTAAGCGGTCGCCAAAATCACCTACAGATTCTCTGCCGCTGACTTTTTAAATTAAATACAAAAATACATTCCAAACAGTTCATTTAAATGTCTAAAAATGCCTTAATTTAGCCAACAAGGAAAATTCAAAGGTCAGGAAGACTTGCAAGAGAGGTCGGCCAGCAACAAAGTCCTCCATGCTTTGGAGCTTGACCCCACAGCGGAGGGTCACTCCTTCCCCATCCTACCTCCAGACATTCAAATTAAAACAATTTTATTTGTGTAGCACATTTCATACACAGGCAAATCAATGTGCTTTACACAAGGCAAGCAGAAACATACCAGGAAGAGAACAAAATACCATTAAAAGAAACAGGAAATCAAATAAGAGAAAATAAAATTGCTAAGAATGACAAAACTCCTGTGGGAGGAAGTATTCCCACTAATATGCAATAGAGAATAAATACGTTTTTTTATTTTTAAAAGTAGTCAGGCTTGGAGTGAGTGTCAGATCTTCCGTAAGTTAACTCCAGCTGTTTGCTGCATGGTAGCTGAACACAGCTTGAGGCCTGAGGCAGAACCCTCACGTTGTGGTCAGACCCTATCTACTTACAAACATTTGGCTGAAGTAAGTGCTTATTATAAAGACTCGTCCGATCAAGAATACCTAACTAACAATTTATTTGAAAAAGGCATTTGTACTTGCCTGTGTTGTGCACTGCAGCAACATAGGCTGCGTTGCAATAGTAGTTCAACATGCCCTCGTTGACTTCCCCTTGGGGGAATCCCCACCACCATCTTAAGTGTTGTTCCATTAGTCTGAATATCACAGTAGTAGATAGATAGCCTGTGAATATCACCCACAATGCATTGCTAAATGCATTTTGTGCAAGAAAATACATAAATTATTGTTTATTGATGTCTTTATTTTACTTTTCATAGGTCTTGACACAGCGCCACCCAGGAGACAACCAACTCATCTGCTGGTGCTGGTTGACGGAGCGGTAGAGAAGTGACATTGGTTATTTATTGTAGTGTTGTCGTTTATGTGTGTGTGCCACCTTTGTGAAATAGGGCCCAGATCCTCACAGGTTAACTCAGTTGGCCACCTTTGTGAAATAGGGCCCAGATCCTCTCAGGATAACTCAGTCCGCCACCTTCGTGAAATAGGGTCCAGATTCTCAAACATCAGCTTGGAGGCCCAAAACAAGATGTCTGTGACCCCATTCAGCCTCTCTGGCAGGTCAGAGGTCACGTCAACAGGGATGTTCTCAAACCTTGGTTCTTCCACAAGCCATGATTCCTGCAACAAGTAAAATTATGGTGGTTTTTTTCGCATGTTGACTTTGGTCTATTTGGCACCATTAAAACATGTTAGGGCTAATCCTCCCTTCCTGCCTGACCGAGGCACTGGAGCAGTCCTGGAGTTGGTCAGTTTCCCCCTACAGGGCCAGGTTGCCACTGCAAAAGAGTACTCGTGCTCAGCTACTAGTCCTGGACCTGGACTTACCTGGTTAAGTAATGGTAAAAAAAAGTATCCTGTTTCACTCAGAGTTGGCCACTTTTAAAAAAGTGAAGTGGGTTTTAAAAGCCATTGTCCAACAACGACACCCAGGCTGACGACCCTGTGACCCCTGCCCATGGTGACGACCTTGCCTGCCTAAGCATAAGGGTCTGTGACAATGGATGGGTGTGTGACTGCAGGTCCGGGTGCAACGCTTCGTTTATGTGCCACAACGGGTTGATCTGCAACTGCTGGTTCCCGGGTGACTTGATGACCCCAGAGGACAGCACAAACGTGACCCTGAGCCCGGGTGATGTGACCCCCACCCTGAACGACGGGGGTGATGTGACCCCAGAGGACAACACAAACGTGACCCTGAGCCCGGGTGATGTGACCCCCACCCTGAAGGACGGGGGTGATGTGACCCCCTATTGGAACGACACGCTGGCTGACATTGTGACCCCTGCAGGCAACGTTACTGTGACCCCGAACGACTTGACCCCCACCCCGGACGATGTGACCCCCACCCTGGACGATGGTGGGGATGTGACCCCATATTGGAACGACTCGCTGGCTGACTTTGTGACCCCTGCAGGCAACGTTACCGTGACCCCGGACGACCTGACCCCCACCCCGGACGATGTGACCCCCACCCCGGACGACGTGACCCCATATTGGAACGACACGCTGGCTGACTTTGTGACCCCTGCTGGCAACGTTACCGTGACCCCGGACGACTTGACCCCCACCCCGGACGATGTGACCCCATATTGGAACGACACGCTGGCTGACGTGTGATGTTGTCAAACCTCGGTACTTCCACGAGCCGGGCAGCAGGCCCAAATATTACGCTTACCTTCTTAAATACTTCCTTATATTTATTTAAGTTACTAGAGGAAGTTCATCTGTAGTAGGTGATTTTGGCGACCATTTGCTTAGTGTTGTTATCTTTCCCTTACCGTCACAAAGAAATGCAGAATGCTCGTGGTCACTGCATATCGCTAGCATGATCAACGACTATACTCCAAGAATAGGCATCTCTTCCTGATTAAGTGACGCACTTCCTTGAGCCATAAAGCAATTTGTCACAGTTCTGTGGGAGATCCTACTCACTGGCAGACAAAATGAGTGTTAAATATTGAGACTTCAAGAGGACTGATTCGAACCGAGATATTTTTATTCTCCCATAGACGTTGCAATGTGCTATCAGAAGAAATGAATAAAAAATCCGTTAATATAAAAAATGTGCCCATTGTGGCTTTAAGTACATATTTTTTATAATTGTTTCATGGTTGAATATACCACTGTTATCATATCACATAACACCGTAACCCTTTCATGTTTTATATAGTAAAAGAATGCAAACATTTTGGGTGAACACACCTACTGCCCCTCACCCTCACGCTAACAAGATGGCTGGTCTACTGTGATCGTTAGGACACAACTGGCACCAGCTGAGGATGCAGTGTCATCGCTGCTGGTTTGGTTTAAAAGCCCTTCTTCTGCTGGAGAAAAACAATGTCCTGCTGCCTGAAGCCACACAATGACGTCTTTCTGGACATTCACATTTTATCTGCTGGTTGTTTGTATTGACAAAGGTTTGTTCTTTTCTTTTGACTGTTATTCCTCCATTAATTCAAGGTGTGTAGTGTTTTGTTAAATGTTAAAAAAAAAGTAATAAAAAAATGTTTGCTCATATTGGTTAATGTAACAGCTGAACTGCATAGAAAACATGTTTTTACTGAAATTCCTCTTTTGTTTAGCAAGCTACTGTTCAAATATTTGTAAATTTTTTCCCCCCAGTTTTGTGCTTGCCTCTAGGAGGTCTGGGTAGACAAGATGAAGTCCCGTTTCTCAGAGATCAAAAAGGTAAAATGATTGTTTTTTAGTATCCTCATTTTGTTCCATTCAGAGATGGCCATTTTGAAAGATGGGGGGTTTAAAGGTCATATCAGTTAAGGTTTTAAAGAATATCCTTTCTAAAAAATAGGTTCACGAACATTCACGATGCTGAAGTTGCCCTACAGCTCTTGGAAATAGGTCCTTTAAGCCATATTACTGGCACTTGGTAGTGGGGCTGAACAAAATGCCTGATTGTCATGATCTGAATGTGCATTTGGTTTTTGTCCTTAGTATATTTGGAGTCCAAAGAAGTGAATCAGAAGGTCTCCTCTCTCCTTGCTGAAGCTGATCTGTTCTCTGTTAATGATGAGAGAACTGGCAGCAACAACGGCACCCTGGCTGGCTATGAGGTGACTCCGACCCCCAACGACACCCTGGCCGACTACGAGGTGACCCCCAACGCCAACGACACCCTGGCTGACTACGAGGTGACCCCAAACGCCAACGACACCCTGGCCGACTACGAGGTGACCCCGACCCCCGACGACACCCTGGCTGACTACGAGGTGACCCCGACCCCCGACGACACCCTGGCCGACTACGAGGTGACCCTGACCCCAACCCCCAACGACACCCTGGCCGACTACGAGGTGACCCCGACCCCCACCCCCAACGACACCCTGGCCGACTACGAGGTGACCCCGACCCCCGACTACACCCTGGCCGACTACGAGGTGACCCCCAACGCCAACGACACCCTGGCCGACTACGAGGTGACCCCCAACGCCAACGACACCCTGGCCGACTACGAGGTGACCCCGACCCCCGACGACACCCTGGCTGACTACGAGGTGACCCCGACCCCCAACGCCAACGACACCCTGGCCGACTACGAGGTGACCTCCGACGCCAACGCCAACGACACCCTGGCCGACTACGAGGTGACCCCCGACGCCAACGACACCCTGGCTGACTACGAGGTGACCCCCAACGCCAACGCCAACGACACCCTGGCCGACTACGAGGTGACCCCCGACGCCAACGACACCCTGGCCGACTACGAGGCGACCCCCACCCCCAACGCCAACGACACCCTGGCCGACTACGAGGTGACCCCCAATGCCAACGACACCCTGGCCGACTACGAGGTGACCCCGACCCCCAACGACACCCTGGCCGACTACGAGGTGACCCCCAATGCCAACGACACCCTGGCCGACTACGAGGTGACCCCCAATGCCAACGACACCCTGGCCGACTACGAGGTGACCCCGACCCCCAACGACACCCTGGCTGACTACGAGGTGACCCCCAATGCCAACGACACCCTGGCTGACTACGAGGTGACCCAATGCCAACGACACCCTGGCCGACTACGAGGTGACCCCGACCCCCAACGACACCCTGGCCGACTACGAGGTGACCCCCAACGACACCCTGGCCGACTACGAGGTGACCCCCAACGACACCCTGGCCGACTACGAGGTGACCCCCAACGACACCCTGGCCGACTACGAGGTGACCCCCAACGCCACCCTGGCCGACTACGAGGTGACCCCCAACGCCAACGACACCCTGGCCGACTACGAGGTGACCCCCAACGCCAACGACACCCTGGCCGACTACGAGGTGACCCCCAACGCCAACGACACCCTGGCCGACTACGAGGTGACCCCCAACGCCAACGACACCCTGGCCGACTACGAGGTGACCCCCAACGCCAACGACACCCTGGCCGACTACGAGGTGACCCCCAACGCCAACGACACCCTGGCCGACTACGAGGTGACCCCCAACGCCAACGACACCCTGGCCGACTACGAGGTGACCCCCAACGCCAACGACACCCTGGCCGACTACGAGGTGACCCCCACCCCCGACGCCAACGACACCCTGGCCGACTACGAGGTGACCCCCGACGCCAACGACACCCTGGCCGACTACGAGGTGACCCCCAACGCCAACGACACCCTGGCCGACTACGAGGTGACCCCCAACGCCAACGACACCCTGGCCGACTACGAGGCGACCCCCAACGCCAACGCCACCCTGGCCGACTACGAGGCGACCCCCAACGCCAACGCCACCCTGGCCGACTACGAGGCGACCCCCAACGCCAACGCCACCCTGGCCGACTACGAGGCGACCCCCACCCCCGACGCCAACGCCACCCTGGCCGACTACGAGGCGACCCCCACCCCCGACGCCAACGCCACCCTGGCCGACTACGAGGCGACCCCCCGACCCCCAACGCCAACGACACCCTGGCCGACTACGAGGCGACCCCCAACGCCAACGACACCCTGGCCGACTACGAGGCGACACCCTGGCCGACTACGAGGCGACCCCCGACGCCACCCTGGCCGACTACGAGGCGACCCCCGACGCCACCCTGGCCGACTACGAGGCGACCCCCAACGGCACCCTGGCCGACTACGAGGCGACCCCCGACGCCAACGCCACCCTGGCCGACTACGAGGCGACCCCCACCCCCGACGCCAACGGCACCCTGGCTGACGGCAGCGACTATGTAACCCCAGTCGACTGCGCGCTCACGGCCGATGGCTTTTTCACAAGCCATGACTGCGTTGTCCCGGGCGACAACTACCACTTGCCCCCAGGTGTGGTCTTGGAATCCCCTGGCAATGGGACCCTAGGCAACTGAATCTTCGGTGTCTGCTTCCTGTTCCGGAACTTTGTCATTTGCCCACACAGGAGCTGATGGTTACTGCAGTTAAGCACGCAGCTTTCAGATGTTATTTCTGAATCGGAATAAATGTTTTATCTGAAGCTTTTTCGTGTTACTTCTCTGCTTTGCTATAGTTTGTTAGGGGTTGTCGCACAACATTTATGGGGGTGATACAAATTGCTGGAGTTAGTGCTCTGGTTCGTAATCTTCCTCTAGAATGGGTATTTTAGATTTCTTAACTTGTAATCCAGTACATGCATGCTCTGCTGTTGGGCCTCCACTTGCATGGATAGCGGAGCCCTAGCATAAGACTGTTGCACTGCAAGTCATATGGTCATCTTTACCACGTTACATGGACACCTCCTTAACCCTTCACCCAGCTGCCAGTACAGGCAGTCTGCGTTCATGGTTTACCTTGCATCAAAAGCTCGTATTTGAGAATAAAATGGATTTAAAAAAATTCTGGAACATAAATGAGCTTAGTTCATGACATCACAGAGCACCTACAATATTTAGCCATTATAGGCAACTTTTATGGATTATCAGCACATTTCTTTTTATAGCACTTTGTAATGTCTATGGTAGAATGGAAAGAATCGTAGTTCAGATCAGTCCTCTAAACACATTTTGTCTGTCACCGGGTACGGTCTCCTGTGAAACTGACATTGCTTTATGGCACAAGGAAGTGTGTCACTAAATCAGGAAGAGATGCCCATACAGTACAGTTGCTCGTGCTAGCGATATGCAGTGACCACAGGCATTCTGCATGTCTTTTTAGGACTGTTGGGTAAAATGACACTAAGCGGTCGCCAAAATCACCTACAGATTCTCTGCCGCTGACTTTTTAAATTAAATACAAAAATACATTCCAAACAGTTCATTTAAATGTCTAAAAATGCCTTAATTTAGCCAACAAGGAAAATTCAAAGGTCAGGAAGACTTGCAAGAGAGGTCGGCCAGCAACAAAGTCCTCCATGCTTTGGAGCTTGACCCCACAGCGGAGGGTCACTCCTTCCCCATCCTACCTCCAGACATTCAAATTAAAACAATTTTATTTGTGTAGCACATTTCATACACAGGCAAATCAATGTGCTTTACACAAGGCAAGCAGAAACATACCAGGAAGAGAACAAAATACCATTAAAAGAAACAGGAAATCAAATAAGAGAAAATAAAATTGCTAAGAATGACAAAACTCCTGTGGGAGGAAGTATTCCCACTAATATGCAATAGAGAATAAATACGTTTTTTTATTTTTAAAAGTAGTCAGGCTTGGAGTGAGTGTCAGATCTTCCGTAAGTTAACTCCAGCTGTTTGCTGCATGGTAGCTGAACACAGCTTGAGGCCTGAGGCAGAACCCTCACGTTGTGGTCAGACCCTATCTACTTACAAACATTTGGCTGAAGTAAGTGCTTATTATAAAGACGCGTCCAATCAAGAATACCTAACTAACAATTTATTTGAAAAAGGCATTTGTACTTGCCTGTGTTGTGCACTGCAGCAACATAGGCTGCGTTGCAATAGTAGTTCAACATGCCCTCGTTGACTTCCCCTTGGGGGAATCCCCACCACCATCTTAAGTGTTGTTCCATTAGTCTGAATATCACAGTAGTAGATAGCCTGTGAATATCACCCACAATGCATTGCTAAATGCATTTTGTGCAAGAAAATACATAAATTATTGTTATTGATGTCTTTATTTTACTTTTCATAGGACTTGACACAGCGCCACCCAGGAGACAACCAACTCAGCTGCTGGTGCTGGTTGACGGAGCGGTAGAGAAGTGAGATTGGTTATTTATTGTAGTGTTGTCGTTTATGTGTGTGTGCCACCTTTGTGAAATAGGGCCCAGATCCTCACAGGTTAACTCAGTTGGCCACCTTTGTGAAATAGGGCCCAGATCCTCTCAGGATAACTCAGTCCGCCACCTTCGTGAAATAGGGTCCAGATTCTCAAACATCAGCTTGGAGGCCCAAAACAAGATGTCTGTGACCCCATTCAGCCTCTCAGGCAGGTCAGAGGTCACGTCAACAGGGATGTTCTCAAACCTTGGTTCTTCCACAAGCCATGATTCCTGCAACAAGTAAAATTATGGTGTTTTTTTTCTCATGTTGACTTTGGTCTATTTGGCACCATTAAAACATGTTAGGGCTAATCCTCCCTTCCTGCCTGACCGAGGCACTGGAGCAGTCCTGGAGTTGGTCAGTTTCCCCCTACAGGGCCAGGTTGCCACTGCAAAAGAGTACTCGTGCTCAGCTACTGGTCCTGGACCTGGACTTCCCTGGTTAAATAATGGTAAAAAAAAGTATCCTGTTTCACTCAGAGTTGGCCACTTTTAAAAAAGTGAAGTGGGTTTTAAAAGCCATTGTCCAACAACGGCACCCAGGCTGATGACCCTGTGACCCCGGCCCATGGCAACGACACCCAGGCTGATGACCCTGTGACCCCGGCCCATGGCAACGACACCCAGGCTGATGACCCTGTGACCCCGGCCCATGGCAACGACACCCAGGCTGACGACCCTGTGACCCCGGCCCATGGCAACGACACCCAGGCTGACGACCCTGTGACCCCGGCCCACGGCAACGACACCCAGGCTGACGACCCTGTGACCCCGGCCCACGGTGACGACCTTGCCTGCCTAAGCATAAGGGTCTGTGACAATGGATGGGTGTGTGACTGCAGGTCCGGGTGCAACGCCTCGTTTATGTGCGACAACGGGTTGATCTGCAACTGCTGGTTCCCGGGTGACTTGATGACCCCAGTGGACAAACACAAACGTGACCCTGAGCCCGGGTGATGGGACCCCCACCTTGAACGACAGGGGTGATATGACCCCCTATTGGAACGACACGCTGGCTGACTTTGTGACCCCTGCAGGCAACATTACTGTGACCCCGGACGACTTGACCCCCACCCCGGACGATGTGACCCCCACCCTGGACGATGGTGGGGATGTGACCCCATATTGGAAGGACTCGCTGGCTGACGTGTGATGTTGTCAAACCTCGGTACTTCCACGAGCCGGGCAGCAGGCCAAAATATTACGCTTACCTTCTTAAATACTTCCTTATATTTATTTAAGTTACTAGAGGAAGTTCATCTGTAGTAGGTGATTTTGGCGACCATTTGCTTAGTGTTGTTATTTTTCCCTTACCGTCACAAAGAAATGCAGAATGCTCGTGGTCACTGCATATCGCTAGCATGATCAACGACTATACTCCAAGAATAGGCATCTCTTCCTGATTAAGTGACGCACTTCCTTGAGCCATAAAGCAATTTGTCACAGTTTTGTGGGAGATCCTACTCACTGGCAGACAAAATGAGTGTTAAATATTGAGACTTCAAGAGGACTGATTCGAACCGACATATTTTAATTCTCCCATAGACGTTGCAATGTGCTATCAGAAGAAATGAATTAAAAATCCGTTAATATAAATAATTTGCCCATTGTGGCTTTAAGTACATATTTTTTATAATTTTTTCATGGTTGAATATACCACTGTTATCATATCACATAACACCGTAACCCTTTCATGTTTTATATAGTAAAAGAATGCAAACATTTTGGGTGAACACACCTACTGCCCCTCACCCTCACGCTAACAAGATGGCTGGTCTACTGTGATCGTTAGGACACAATTGGCACCAGCTGAGGATGCAGTGTCATCGCTGCTGGTTTGGTTTAAAAGCCCTTCTTCTGCTGGAGAAAAACAATGTCCTGCTGCCTGAAGCCACACAATGACGTCTTTCTGGACATTCACATTTTATCTGCTGGTTGTTTGTATTGCTAAAGGTTTGTTCTTGTTTATGGACATTTATTCCTCCATTGATTCAAAATGTAAAGTTTTTTTTTTTTTTTGCTGCATTTAGGGTTTTATTGGGAACCTAGATGTTATGGCTAAACTGCATGGATCAAACAATTTTTTTGTCTACTCACATTTAGTTTTGGAATGTGTTTGTTTTTCTTTCTCCAGGTTTGTGCTCTCCAGTCGGAGGCTCCAGTAGACAAGATGAAGTCTCTCTTCTAGACGGACCCGAAGCATACTGCTAAAGCGACACTTGAGTGGTTTTAGGGGGAAACATTTAAATGTGTTGGAATGGCCTAGTCAAAGCCCAGATCTCAATCCAATTGAGAATCTGTGGTCAGTCTTGAAGATTGCTGTTCACAAGCGGAAACCATCCAACATGAAAGAGCTGGCGCAGTTTTGCCTTGAGGAATGGGCAAAAATCCCAGTGGCAAGCTCTTAAAATAAAAATGTATCCCAGTAACAAACTAACATATTACACATTTTTACAGCTACAGGGGTCCTATACATGCTACAATAGTCAAAAATATAATTTGATGTTTATTTATCCTTGAAAATAGCTTTTCTTGCAAGAACCGGCCTTTTTCCCCATTGACTCCCATTATAACCGATTTAGAAGTATACCCAGGTAAGATGGCTGCCAAA
This sequence comes from Galaxias olidus, assembly GCA_026901105.3. NCBI lineage: Eukaryota > Metazoa > Chordata > Actinopteri > Galaxiiformes > Galaxiidae > Galaxias > Galaxias olidus. The sequence goes on from JAPMUY010004196.1 coordinate 13,533, forward strand.
TTTGGACATTATTGTATAGCACTATTTCATCACATGTTGACTCTAGTGTTCTATCTCTATGGTCCCATACTTCAATCATGAACTGAGTCTCAAGGCCATAGTTACCATGGCTATAGTAGCCATGGTTACCCCATTGTAAATATTTCAAAATTATACAATTTATCTTTTTACTTGTTACAACATAAAACCTGAGTTATTGTATATTTGTATTTTTAAATGTATACATTTTCGCCGACCATATGAACTAGGTTTACAGAAATGATATATCAGAGATTACATATAATCTAATCTAAATAATTTTATGTATATGATGATTGCTTGCACTTTAGGACTAATTATTAAAAACAGTCACTGATATTCTAGAGCACACCATACTAGCTTACCAGCACAAACATACGAATACAACAGTAACCAACTCAAAGACCAACAACAACAAAGACAACAGTCTTTTCTACGGCGGGAAGATTAAGTATGCGTTAGCTAGCTTGGCCATGTTACATAGCCGGAGTTTTCTCAGAACTTTCATCAATAAAACAACTAAACATGCATTCTACTCTCCTAAATTAAAAATGGACAACAGAAGAAAACTATCACTAACATGTGCTTATACATTTATAGTGCTTCCTTCGCAAATGTTCCCTTAAACCAGGGAATCATAAAAACGGGAGCAGGATGACAAACACGCAGCTGTCGTCTTCATTATGAGCGGAGCGCGCCTAGTGGAGCCCCAAGACATTACCAAAAGATGACGAACGATTGACAGACGAGATGTGCATCACTTTTAAAAACACTTTGCTTTCGCAAACTTCTCACACCGACATTTTGGCCTGTAGCCTAGTTGTTTGCGGTGAAAACCTAAAACAGATATAGATAGGGTTAGGTACAGGTCGGCACAGGGCAGGTAACGGTTTCAAGGGTAGGCTACTAGTGTTTGGTGGTAATGTTGATTGTGTCGGTTGTGCTTTCTACGTTATTCTAAACATGTATTTGGCAAGACTACATTTTGTTTTGCAGAACATTTGAACAGGAAAAGTCTATATAATAATAATATTAAGTTAAAATTAATAATGATGAAGACGATGGTGAAGATGATGATGATGATTAATAATAATATTATAATTATAATAATAATAATAATAATAATAATAATATTTCTATTTGTAAAGCTTGTAATAAAGTTTTTTTTTTAAAGTCTTTGTAGAATTGCCTCATAACTGAAGCCACATTCCTACTTCAATGTGATCAATTTTAAATGCCGGTTTGTTAATTTTCAACATTGGAAAAATATTATATTGAATTTCTGTGTATTTATACGTACGTATAGTACGTATGTATATGTATATTAATCAATGTTAAACACAAGTAATCTATGTCTCTCTCTCTCTCCATCTCCCTCCACTCTCTCTCTCTCTCTCTCTCTCTCTCTCTCTCTCTCTCTCTCTCTCTCTCTCTCTCTCTCTTTCCCTCCCACCTCCAAACTCTCTCTCAATCTCTCTCATCTTGCTCTCCATCTCTCCCCCCACTCTCTATCTCTCTCTCTCTCTCTCTTCTCTCTCTCTCTCCCACCTCTTTCCCTCCCACCTCCAAACCCCTCCCACACTACTTTTTACCTCTTTAATCTTCAAGCTCTCCATCTCTCTCTCTCTCTCTCTCTCTCTCTCTCTCTCTCTCTCCATCTAGCCCCCCCACTCTCTCTAGCTCTCTCTCTCCATCCCCCCCCCTCTCTCTCTCTCTCTCTCTTTTCCACCTCTTTCCCTCCCACCTCCAAACCCCTCCCACACTACTTTTTACCTATTTAATCTTTAACCTCTCCATCCCCCCCCCCTCTCCTTCTCTCTCCCCCCCCTCTCTGTTTCCCACTCTCTTTCTCCCTCCCTCTCTCTCCCTCTCTCCCCCTCCTCTCTCTCCCTCCCCCTTCTCTCTTTCTTTTTCTATCTCATCACTTTCTCTCTCTCTTTCTATCCCCCCTTCTCACTCCCTCTCGCTCTCTCTCTCTCCCTCCCTTCCCCTTCTCTCTCTCCCTCTCTCCTCTCTACCCCTCTCTCTCTCCTCTCTAAAGCGAGTCATGGACACGATTTCCAACTCCTCTTCTCCCCCTTCCTCCAACTCTTCCTCCCTCCCCTCTGTTGAGGTTTGCACTGATATAGCCTTCAAAATGTTGCTTTCTCTTTTGATCGTCACCCTCCTCTTCCTCTTCCCTCTCTACGTCCGCGTCCTCCACCTTGCCTACGGCCGCCGGTCACGCCCCGTCGCCCCGGCAACCAACTCTGACCTCTTCACCCTGCACATGATTGCTATGGAGCTGATTTTTTGTGTGTCCATGGCGATGAACCTGATTGTATGGACCCAGCCTGTTCCTTCCTGGTTGTCATCCTTGTCTGAAAGTGCCTTCCAACTGGGTGACTTTGGGAGGCCCCTGTTCCACTGCTGCACCTGTGTGGAGCGCTACCTGGCCGTGGTGCAGCCAGTCAAGTACCTGGGACTGAAGGGGGGCGAGGCTAGAGTATGGTATGTCGCAGCAGGGTGCGTTTGGCTGCTGTCTTTTGGGTGGGTTGGATTATACAACTGGTCCCCAAGCAGCATCCAGGTTGTCCTGTCTGTCAGCGTCTTTGTCATCTCCCTCCTCATCATCACCTTCTGCTGTCTGACCGTCCTCCATGCTCTGATTCGTCCAGGGCCGGGGGATGGGGGCGGGTACAGGGAGAGGGGGGACCAATCAAAACGTCGTGCATTTTGGACCATCACAGCCATTTTAGCAACGTTGGTGGCGAACTTGCTCATGGTAGTAATCCTTTATTTGTATATTTTACAAAGTGTGTTGGATTCATTTAACGCCTGTTTGGCTTTTTTTACCAGTATATACACCACGCTCCCCAGCAGTGTTGTGCAGCCGCTTCTGTTTCTCCACAGAGCAGGGAAACTACCAGGATGTAGACACAGTGAGGGTTAAAGGTAAACTACCAGCATGTAGGCACAGTGAGGGTTAAAGGTCAACTATCAGGATGTAGGCACAGTGAGGGTTAAAGGTAAACTACCAGGATGTAGGCACAGTGAGGGTTAAAGGTAAACTACCAGGATGTAGGCACAGTGAGGATTAAAGGTAAACTACCAGGATGTAGGCACAGTGAGGATTAAGGGTCGGTCACACACACACACGCACGCGCACACACGCATAAATGCTATATTCGGAATCGCCTACTTAAATACTATCTACTGCATACTCAATGATTACAAACTGCATACTGACTACTTAAACCGAAATCTAGTATACTACCTTTTTTTTTAACAAATATTTGCTTATATTGTTAGTATACTCAACTGGAACATGTGACCAAAACCCTGTCATTTTTATAATTCTGTCAAAGCCAGAAGGAACTTGCCGGATTGCATTTTGGGGCATGAAGCATCGTCTAGTAACCTCTCTCGGGTACTCAACATTTCCCCAATTTGAGTATGTCATCCGAGAACTTTTTTCCATACTCAGATTTCACATACAATGTACCGTTGACAGATTTCACATACTATGTACCGTTGACAGATTTCACATACTATGTACCGTTGACATATTTCTCATACTATGTACCGTTGACATATTTCACATACTATGTACCGTTGACAGATTTCACATACTATGTACCGTTGACATATTTCTCATACTATGTACCGTTGACATATTTCACATACTATGACATATTTCACATACTATGCACCGTTGACATATTTCATACTCGTTATTTATTTGTTGTCAAATGTAGTGCGTTAGGTCCTATTTGCATATGTGCCTGTAGTTATCCCCTATTCACTTTTAATCTGTTCCCAACATTGATATTTAACCTCTCTCAGGTACTCAACATTTCCCCAAATATAGTATGTCATCCGGGAACTTTTTTTTCCATATATTTTTTCATATTTTTGTTGTCAAATGTAGTGCGTTAGGTACGCACAGTAGATGATTTCAAACACAGCAAAAGGAACATTTGTACATTATTTGCACATGTGCCTTTCTGAATTGAACCCTGTCCACTTTAAATATGATTTCAATATCCCAACATTTATAAGTATATCCCTAACTGAGAGTGTTAACTTACTTAAATCATTATGTTTATGATATTGAATTTCACAACAGACAAAGACAGATTTGGTTTGTTTTATTCTTCTAGACTGTTGAATAAAATGTGTTTCTAGTCAATCTGGATTTATACTGCAATGTATTCACACCTCTTATGTAAACATGGGCTTGCTGTTCTTTATTTTAAATAATCTAATAAAATAAAAACCATCAGGAAAAAACATATTCAAATGATTGTTTACAATTATTATATGTCCTGCAGACGGATACTTATATGCCAATTAGAGGAGAAATTTAAAGACATTTCATACATTGTACATTCATACATTACATGACATAGGCTTACATTAAAAATCCACAAGCCATGGTTCCTGCAACAGGCAAAATCATTATAACAAATTTAAATATTTTTTTTCTTCATGGCTTTGTCTATTGAGTAATTCATTTAGTTGAATATATCACTGTCACTGTTATCACATCACATAAAACCATAACCATTTTATGTAAAGTAAAAGAACGCAAACATTTTGGGTGAACACACCTACTGCCCCTCACCCTCACACTAACAAGATGGCTGGTCTACTTTGATCGTTAGGACACAATTGGCACCAGCTGAGGATGCAGTGTCATCGCTGCTGGTTTGGCTTAAAAGCCCTTCTTCTGCTGGAGAAAAACAATGTTCTGCTGCCTGAAGCCACACAATGACATCTCTCTGGACATTCACAATTTATCTGCTGGTTGTTTGTATTGCCAAAGGTTTGTTCTTTTCTTTTGACTGTTATTCCTCCATTAATTCAAGGTGTGTAGTGTTTTGTTAAATGTTTAAAAAAAAAGTAAAAAAAAAAATGTTGGCTCATATTGGTTAATGTAACAGCTGAACTGCATAGAAAACATGTTTTTACTGAAATTCCTCTTTTGTTTAGCAAGCTACTGTTCAAATATTTGTAAATTTTTCCCCCCAGTTTTGTGCTTGCCTCTAGGAGGTCTGGGTAGACAAGATGAAGTCCCGTTTCTCAGAGATCAAAAAGGTAAAATGATTGTTTTTTAGTATCCTCATTTTGTTCCATTCAGAGATGGCCATTTTGAAAGATGGGGGGTTTAAAGGTCATATCAGTTAAGGTTTTAAAGAATATCCTTTCTAAAAAATAGGTTCACGAACATTCACGATGCTGAAGTTGCCCTACAGCTCTTGGAAATAGGTCCTTTAAGCCATGTTACTGGCACTTGGTAGTGGGGCTGAACAAAATGCCTGATAGTCATGATCTGAATGTGCATTTGGTTTTTGTCCTTAGTATATTTGGAGTCCAAAGAAGTGAATCAGAAGGTCTCCTCTCTCCTTGCTGAAGCTGATCTGTTCTCTGTTAATGATGAGAGAACTGGCAGCAACAACGGCACCCTGGCTGGCTATGAGGTGACTCCGACCCCCAACGACACCCTGGCCGACTACGAGGTGACCCCCAACGCCAACGACACCCTGGCCGACTACGAGGTGACCCCCAACGCCAACGACACCCTGGCCGACTACGAGGTGACCCCGACCCCCAACGACACCCTGGCCGACTACGAGGCGACCCCCGACGCCAACGACACCCTGGCCGACTACGAGGTGACCCCCCGACCCCCAACGACACCCTGGCCGACTACGAGGTGACCCCGACCCCCGACGACACCCTGGCCGACTACGAGGTGACCCCCACCCCCAACGACACCCTGGCCGACTACGAGGTGACCCCCAACGACACCCTGGCCGACTACGAGGTGACCCCCAACGACAACGACACCCTGGCCGACTACCGACCCCCAACGCCAACGACACCCTGGCCGACTACGAGGTGACCCCCAACGCCATCGACACCCTGGCCTTCTTCGAGGTGACCCCCAACGCCAACGACACCCTGGCCGACTACGAGGTGACCCCCGACACCCTGGCCGACTACGAGGTGACCCCCAACGCCACCCTGGCCCCTAGGTGACCCCCAACGCCACCCTGGCCGACTACGAGGTGACCCCCAACGCCACCCTGGCCGACTACGAGGTGACCCCCCCCCAACGCCAACGACACCCTGGCCGACTACGAGGTGACCCCGACCGCCGACGCCAACGACACCCTGGCCGACTACGAGGTGACCCCGACCGCCAACGCCACCCTGGCCGACTACGAGGTGACCCTGACCGCCAACGCCACCCTGGCCGACTACGAGGTGACCCCGACCGCCAACGCCAACGCCACCCTGGCCGACTACGAGGTGACCCCCACCCCCTACCCCAACGACACCCTGGCCGACTACGAGGTGACCCCCACCCCCTACGCCAACGCCACCCTGGCCGACTACGAGGCGACCCCCAACGCCAACGACACCCAGGCCGACTACGAGGCGACCCCCCACGCCCACGACACCCTGGCCGACTACGAGGCGACCCCCACCGCCAACGACACCCTGGCCGACTACGAGGGACCCCGACCCCAACGCCACCCTGGCCGACTACGACGACCCCCAACGCCAACGCCACCCTGGCCGACTACGAGGCGACCCCCCCCCCCAACGACACCCTGGCCGACTACGAGGGGACCGCCAACGACACCCTGGCCGACTACGAGGCGACCCCCAACGCCAACGCCACCCTGGCCGACTACGAGGCGACCCCCACCGAACGCCAACGACACCCTGGCCGACTACGAGGCGACCCCCACCCCGCCAACGACACCCTGGCCGACTACGAGGCGACCACCCACCCTGGCCGACTACGGTTTCTGGCGACCCCCAACGCCAACGACACCCTGGCCGACTACGCCAGGTGACCCCCACCGACCCCCAACGCCACCCTGGCCGACTACGAGGCGACCCCCAACGCCAACGACACCCTGGCCGACTACGAGGTGACCCCCACCCCCAACGACACCCTGGCCGACTACGAGGCGACCCCGACCCCCAACGGCACCCTGGCCGACTACGAGGCGACCCCGACCCCCCCAACGACACCCTGGCCGACTGCGAGGCGACCCGACCCCCAACGCCGACGACACCCTGGCCGACTACGAGGCGACCCCGACCCCCAACGGCACCCAGGCCGACTACCGACGACACCCTGGCCGACTACGAGGCGACCCCGACCCCCGACGACACCCTGGCCGACTACGAGGCGACCCCCAACGCCACCGACACCCTGGCCGACTCCGAGGCGTGAACCGTAACCCTGGCCTCATTCAACCCCCACGCCAACGACACCCTGGCCGACTACGAGGCGACCCCGACCCCCACCCCCAACGACACCCTGGCCGACAACGAGGCGACCCCCACCCCCTACGCCAACGCCACCCTGGCCGACTACGAGGCGACCCCCACCCACCACGACCCCCTGGCCGACTACGAGGCGACCCCGACCCCCACCCCCAACGACACCCTGGCCGACTACGAGGCGACCCCGACCCCCGACGACACCCTGGCCGACTACGAGGCGACCCCGACCCCCGACGACACCCTGGCCGACTACGAGGCGACCCCGACCCCCGCCAACGACACCCTGGCCGACTACGAGGCGACCCCGACCCCCAACGCCAACGACACCCTGGCCGACTACGAGGCGACCCCGACCCCCAACGCCAACGACACCCTGGCCGACTACGAGGCGACCCCGACCGCCAACGCCAACGACACCCTGGCCGACTACGAGGCGAGCCCGACCCCCAACGCCAACGACACCCTGGCCGACTACGAGGCGACCCCACCCCCAACGACACCCTGGCCGACTACGAGGCGACCCCCCCCCAACGACACCCTGGCCGACTACGAAGCGACCCCGACCCCCGACGACAGCCTGGCCGACTACGAGGCGACCCCGACCCCCAACGGCACCCTGGCCGACTACGAGGCGACCCCGACCCCCAACGGCACCCTGGCCGACTACGAGGCGACCCCGACCCCCAACGCCACCCTGGCCGACTACGAGGCGACCCCCCACCCCCAACGCCACCCTGGCCGACTACGACCCCCACCCCCAACGGCCACCCTGGCCGACTACGAGGCGACCCCGACCCCCAACGCCACCCTGGCCGACTACGAGGCGACCCCGACCCCCAACGCCACCCTGGCCGACTACGAGGCGACCCCGACCCCCAACTTGGCGCCGACCCCCAACGCCACCCTGGCCGACTACGAGGCGACCCCGACCCCCAACGCCACCCTGGCCGACTACGAGGCGACCCCGACCCCCAACGCCACCCTGGCCGACTACGAGGCGACCCCCCCCACCCCCAACGCCACCCTGGCCGACTACGAGGCGACCCCCACCCCCAACGCCACCCTGGCCGACTACGAGGCGACCCCCACCCCCAACGCCACCCTGGCCGACTACGAGGCGACCCCCTACGCCAACGACACCCTGGCCGACTACGAGGCGACCCCCACCCCCGACGCCAACGGCACCCTGGCTGACGGCAGCGACTATGTAACCCCAGTCGACTGCGCGCTCACGGCCGATGGCTTTTTCACAAGCCATGACTGCGTTGTCCCGGGCGACAACTAGCACTTGCCCCCAGGTGTGGTCTTGGAATCCCTTGGCAATGGGACCCTAGACAACTGAATCTTCGGTGTCGGCTTCCTGTTCCGGAACTTTGTCATTTGCCCACACAGGAGCTGATGGTTACTGCAGTTAAGCACGCAGCTTTCAGATGTTGTTTCTGAATCGGAATAAATTTTTTTATCTGAAGCTTTTTCGTGTTACTTCTCTGCTTTGCTACAGTTTGTTAGGGGTTGTCGCACAACATTTATGGGGGGTGATACAAATTGCTGGATTTAGTGCTCTGGTTCGTAATCTTCCTCTAGAATGGGTATTTTAGATTTCTTAACTTGTAATCCAGTACATGCATGCTCTGCTGTTGGGCCTCCACTTGCATGGATAGCGGAGCCCTAGCATAAGACTGTTGCACTGCAAGTCATATGGTCATCTTTACCACGTTACATGGACACCTCCTTAAACCTTCACCCAGCTGCCAGTACAGGCAGTCTGCGTTCATGGTTTACCTTGCATCAAAAGCTCGTATTTGAGAATAAAATGGATTAAAAAAAATTCTGGAACATAAATGAGCTTAGTTCATGACATCACAGAGCACCTACAATATTTAGCCATTATAGGCAACTTTTATGGATTATCAGCACATTTCTTTTTATAGCACTTTGTAATGTCTATGGTAGAATGGAAAGAATCGTAGTTCAGATCAGTCCTCTAAACACATTTTGTCTGTCACCGGGTACGGTCTCCTGTGAAACTGACATTGCTTTATGGCACAAGGAAGTGTGTCACTAAATCAGGAAGAGATGCCCATACAGTACAGTTGCTCGCGCTAGCGATATGCAGTGACCACAGGCATTCTGCATGTGTTTTTAGGACTGTTGGGTAAAATGACACTAAGCGGTCGCCAAAATCACCTACAGATTCTCTGCCGCTGACTTTTTAAATTAAATACAAAAATACATTCCAAACAGTTCATTTAAATGTCTAAAGGGTCAACTAGGTCATACCCATGCATGTTTTTAATTCTCAAATGCCTTAATTTAGCCAACAAGGAAAATTCAAAGGTCAGGAAGACTTGCAAGAGGTCGGCCAGCAACAAAGTCCTCCATGCTTTGGAGCTTGACCCCACAGCGGAGGGTCACTCCTTCCCCATCCTACCTCCAGACATTCAAATTAAAACAATTTTATTTGTGTAGCACATTTCATACACAGAGGCAAATCAATGTGCTTTACACAAGGCAAGCAGAAACATACCAGGAAGAGAACAAAATACCATTAAAAGAAACAGGAAATCAAATAAGAGAAAATAAAATTGCTAAGAATGACAACTCCTGTGGGATGAAGTATTCCCACTAATATGCAATAGAGAATAAATAAGTTTTTTTTATTTTTAAAAGTAGTCAGGCTTTGAGTGAGTGTCAGATCTTCCGTAAGTTAATTCCAGCTGTTTGCTGCATGGTAGCTAAACACAGCTTGAGGCCTGAGGCAGAACCCTCATATTGTGGTCAGACCCTATCTACTTACAAACATTTGGCTGAAGTAAGTGCTTATTATAAAGACTCGTCCGATCAAGAATACCTAACTAACAATTTATTTGAAAAAGGCATTTGTACTTGCCTGTGTTGTGCACTGCAGCAACATAGGCTGCGTTGCAATAGTAGTTCAACATGCCCTCGTTGACTTCCCCTTGGGGGAATCCCCACCACCATCTTAAGTGTTGTTCCATTAGTCTGAATATCACAGTAGTAGATAGCCTGTGAATATCACCCACAATGCATTGCTAAATGCATTTTGTGCAAGAAAATACATAAATTATTGTTTATTGATGTCTTTATTTTACTTTTCATAGGTCTTGACACAGCGCCACCCAGGAGACAACCAACTCATCTGCTGGTGATGGTTGACGGAGCGGTAGAGAAGTGACATTGGTTATTTATTGTAGTGTTGTCGTTTATGTGTGTGTGCCACCTTTGTGAAATAGGGCCCAGATCCTCTCAGGATAACTCAGTCCGCCACCTTCGTGAAATAGGGCCCAGATCCTCAAACACCAGCTTGGAGGCCCAAAACAAGATGTCTGTGACCCCATTCAGCCTCTCAGGCAGGTCAGAGGTCACGTCAACAGGGTTGTTCTCAAACCTTGGTTCTTCCACAAGCAATGATTCCTGCAACAAGTAAAATTATGGTGTTTTTTTCCGCATGTTGACTTTGGTATATTTGGCACCATTAAAACATGTTAGGGCTAATCCTCCCTTCCTGCCTGACCGAGGCACTGGAGCAGTCCTGGAGTTGGTCAGTTTCCCCCTACAGGGCCAGGTTGCCACTGCAAAAGAGTACTCGTGCTCAGCTACTGGTCCTGGACCTGGACTTACCTGGTTAAATAATGGTAAAAAAAAGTATCCTGTTTCACTCAGAGTTGGCCACTTTTAAAAAAGTGAAGTGGGTTTTAAAAGCCATTGTCCAACAACGACACCCAGGCTGACGACCCTGTGACCCCTGCCCATGGTGACGACCTTGCTTGCCTAAGCATAAGGGTCTGTGACAATGGATGGGTGTGTGACTGCAGGTCCGGGTGCAACGCTTCGTTTATGTGCCACAACGGGTTGATCTGCAACTGCTGGTTCCCGGGTGACTTGATGACCCCAGAGGACAGCACAAACGTGACCCTGAGCCCGGGTGATGTGACCCCCACCCTGAACGACGGGGGTGATGTGACCCCAGAGGACAACACAAACGTGACCCTGAGCCCGGGTGATGTGACCCCCACCCTGAACGACGGGGGTGATGTGACCCCAGAGGACAACACAAACGTGACCCTGAGCCCGGGTGATGTGACCCCCACCCTGAACGACGGGGGTGATGTGACCCCCTATTGGAACGACACGCTGGCTGACTTTGTGACCCCTGCAGGCAACGTTACTGTGACCCCGAACGACTTGACCCCCACCCCGGACGATGTGACCCCCACCCTGGACGATGGTGGGGATGTGACCCCATATTGGAACGACTCGCTGGCTGACTTTGTGACCCCTGCAGGCAACGTTACCGTGACCCCGGACGACTTGACCCCCACCCCGGACGATGTGACCCCATATTGGAACGACTCGCTGGCTGACTTTGTGACCCCTGCAGGCAACGTTACCGTGACCCCGGACGACCTGACCCCCACCCCGGACGATGTGACCCCCACCCCGGAAAATTTAAAATGTAAATTTTTTTTGTTGTAACTTTTAGGGTTTTATTGGGAACCTAGATGTTATGGATAAACTGCATGGGTCAAACTATTTTTTTGTCTACTCACATTTAGTTTTGTGTTTTGTTTTCTTTCTCCAGGTTTATGCTCTCCAGTCGGAGGCTCCAGTAGACAAGATGAAGTCTCTCTTCTAGACGGAGGTGAGTTATTGATGTTAGTTTAGAAAGTATCCTTACTAAATATATGAAAGTGTAGAATTGTTTCAGAATTGATGTTTTAAACCCATCTGTCATTTCCTTCAGAGTTAGCCATTTCTAAAGAGGTGAGGTGGGTTTTAAAGGCATTTAACTCATCATATTCTATTTTCCATTTTCTTTTAGGGTTTTCAGAGTCCAACAACGACACCCAGGCTGACGACCCTGTGACCCCGGCCCATGGCAACGACACCCAGGCTGACGACCCTGTGACCCCGGCCCATGGCAACGACACCCAGGCTGACGACCCTGTGACCCCGGCCCATGGCAACGACACCCAGGCTGACGACCCTGTGACCCCGGCCCATGGCAACGACACCCAGGCTGACGACCTTGTGACCCCGGCCCATGGCAACGACACCCAGGCTGACGACCCTGTGACCCCGGCCCATGGCAACGACACCCAGGCTGACGACCCTGTGACCCCGGCCCATGGCAACGACACCCAGGCTGACTTTCCTCTGGACCACGGCAACAGCACCCAAGACTACTACGACTGGTGTGGCCAAGGTGTGGTGGTCTGTGACAACGGCTGGCTCTGTGACTGCATGCTCCGGTGCATCGTCCCCATGTGCAACAATGCCTTGCTCTGCGGCTGCTTGTCTCCTGACCACCCTGTGAACCCTGTGACCCCGGGTGACCCTGTGACCCTGGACCACCCTGTGACCCAAGCGGACCACGGTAATGTAACCCAAAGCCAGGGTCCCGTGACCTCCACCCCGGGGGACATTCCGCCAACAGGTCTAACAAGTTAATGGATGTGACTGTGACCCCCGTATTGGAACGGCACGCTGGCTGACCTTGTGACCCCAGACGATGGGAACAGTCTGATTGAACCAACAGGTCTAACAAATTAACAGGCTTTGCACAGACCAGCTGGTTGAAAGGCTTTAGAATTAAATGTTTGGATGAGACAAATTCTGAAGCTTTGTCACTGGTCCATATAAGCACTCATGGTTATTATAACGTCATTGAAGTGTTATATCTGAATTAAAATAGATTGGTTATTGTAACTTCCTGATTTATTTTTATTTTTATTTGAATTCAAATAAAGGTTTGAGCTTTGAACTATTGCTGTTTTCTCATGACTTGTCATTTGTGAACTTTGATACTCAGTGAAGTTGATTTTACGATGGCTGGGGCGTGGCATACGGTGAAGTTTGATTTGGTTCTTCTCTGTAAAAGCTTGGTGTCAGCTTTCTGTGCATGCGCGCTCTGTTAAACAAAGCTGTGTGAACACTTTGTTTTGATGCGACCGTTCATAAACACCAATGGTCTAACTGTTTGCAAGGACGCAATGAGGCCATGCCACAATAGTTCCTTTTCAAGGAACTAACTATCATTAAGGTAACCGTGGCAACCAATTACAGGCCTTATGAGGAGCCGGAACTTCACTTTTTTTATTTTCATTAAGCGGTCACATGCAAAAGGAGTTTCATGACTAGTGGCGTCCCTTACTGGAGTCTAGAGAGCATTTCCGTTCTCTTTCTTGGTACATAACTCTGGTCTATGCTAACCCTGTGATAGAGCAATAGAGTAGCCCCCCCCCCCCCCCAGTAGAACAGATCAGCTGAGGATAATTATAGGATTTTTCAAACAGCTGACTGTTTTGCATATACCTGACCTAAGGGGTCTTGAATGATCTTTTGATATATCCTATGACCTTTTCTGAGCTTCTCCCTGAATGGACCTGGTCATGGTCTGCACTCTATAACTGCGTTCAAATAGTAATTAATCTTTCTTCAAAATTTAATAGGGATGGGTGTCAAATAAAAAATGCATCTTGTTTCCCTTGATATCTGAGTCAAGACTAGAAGTGTAGAAGTGTAGAAGTGTTCAGCAGGTGCACCTTTGATACTGTGCCAGCTTGGTTTAATTGAATCTCTACTTATTTACTCACGCGGTCAGTTTTGCTGCTTTATTTTACTTACTAGATTTGTCTAAGGCATTTGACACTGTTGCTGATTCAATCTTACTGAAGAGGATGTTAACTATTGGATGTCTATGCTTATGACACGTAATTGGTTTTGAGACCACTGCCAAAGGCAGATCACAGTTCACAAGTGTAAAAAAAAAAAAAAAGCGTTTTTTTTTTTTTACGTGTTCAACTGTTTTTCTATGTGGACAAAACAAATGCGCTCCACAGTATGGCGCACATATGGAATGTGATATTGTTATTTGTAACAAGCATTCATCATCCATGGCACCTCAGGTAATGTGAGACTGCATGCAAATCAAAGATAACCAGCTGTGTGACCATTAGTGACCTCTCTGAGCTGGAGGTTCATTAATTGATGAGCTACTATGGGATGATAGTTAGCAATTCCCCAATATTCAAAAGTGTATATATAGATATAGACAGTATGTATACACATATAAATATTGGAATATATATATTATATGTATATATATATACAGTATATATACACATAAATATTGGAATATATATATTATATATATATATATATATATATATATACAGTATATACATATATATACAAATTTGCTGTATGTATGTATGTCATCATAAACGAATCACTGATTTCCAAATGTCAAATTTAAGAATCTGTTTCTCTCTCTTTTCAGGCTCTCCTCTTCCTGTCTTAGCTGTCAGTCCCACATTCTCTCTCTCTCTCTCTCTCTCTCTCTCTCTCCCGCTCTTTCAGGCTGTCTCTAAATCCCTCCAACATCTTTCTTTGTTGTCTGCCTCTCGGTCTCTCTCTCATTTTCTCTCCATCACTTTCACTGTGGACGGTCTAGTAAGTTCTCGACTTAAAAACGATTACCTTAATTCATTACATGGATAAATTCTTAGACTTGGAGTGGATTTGGATTAATTTTACTTATTTAATGACTGTTTCTAATGAAGTCAAGATTTAAAAACAGTTATATATTATAAATTATTAGAGGTTTGTCTACTAGTACTAAAGTATTTACTTATTGCATCTGTCTCAAGAATATGATGGATATGACGGAGCATCTTTATATTAGAAAATGAAAATATAAATGTTTTATAAAAATTTTTTATTTATATATGTTTTATATATTTATTTTATATTAGGAAATGGAATATTTATATTTTATTTACATTTTTATTTACATATTTTATATATATATTATATATTTACTTTATATTAGAAAATGTGTTTAGAATTTTTTGTTTCACACACACACATTTTTCTCCCTACAGCCATCCATGGACAGCACCTCCAACTCTTCCTCTCCTCTGTCCCCAAACTCTTCCTCCCTGCCTTCCTTAGAGTCTGTCTATGTATGCTCAGACTACCCTCATAATACCCCCATCCGTCTCTTCATCTTGATAGTCCTCCTCCTCTTCCTCCTACCTCTTTCCTCCGCGTTCTCTTACCTGGCCAACGTCAGGGGACGCACACTCCGCCGCCACGGCGACCAACTCTGACCTCTTCGACCATTCACATGATCGCCGCGGTGGAGATGGTTTGTGTGATGGCTTCGACGTTTTCTGACTGGTCAGTTCCTGGCCATGACCTTGTTAATGAAGATCTGTGTGCTTGTCAATACTGTCAGATTCACTGGGAATCCCCTGTTCCACTGCTGCACCTGTGTGGAGCGCTACCTGGCCGTGGTCCATCCAATCAAGTACCTGGGACTGAGGGTGGGTGGGGCTAGGCTGTGGCATGTTGCAGCAGGGTGCGTTTGGTTGCTGTCTTTTGGGTGGGTTGGATTTCGTGCCTGGTACCTACCAGGTTTTCCCACCACCTTGTATTTCATCTTTTCCTTCCTCTGCCTCCTCACCATCACTTTCTGCTGTCTGTCCGTCCTCTGTGCTCTGATTCGCCCAGGACCAGGGGACGGGGGCGGGACCAGGGAGAGGATGGACCAATCGAAACTACGTGCCTTCTGGACCATCACGGCCATATTAGGAGCTTTGACTTTGAGCTTGTTTGGGTCTCTTACGCTGAGTTTGTGGAACATAGTTGGAGGCTACGCTGCGTGTCTGATGTTTATGATCAATTTCATGTTCTCCCTCCCCAGCGGTGCAGTGCAGCCGATTCTGTTTCTCCACAGAGCTGGAAAAATACCAGGATGTAGGAACCCAGAGGGTTAAAGATTACACACAAATACTTATAAATACACACATAACAGAGCCTTAATGATGTTCTGCGTTTGACCTTTGAGTCTTAGATTTTGCAACTTTTCTGCCCTAGGATGTTAGACAACTCCAAAGTACACTGTAAACTGTATTCTATAAAAGTACACTGTAAATTGTATTCTATAAAAGTGACCTGACACTGTATTCTGTTCTTTACAAGATTGGAGTAGTTTAGATTTCATCACAACTAGTGTGACTTAATTATACAACAATAAAGGCACTAATGGCATGCTAATGCAATGCAAACCTTTTATAATTGATTGCATTTGATATAGTGCTTTTTCTAGCCACCTGAAGCGCTTTACACTGTAGTATATCTAATACAATAATAATAATAATATGCTCTATCTGTAGAATAAAATGTGTTGCTCGCCAATCTGGATTTAAACTGCAATGTTTGAACTGTGACATCACATGCAATGCCAGTTCGTTAAAAAAACCGAAATAAAAATATTTGTTGGCTTCAAAATGTTCTTCATATGGACGCTTATTTGAACCAAGTAGCCAAGTGGAGCAGAAAACAACAAAAGGCTCTGCAACAATCAAAATAACAAAATACGTTTTACTCTCATAAGTAGACCCAATGTCAAAACAATAACATTTCATTTGTGACAAAAAATGTACATGAAAGTCTTTCAGAGTTGTATGTCAATTAAAAAATGTAGTTAATAAATTTGTGTGTGTGTGAACCTTGGGTGCTACTGGTGCTAGGATGATGAAGGCACTATTTATTTCCCCTGATGCTACCATATCCCTCACCATCGAGACATTTTCTGTTAGAGGTCCATTCTAAAAGAAAGGACAAGCAACACTGATGGGTGTACAGTGCATCCGGAAAGTATTCATACCCCTTCACTTTTTCCACATTTTATTATGTTACAGCCTAATTCCAAAATGGATTCAATAAAAAAAATTTCTCAACATTCTACATTCAATACCGCATAAAGACCAAGCGAAAAAGGTTATTTAGAATT
>JAPMUY010004197.1:5000-7500 GCA_026901105.3 Galaxias olidus
ATAAGCACATTATGTAAAACACCAGAATGGAGCCATAAATAAATAAATAAATAAAAGATTCCCGCTTATCTGCACATTGATTAAAAGAGCCGACATGCATCTGGATAACAGCCAAAAACCTAAGGGGAGCAGAATGAATAATCCCTCCCTTCCTCCCTCCGTCTCCAACGGAAACTGGAGGAGCAGAAAAGCAGGAGACATACCCCGAAAAGCTTTCATATTTATATCCCTGAGTAAACACGCCAGCATATGTGGACGTGGTGAATCCTAAGAGGAAAGACTTAATTGGAGTGCTACCTCTACCAGAATATCTCCATAGAAACAGGAATACCAGTATATCTCCATAGTAACAGGAATACCAGTATATATCTCTACCAGTACATCTCTATAGTAACAGGAATATCAGAATACACTCTATAGTAACAGGAATACCCAGTACATCTCTATAGTAACAGGAATACCAGTATATACCTCTAACAGTAGATCTCTATAGAAACAGGAATACCAGTACAGACCTCTACCAGTACATCTCTATAGTAACAGGAATACCAGTACATCTCTATAGGAACAGGAATACCAGTACACCTAACAGGAATAGTACATCTCAGTATATCTCTATAGTCACAGGAATACCAGTACATCTCTATAGTAACAGGAATACCAGTACATCCCTATAGTAACAGGAATACCAGTGCATGTCTCTACCAGTACATCTCTATAGTAACAGGAATACCAGTATACCTCTACCAGTACATCTCTATAGAAACAGGAATTAGGGATGTCACGATACCAGAAATTTTGTAGTCCATACCAATACCAGTGAAATTCCACGATTCTCGATACCCAATTCGATACCATGGTAAAAAAATAAAATAAATTTTTTTTTTATCCCATATACTTTAACATACACTCCTTTTTGTAAAGCATTCCAACAAACAACAGTGGCATGTAGCCTTCAATCAAAAAAAATTATAAAAAGAATCAGCAACTAAACATAACAAAAAAGAACAGTGGCAATTCCATTATTTAAAATAACCAACATTGTTTTGAATAACAAACAATAATCTTTTAATGATGGGTCAAAAAGATTAAGCCTGTTACTTTAAGATGTGACAGCGATGGGGGTGTATGTTTACTTTCGTTTTCAACTTGTCTCGTGATGCCAGACCCATCTCCACATTTCGTTGCGCTGTGTTAGTTTTCAACTAATGTGGTGGTTCTGTTCTGTGCAAATGAATGAATGAGATATAAAAGCTTAGAAGGATGTAAAGAACCAACGTAGACTAGTGGCTGGCGCAGTTTAAACTGGCGAATTGTCCCGGAGTTCTCCCGGCTTAAGTCAGGAGGACGCGTGACGGGGAAGTAATACCAGGCATATTTAAAATAAACAACCATTAACTTACAAAAAGAGGCCTATTTATATAATTATAAAAAGAAACACACGCGCGCATTTTATAGCACGTCATGAGACGCAAGGAGAGTCAAATGTTCCCCTGCTGCACTGGGGTGTACAACAACTAATTCGGGTAAAAGTTAGCTTTTTCTTGAAGTAGGGAGTACCAGCATTCTTTGAGAGAAGGCGAACTTTTCCTGTTTATTTTTGTTTCTCTTTGGCCAAAGCTGCGATTGCCAATCTATAGGCCTACATGTTCGTTTCTGATTTTTGATTTGAGTTTGCGGTAGCTAACAACAGGGGAGGCAAACCAATTATGAATTGAGCCAAACACTTTAAGGATCGCGACAAAACATCACAGATGTTTGCTCAGGGTTCTTTTAACCTTGGAGAATAGCTCGGAAAAGAAATGGGCTTCACAGCACCCGGGTATGAACAACCAAAGCAACGTCTTTTTGCTGGTGTTTGTTGGCTTACATAACTGCAGCCGATGCCTTCGGTACTGCAGCCGGTACCTTCGGTACTCGGTACCTGTAGCAACCTTCCGTACTGCAGCCGGTACCTTCGGTACTGTAGAAAACGAGTTCCGTTACGTTTTTAGAATTTTGGCATCGCTTGGTACCGAAGTATCAGCTCTCCTGACATCCCTAACAGGAATACCAGTATACCTCTACCAGTACGTCTCTATAGTAACAGGAATACCAGTGCAGACCTTTATCAGTACATCTCTATAGTAAAAGGAATACCAGTATATCTCTATAGGAACAGGAATACCAGTATACCTCTACCAGTACGTCTCTATCGTAACAGGAATACCAGTGCAGACCTCTATCAGTAAATCTCTATAGTAACAGGAATACCAGTATACATCTACCAGTATATCTCTATAGTAACAGGAATACCAGTATATCTCTATAGTAACTGCCAAGACCTCTACCAGTGTATCTCTATAGGAACAGGAATACCAGGATATCTCTATAGGAACAGAAATACCAGTATATCTCTATAGGAACAGAAATACCAGTATATCTCTATAGGAACAGGAATACCAGTATATCTCTATAGGAACAGGAATACCAGCACAGACCTCTACCAGTATATCTCTAT
>JAPMUY010004198.1:0-30579 GCA_026901105.3 Galaxias olidus
AGACCAAAACTGTCCAGGCAAGAGATAAAGTCCTTAGTGAGGGTAAGATTGGTGTTGTCCATGTGACATG
Source organism: Galaxias olidus (assembly GCA_026901105.3). NCBI lineage: Eukaryota > Metazoa > Chordata > Actinopteri > Galaxiiformes > Galaxiidae > Galaxias > Galaxias olidus. The sequence continues at coordinate 71 of JAPMUY010004198.1, forward strand.
TGTCCATATCATTTGTTTCTGGAATGGATGTTACGCGAAGACACTTAAATCGTATCCCCCTACCAGCATGTGTCGTCAGTAGAATACAGATGCTTACCCATCTGCTAACTTCACTGATACTTGCCAACTTTGAAACCTCAAAAATCTGGATGATTTCCAAACAATAGCGGCAGTCCACTATACAAAGCATTTTATTGTTAGAGAATTGTGGCAATGAAAATCGGGAGAGTTGGCAAGTATTACTTCACTGGCTTTTCTGAGGTGCAAGACCAAGACTCACAAGAGGACTTGTAAAAGTCTGTGTTACACAACACTGTTATAGTTAAGTTCGAAACTCAGGAGAGCAGATTTTAACATTCATGAATAATTAATGTGCCACATAGCTGTGACACACCCTGGTGCTGGGGAGGTGACAAGGAAAGGGTCGCGCAATGAGCTATGGGTATTGTGGTTTACGTTAGACCCTCACTGGCTGTAGCGCGATTCGAAAGAAAGTGATTAGGGATAGTGATGGGAAGATCGGTTGATTTTTGTGACTTGGTTCTTTAACTCTCGTTCAGTAAAATGAATTACTCTTATTTCGAGCCTTTTCATTCATTTTGTTCATTGCGAACTGACGTGTAATAATCCAAAAATCAACCTAAGCATGAAGCAGTCACGTTAAATGAATGAAAGACTCAGTCTCTAACGGTGAACTGCTAATTTATGTTTCCTGATCTCTCGTGCCCAGCCTATGCAGCTATCATGTGACCAGTGAACGAAAGACTTAGACCAGAAGACCCATTCGGGGATGAACTACTCTTTCGAACGAACTACTCACTCAGACCAGAAGACCCATTCGAGGGGTGAACTACTCTTTTGAACGAACTACTCACTCAGACCCAAAGACCCATTCGAGGGGTGAACTACTCTATTGAATAAACTACTCACTCAGACCAGAAGACCCATTCGAGGGGTGAACTACTCTTTTGAACGAACTACTCACTCAGACCCAAAGACCCATTCGAGGGGTGAACTACTCTATTGAATAAACTACTCACTCAGACCCGAAAACCCATTCGAGGGGTGAACTACTCTTTTGAACGAACTACTCAGACCCGAAGACCCATTCGAGGGGTGAACTACTCTTTTCCCTTTCCTATACTGAGTCTATGCGGCTGTCACGTGAAAATTGAATGAACAACTCAGACCCAGTGGAGGGGTGAACTACTCATTTCTGTTTCCTGTCTTGTCTTTTGAGTCTTTCGTTCACTTTTCTTGTGACTGCTAGGCGTAGCATAGAAAACAGAAATGATTGAATTGGTTCACGAGTTATTATTACTGGTTTTGGGTCAGTTTTTTTTCTGTTTTTCACTTTACAGTCAAATTAAACAAAACTAAACAACCAGTTTATTAGCCTCTTTAAAATCTGCCGGCCCGCCCACGGGCCGGTGGGGGGAGGGGGGGGGTGTCTGACTAAATACATAACTCATATGTTAACGTATGTACTCATGCCAGATACTGTTTGAAAGATGAGATTCCTGTGATTCGGTCGCTAAAAACCGTTTCACGATACGAGCACCACAGACGCTACAATCAAGGCTTATGTCAGACTACCACCGAGCAAATAAACTTACAAAATATGTGGTCAACTCACGTTTGAAGCATCCTAAGTAATCCACCGATCAATAATATTCCACAAAAAAGATTTTCTTCCGTCGACAAGGGTCCAGGCAGTCCAATTCAGTAAAAGATTTGGTCCAAAGCACTTTTTTACTCTCAAACATAGCCACAGGCTACTCTAGTACCGTTTAGCAGTAGCCAGCATGTGCTACACATTTTCCATGGATTTCGACGTCAAAACCCCAGCTAACATTTGAACATCTCGATCTTTTGTTATAAAATGGTGGTCGAACCTTTAACCTTTCGATTGACATCGTTTTTTACCCAATACGATCATCCAGTATTTTTTATGACCCTTGACAATCCAGTCAGCACCCTCTACGTAGAGAAGGGACTGCCTACAAAGTTCATGAACAGGCTGCAGCCACTCGCAAATAATCAAATGGATGATTGGCGTAACTTGTAGCCAATGAAATTCTGAAAAAAACGATACCAAACATTCAGGGAGGGTCTTGGTTCTTGACCACACAATAGTCGCGCGCAACATAGCTCGCTCTTCGGTCATCGCTTGTGCGCACTGAAATGACGCACTGGCAGAACAGCGAGGAGCGCTCTTTGAGACTCTGTGAGTTGATTACTTTTGGATAGTTTGCAAAGAAAATCATGGCGAAACGGAATATAAAAAGAAATTAAACGGCACTTCAAGCCACCGACGAGATACTCAGGCGTGATAGTGACAATTCGGCCGATGAAGTGAAAGCGACATTTCTGAGATATGGACTCTGAAATTGAAATCGTTCAATGACGGAGAGGACGTAACTCATGACAAGTTAGTATTTTATTATTGGTATACATTATGTGTTTTGATATATTACTGCATATTTGTCAGAAATAAGCTTTAGTTTGAATTATGAATACACATTTTGTAGAAAGGCGCACACATGCAAGCATAAGCATATTTCTGTTTATTTCTCGTGAGGGGAAGAGATGTGTTTTTTTCCGGAATCCTTCGTTCACAGTCTATATATTTTGACGGAGATTACATCATTCTCGACAAGTTAGTTAGTTTTTTATTATTGATGTACATTATGTGTTATGATATATTACTGCATATTTGGACAGAAATACGCTTTAGTTTGAATTATGAATAGACATTTTGTATGAAGGCGCACACACAAGCAAGGCTAAAGGTATTTCTCTTTATTTCCCGTGGGGGAAGAGATGTCCTTTGGGTGACTGTCTACCTATTTTGCATCTCTTAGGAGGTATATTGATGGGTGTGACTTTCCCTTTGTTTCAGTGTGTGTGTTTAGCATTTGTGGGGGGATGGGAGGTGTGTGTGTGCTGATCCACTGGTATGGTGTTTGCATGAAAGGAGATGGGTAGGTCACACTTTCCCTTTGCCTCAGTGTGGTTCTTGTTTGTTACTTACAGATAAAGAGATGGTAAAGTTTTGTCTAGTTTTGTAAATGACTAACATTTATTTATTTGTTTATGCATTATAGGCAAACATCAGATTCTGATAAAGATTGGCAACCGGAGGCTTCTCTCCCAGTCAACAAATGGCCACACCTCAGCGGTGCTCAGAAGAAAGACTGTCCGTCCAACAACTCCGCAGAGAGGTTCTTCAGAGAGAAAAAGGGAGAGACAGCAGTCCAGCCGGGTCGTCAACCAGCACATTTGGAGACAGATGGAACTCTGTTGGCGATACGGACATAACACCACCACAGCCCGCCTCTAGACCTGCCTGTTCACCAGGACCACAGCTAATAAGTACAGCTACATACACAGTCCTACAGCTGTTAAAACTTTTTTTCCCCGCCACTATTCTACAGAAAATAATTCAAAACACCAATGACTTTGGCTCAACTCACTATTCACCACCCTCCAACCCGTGGATCAATCTGACAATACAGGACATGTTATCCTTCATGTCCTTAGTTGTCTACATGGGCGTCGTAAAGTGCTGTTCATTTACTGATTATTGGAAATAGTTTGAACATGTAAATAGTTTGCTGGTTGCTTTGTTTTTATATAAACTAGTTTTGCACCATAGCACTTGTTTTGACTCTTTATATATATATATTATATCTTTAATATATACAAATGAACATGCCTAATTGAGAGCAGGAAAACATCTAAAACATGCAGGACAAGGTGTCCCCAAGACCAGGATTGAGAAAAGTAAAAAAATTCAGAAGTTGTAGCAAAGTATGTGAGTTTTGTAAAAAAGGCCATTTGGAGACTCCAAAGTGTCCAAGTGTCCTTTTATCATAAACGCACAAAGGGACCCTTAGAATAATTTATTTGAGAAATGAATTTTGTGCTATATTCTTATCATCATATAAAGTTGGACTAGGTAAGGCTTCATGCTGTGGTCCCATGGTGTTTTCCAGCCCATAGGGCCTAGTATGGTCATCTTCAGGCCTCTGTTTGCAAGAAAAAATTCAGGCGGAATTACAAATCTTTCTATTTCAGTGTGTTCAAGTTTCAATTTCTCAATGCCAGTAGCATATACATTGCTTCTGACTGCAAGGGGGGGAAATTCAAAGTGTTGAAAAAAAAAAAAAAAATTTTTTTTGCATATACTCAAAATGGTTCAAGAACAGCACTCAATTCACTTTGGGTATGCCTTGGATAGGCATTTAATTCAAATTATATAAGAGTCATAAGAGCCAACCTGATTTACCCGAAGACCCATTTGAGGGGTGAACTACTCTTTTCTGTTTCCTATACTAACTCTGCTGAACGAAATTAACGAATGACTCGAACACAACTGTTGTTGCGCATGCGCGACCAATGTGAACGAATCCCTCTCTGAGACCACTTGTTAGTCCCGAGTCATATTTAAGATGTGTTCAAAATTATCGAATCGTTCATGAACGACAGATCACTAATTAGGGGGAGGCTGCAGACCTGGAGCTCATGCAGATACTGTAGATATACGCCAGCCAGTTTCACGAACTGGTGCGCCAGATGCGTATCTGCTAAGCTAAAGTGGGCGAACTGAATGTTAATTATTTGACTAAAGTAATTTTTCGGCGATCGCGTAAAGTTGTTTATTCCGAGGGCTATTTAAAGAAATTATTGGCTAAGGGTCAATATCAATTTATTGCACTATTTCTAGTGATGTTAATGTTCTACGTTAGGCTATTGCGCCATGCGTTATTGCTCTCCGACGTAGATTTAATTTAGCTAAAGTTAGCGTAACGTTACTATCTTTACTACGGTGACATGAAAGTGTAAGCCATTTTCTCTGCAACTTCCCAACTTTTCTTTTTTAATAAGTGAGCAGGAGGAATTTGATAGACAAATTCTAAAGAAATTCTAAGTAGAGTGGTGAGGGGCACAGAAGTCCCATTTTGTAATGGCATGGCTTCTTTTAATAAACACATATTGGTTAGACATTTAAACCCAACCCAGACCGGCCCGCCAATTTGTGGCCCAAATCTATAGCACGGACTGAATTTGTTATCTAAATTTCCGACCCCAACCCGACCCGAGTCTCCGTTCTGTAACTAAACTCGCGTGAATAAAGGAAAGTGGACACAAGCTGGATGGCGGACAGTGAGGCAATAGGAAAACATACATAATAACTTAATGGCAGTGTATTGATACTTTTCTGTCGGCTAACAATACTTTTCAAAGATAAAAATAGGCTAGTAAATAAGTGCTTTGATACAATCTTCATCATAGGACCTTCACCATAACAGTCTTGTACATTATATGTGCAGGCAGCGCAGCAAACTCTGCACATATTTTTTGGTGCAGCCCGGTCTAGTTTTGTGTGCCCTTCTCCGGATACAGCATTCCATGAACAAGTAATATCATCCCATTCATCTTTGTCTGTGTTATTTATTATCCACTACTGGCGCTACAAAATATGACAGCTCATTTGCACACGACCCTGCAGTCTCATGCCCTTTTATGGGGATTGGCGGGGCGTTTCTCCATGCCAATTAGCATCAACTGGCACGAGCTTTCAATTTGCAAAGAAACGGGATTCATCAATATAAGAACACAGGTGCGAACAATTCTGCGGTTTAAGAACATTTTGTGAATCCGACGTAGACTTCTCTTAGGAAATCTAACATCAAATATAAGAAAACACTTAGGAAGATATTGAATTTAGGAAGATATTGGTGAATGAGACCCACTGTCTTTTTCATCAGTGGTGCACATGATTATATTGTAAGTCTGAGGGGCTAAATATGGTTATTTATGTCTGAATGTAATGTTTATCTAAATTCTCCACAACAAAAACAGCAAGTGTCACTCAATATCAGTGAATATAACTAAGCTGCAGCAGATATATTTGATTATGCATATCATAAGTGTCCATCTGATCAAACTATAGTTATTATATATTTAAGCAACTTTTTGATATTAATGGATTATGAATACATTTCTTCTGATAGCACATTACAATGTCTTTATAACTTAGACTCCATCGAAATTAGTAGTATTAATATTACGTATATTATTATCAATTGGGAACATAGCAGCTCATTATGGTTCTAACTCTCCAATGGTGGGAGTTAATGGTGAATGTTTTCAATCGTTTGATAAATATATATTCATTTTGTGCTAGTAAACCTAGTCTCACAATCTTAGGCTGATGTAGTATAATCAGTTGCTAACGACAACAAAAGAAACACTGAAGTGCTGTTCATTCCTCTCCATTGTTTTTGCTCTATAGTTATCATCAAAATGAAGAGAAAGAGGGACATTATATAATGAACAAACATTTTTGAAAGCTTCAACACTGTCTTGGTCTCTTTTGTCCCGGATCGAATCTACCTGAAGGAGAAGCCTCCAAATATCAAATCTATCCATCTCACTTGAACATCCATATCAAGTTTGCATAACTGCATTTGACATGGAGAAGATGCAGCATGTGCTGATCACCTAAATGTGGAGAACTGACTACTGTGGAGTTTTGTATGGGGTGTATGTCCTATGTGATGGATTGCAACACATTATTTGATTATTTGAAATGTTTTAATTCATTTAGTTTTGTTATATTTCATTTTTAATGAGCTGCATTGCAAAAAGAGCACTACTGCAAAAGAGACTTCAAACCTGTATAAATAAATAATAATCTCAATTGATCACGTGTTCATCACGGATTAGTTGCATGACGTCAGGCTAAATTGTGAGGGGAGAGAGAGAGAGAGAGAGAGAGAGAGAGCGCGGCACTGACAGACTGGACAATTTCAATAAATCCTTATCACGCCAAGACCGGTGAGTAAAAATATAAATTTTGTAATTTGCACAGACTATGCAAACGTTTATTATGAAAACTAACAACAGGAACGAAGTATAAATGTTCCAATACCAACTGGAAGATTGTCAATTGCTGAAACTGTTTATTTTCTCGTAGCTTTAAGATAGACTGTAGCCTTAAAATTGGGTTAGGCTTTCACACATTTGCGGGTTTACTTAAGGCAAAATATTGCCTACAATATGTTGATCACGTTTAGTTATTGACATTATTTTATGTAACACTAATTACGTTTTGCATTCATTATATTTGATGCTTTTAAATTAAATAACATCAGACTACAAAATGTAGCATACATCTCAGTAGGCCCAACAAACATCTGTGCTTTCGGAAAGGGACGAGAGCTGCAAATGCCCAGCAGCATCATAGCGTCCTTGAGGACATAAGGACATTGCGACATTGAAGATGTTGCAATCAAACCCTCTACAATTTCTTAATCTTCGTATTTTTGCATGTCTACACCAAAACCAAAAAATAGACTATTCACACGGCCTAAACATTAATTCTTGACGTATTTTTTTACCTGGTTGGGTTTATTCGTACTCGAGCTACGTGAAGAGGTACAGCCTTAATTAGCCTGCATCTAAGGTAAACCTATTTTGTATACAATCGAAAGAGATGCGATACAGCCGCTTAATATGTATTTGTCCGAATCTTTTTTTTAAAAACATCGTGAAATCACGGTCTACTCGGAAAGGATTAGAAGACCCACGCTACAGTGATAATGGCAATCTGGTGCGGGCGAGTTGGTTGACCAGAGAGGCAGGGGCGAATCTAAACATGATTAATGGGGTGGCAAAGGGTGGCATGAAGATCATAAAGGGTGGCAACACCAAAGTGTTGTTGTCTTAGATACTACGACATATATTCATTATGTAAATACTGTATATGTGCCATATGTATATTATATACAAACACAGCTATTTAGGCATTGATTGGCTTGCACCATTAGCATATACCATTGAAATCATAGGCATAGATTTAGACAATGCCGAGGGACCACCGAATTGTCCCTGCCAATAATCTAGTACACGGCTTTCGTTAAATCATTGTATCCACTCCAGTGACCCCCTAAAAGGGTTAACGTTAAATGTCATTGACATTTCCGCTCCCACCTTCACCTAAATAAATCGTTAGTTTGGTTTAGCAGAGTTTCTCATCGAAGTCGTGCAACAGTCTGATGTTGCACAGCCGTGGCAATAAGAAAGCAGGCAATGAGGGCAACCTGGACTGGAATGCGATTTGTGAGCTTGTGGTAGTCAGCACGACACAGAAAAAAATCTTATAATCACATTAAGAAAGTACAAGCAGTATATTACATTACTAGTAGCCTACTGTTCAAAATAGTTTGCATGTTGGTCGGCAATAAACTAGAACTAGCCAGCCTGCTAACGTAAGGGACCAGGGCCGGTTCTAGTCTGCAATAGTTGGGTGGGCTGCCATATATATTAAGTAGACAATTTGGTGGGCAGCCAGCTCAGTAGATAGCCTAATAGATAGAGAAGCGTACTAGCAGCCGGAAGATTGCTGCTTCGGATCCCGGGCCTGATGACACAATTACATTTTTTTATGCAAATAACGCAACTAGTGTCACTGCATCTGCAGGCAGCCTTTTAGAAAACAGCCAGCCAATTTAGCCAGCCCTTAAGTTTGTTAGTTTACTGTATATAATTCTGAGCTTATAAGACAATCTTAAACTAGTTTCCTTTCAGTCCCCCCGCCTTCGCCACCCAACAGTGGTTACAGAATTATGTCCCCACCAAACCAAAACGTCGTTAACCTGGGTCGACCCTTTCACACTAACAGTCAATCCGGGAATAAACCCTGTGGTGTGAATTTCAAAGAAGGAATGGCCCGTACAATTTTTCGTTCTTTCCTATTAGTTAAAATTCTAAATTCAAACTGAATCGTCGTGCTGGCTGTTCGCCTTCTAATTGCTCTGACGTTTTGTGCAGCTGCAGGGATGCCCTTTTGTGGGGATTCCCCGTTAGAGCCATTGCAATGTCCAGTTGCTCTGGCGCTGTCCAGTTACAATAGTGCTGAAATTGATGTAAAGTTTTGCGTTAAATAATTTGCTGCTAATTCTTTTCGCTGTACTCATTTTAGAGTTGCCACAACCCCTTTATCAACCGATTCAAAAATAATTTGTAAGGAATTTGTTAACACTATATTAATCTATTGCAGACATCTTCTGCAAGTTATCTGATTAGACAAATAAACTATTCCACATACATTATCAAGTTGCAGCCTTTTATTTAGTTTATTTCTTATTTTATGTCGGCAGCACGGTGGCCCAGTGGTTAGCACTGGTGCCTCACAGCAAGAAGGTCCTGAGTTCAAACCCTACCTGACCCAATGGCCTTTCTGTGTGGAATTTGCATGTTCTCCCCGTGTTTGTGTGGGTTTCCTCCCACCACCAAAATAACATGCTCCATTCTCCTACCAGTGCCCTGACCAGTCACTGCCAATTCACCTGGGGTCGGTCTGTGTGTCCTATGTGTGTGAGCAAGTCTGTCGCAATATGTTGGGTGAGGAAGTTTGCCGCAAATTGGCTACCGTGGTATCACTCAGACTGAGTGTTTGATAGCTGTCGGTCCATTCGTTGTCGTTCTGTGTAATTAATTGGCAACCAATTTGTGTACAGCGCTTTGAGTCTTGAGAAAAGTGGTATAAATTAATTATTATTTCAGTCTTACTAGATTACTAGACCCACAACAATTACTCCCAGCTGTGCCACTTTGATTGATAACATTTATACTAATATCATTGAAAGCGAAACAATAAGTGGTATACTTATCAATGATATCACAGATCATTTACCTGTTTTTATTAACTATGACTACAATTATAAGGCTAAAAAAACAACTACACATAGGATACATAAAAGAATAAGGACAGAGGACTCAGTAAATAAATTCAAGGAGGAATTACTGGCACAAAATTGGGACGCAATTTATGAAGAAAATAGTGTGGATGATGCTTATCAGTCATTTTTTTACGTATTTTAAAAGTTTAACAAATGACAAATACTGTCCAGTTAAAGAATAAACTAAGAAACTGAAATATAGCAACTGTCCATGGATAACAAAAGGATTACAAAATGCCTGTAAAAAGAATAACTGTCTTTTTAAAGAATTCATGTGATGCAGAAGTAAAGAGAACAAAAACAAGTATAAGAAATATAAAAATAAGTTAACTCATATTATAAGGATCAGCAAGAAAGAATATTATACAAAAATACTTGAGGATAATAAAAATAATATTAAAGGTACATGGGATATTTTAAATTGTGTTATCAGAAACAACTCAAAACATATAGATATACCTGAGTACTTTATCGATAAGGAGACGGTGGTGTCTGATAGATGTGATATGGCTGACAAATTAATTAAGTTTGTTGTAAATGTCGGACCGGATATTGCAAAAAACATTTCCCAACAAGGAATAATAGAAGATAATTTGAATGAATTGATAGATAGAAATGGCAACTCAATGTTTTTAAATCCTGTAGAGGAAAAAGAAATATTGGAAATTGTCAAAAACTGTAAAAAGACGTCAACAGATTGTAATGACATTGACATGAAAGTTGTCAAAAAGGTTATTGAAGGGATTATAAAACCATTAAAATATATTTGCAATTTGTCACTCCTAACTGGTTCTTTTCCAAATTTAATGAAAACAGCAAAGCTCATACCATTGTACAAAAAAACTGGGAACAAACACAATTATACCAACTATAGACCTTACTCTATCTATCTCCTTACTTCCACAATTTTCTAAAATACTTGAAAAACTATTCAATAATAGAATGGACACATTTATAACAAAACACAACCTACTTTCAAATAGCCAATATGGTTTCAGATCCAATATGTCAACATCATTGGCAATAATTGAAGCCATTGAAGAAATTAGTTGCGCTCTGGAACAAAAACAAATTGCAATTGGAATTTTTATCGATTATCAAAAAAGGATTTGATACAATTGATCACAATTTACTACTTCAGAAACTTGAAAAATATGGAATTAGAGGTTTAGTGCTAAAATGGATTAAAAGCTATTTAACTGACAGACAGCAATATGTCAAGCTGGGTGATGTTTGTTCTTCTAAATTGGACATAGTTTGTGGTGTTCCGCAAGGGTCGGTCTTAGGACCAAAACTGTTTATTTTGTTTATAAATGATATTTGTTCTGTATCACGAGTAATAAAGATGGTGTTGTTCGAGGACGACACTAATATTTTTTGTTCTGGTGAAAATTTAAATGAATTGTTAGATTTAGTTACAAAAGAAATGAAAATTTTTTAAATATGGTTTGACAGAAATATTTTGGCATTAAACTTAGATAAAACAAAAATTATGATATTTGGAAATTATGAAAAAGAACAGATTCATCTACAAATTGATGGAGTCCAAATTGAATTGGTTCATGAAAACAAATTTTTGAGAGTTATAATAGATAAATTAAGTTGCAAACCACATATTAAACATATTCAAAATAAAATATCTAGACGTATTTCAATTTTAAACAAAGCAAAACAAGTACTGAATTATAAATCGCTCCATATGTTATACTGTTCTATAATCTTACCATACTTTAGTTACTGTGCCGAGATCTGGGGCAAATAACTACATCGCTTCAATAAAACCACTCATTGTCCTCCAGAAAAGGGCCATACGTGTAAGACACAAAGTTGGTTATTGAGATCATACTCACCCACTATTTCTTCAGTCAGAAGTATTAAAACTTACAGACATTGAAAAATATTTAACTGCACAAATTATGTACAAAGCAAATAATAACGTGTTGCCAAATAATATACAAAATTTGTTTAGGAATAGAGAGGGGGGGTATCTCCTAAGAGGACAGTACAAATTTAAAATTAATAAAACTCGCACCAGAGGGAAACAATTATGCATTTCATTCTGTGGGGTAAGATTATGGAATGGTATGAGTGATGAAATAAAACAGAGCCCAACAATTAAAGAGTTCAAACTTAAATATGGAGCATATATTTTCAAGGAATATAAGTACTGCATGTAACAGAAAAAAAAAAAGAAGCTGCTTCTGCTTCCTGTTACCCTGCTTTGATTCTTTGTCTAATCAGATGATAATGATCAGCTGTTTGTGAGTTCAAGCACATGCGTCTTAAATGATAACTTTTCATCTAGTGAAATTACCAAGTATTTGTAAACTGGAACATGATAAATTTGGGCCCCATTAAGGGAGCAAATGTTATATGCCTTATAATCTAACTTATTGGCCCTTGAGAAAAGCATATAGCATATAGTTTTTGACTCATTAAGGACTAATCTTAGATTTCTAAGGGATTTCTGTACACAATTAAATGCTCTTGTCAGGTTTGACATTGCCTGTTCCATGGATGGAGCACAGGAATAAAGAATGGTGTCATCTGCATAGAAATGTACTATACAGTCTTTTACAGAGGCACATATATCATTAATATAAAGTGTAAATAATGTAGGACCTAATACCGGAACCTTGTGGCACACCATTTTCTATGGCTGCAACCTTTGATTTCAAACCTTTAGCATCCATGCACTGTGTTCTATCAGAGAGGTAGTCCTGAAACCATGTAAAGGCTGCATCATCAAATCCAAGCAAGGCAAATCTATCCAGAAGTAATCTGTGATTAACTGTATCAAAAGCCGTTGGCAAATCAACAAACAAAGCAGCACAATGTTTCTTATCATCAAGAGCAGTAACTATATAATTTACTACAAGAGTAGCTGCTGTAGTAGTACTATGACCAGCTCTGAAACCCGACTGAAAAGGGCTTAAAATATTATTAGTGGACAAGAAAGCACAAAGCTGTTAATTTACAAGATGTTCTAACATCTTTGCTAGACATGGGAGTTTGGAAATAGGTCTGTAATTATTTAAGTCACTTGCATTGGCTCAGACTGGCAGTGTTTCAAGAAGCTATTATTTTTACAATCACATTAATTACAGACTGTGAGATAAAACTTTTGCAGGAGTCAACAAAATAATATTATTTAATATAATTTATTTATATGCAAATAACAGAGTTGTGTTTATTTATTGAATAAAGAATAGATTATTTTGATGTTGATCTTCATCCTGTAAAGATAGGTAATTTCATGGGGGGGGGGGGGCAAGATGGGGGGTGAATGTAAGTAGTACATATGTCAATGCAATGCATTTAGTTGATCAAAAAGTTGAAAGTATTTTCATTTCAGAACAAATTGTATTCTGCCTGTGATATTTTCTATTAGCCATACAAGACAAGCAACTGTAAAGAAATTTAGCTCTAAACTGCTAATATCTAAACTTGAACAACAGGTATAAGGAGCGTCACGATTGACCAATCAGAAAGGACTGTTTTGGTGGCGCCCGGTCTACCCCCTTTAAACCCCAGGCAAATGGTTGCATCCATTGTTTGAGCTTGAAAAAAGGGTTGTAACAAGTTGCTTCAAATATCCAATTTTCCATTTTCCAAACAACGTAAGCACAGACTTAAAAATGAAAGACTATTTCCCCAAAATACCATAGATTGGAAAATGAAAACAAATTATTAAAGTGATTTTAAAATTTTTAAATGTATCTAAATGGGAATGAAATCTTACACATTGGAACATAGAAACCATTTTTGGTTACACGGACCAGGGTTCGTTTTAACCGTTTCTTTTTTCGGTTCAGACAATAGCAGAAACGAGTCGTTTTTTAGTTTTTTAAATGCTTGGCAAAAAACACACATTAAACTTAATTTCTTGTTTTACGTTATTACTGCCAAATCAAATTTACCACTCAAAGTTTTGTTGTCATTGGTGGGTGAGCCTTCCGCGTCATCTGATTGGCTAGTTGCTCTATCAATTGCGCTGTACTCTTCAAAATAAAAGGTCTACCGCTTTGCCTTTAGACAGTGCAATGTCAACATACATACATATACACAGACCATACTTGTATTGGAGGCTGTGAGGCCCTTTGGCCTGTCATAATTGATGATTATAATTTCATAATAATTATGTAATGCATCAGTGATGACGCATCACATCTTATCGCAAAGTCATTATTATTAGGCCTATTTTTGGCGCCTTAACTACTCCCGCAGTTTTGACCCAATCGATTCCAGTGCCCACATGTCTTGGGTATTGCAGTCTATTGCGCTTACATACAGCTAAGTGATGTGTTAGATTTTTCATCATTATTTTTAATCGGTTTTTGGCCCCATTGAAATGAACGGGGGGTGCAAGAAGGGGTGTTTTCCGGATAATCTGGGGTTGTGTCCTGCACACCTAAAGCAGGCTCATAATGGATATATCTATTCCGATTTTAGTTAATTATGGGTGTTGGTCTCTCCTCAGAAAATTTGTCCCCAAGATCCCGTGGCCTCCCCAGTTCCGGCGCCACTGCAGCAGTAAGCGCCCCCTGTTAATAAATAGGGTCTAGACTGCAGTACACTTGTGCGCGCTAAGGCGGTCAGTCTAATAACTGTGACGCATCACATCACATTTGCTCAGGGAAATGCATTTTCTAGTAAATTATTATGCTCTTACCGTGAGGTGCCGACCACAGTTTTGTTTTACAACCTACGACAACAAAAATGTTTCTCATATCAAACGAACGCGCTATCTTTCATTTTAAAACTTTTTGTTGCCGCAGAGATTAATGCAACACTATTTTATTGCATTATGTTTTCATGCGCAGCTGAGGGACCATAAGACATCATTTCTATTTTGAAAATCTGAGCACTTTCGTAAGTTTTCTTCAGGATGTACTGCGGACAGTAAAGTCTGCTCTCAATAATTAGACAGATCAATGGCATAGAGCCAGCAGCATAAGTACGCCAAAAGTATTTTCAAAAATAAGTAGCAGGCATTGTGTGTACCTCCTCATCAATATGGTTTGTACACTTAACGTCTAATTCTTTTTTAAATATGTTCACAGCTAGACAAAACCCAAAACAGGCTATTGGCCTCACTGCTGCACAAAATGGGCGATTCTTCAAGTGCCCCAAAAGAGACTTTGTTATAATATTGTTTATAAAGTGAAAATGGGGTACACTTTTCTTCAGTAACTCATTGTATCACAATAGTTTGTCATTACTATCTTGAGATTCAGCATTTCATTGTGCAAATGCATTAATTTTTTTAATTCTTTTTCTTAATATCGTGCATAGTAAGACATCTGTCCTCAATCTTTCAATATCTTTAGGTTGATTTTGACAAACCCTGTTATAAATCTAACAAATTCCTTGTGACTCTTGCTCATACTATTTTCCATATTCCATAGAGATTTATATGATTTAGCACTAACCCAACCATTTTATTGTCCCAATTCTGAATGTTACACCAAATGATGGATGAATCACACCACACCACAATTTGTCAATGCAAAAATGTGTATTATATGCATTTAACATTCAACAACAACAAAAGACTGTTAAAGAAAAATCACACGTGTGGAAGATTGTGCCACCTAACATTGTATTGCACTGGGTATCGGACACAGGACTAGTGAAGAACCATATTTCTAGTGAGGAACACATTAATAAAGAATAGTTTTGTGTGTCGGGTAAGTATTGTTTACAGTTAAGTCTGCTGAATGTCAACTACTGACGAGTATTGTAAGTATCAACAAAGTTGGTGAACAGTAACGTTATTTCAGCTTTCATAAAAATTCATTTAAAACATGAATTGTATACAGAGGTATGGGATAATTCAAGTAAATTAGTTAAATAACTGAATATCGCAAGTTACCATAGCTGTGGGAACATGTTTCAAGTGGGTGGTGCTGTTGGGGTTGGACCTCGGACTCTTTATTTAAAAAATGTATAGTTATGAATGTGCAGGTCCAATGTTTCCCCTAGGATGGCGTTATAACAGGGAGATTTTTCATCTCACTTAACGGATTCACATCTGATACATCCCCAGTCACACATGGTGTTCCCCAGGGCTTTGTCCTGGGGCCCCTCTTCATAATCTATATCCTTCCTCTTGGTCAAATAATTAGACATTTCAACTTCAACTTTCACTGCTATGCTGACGACACACAGATCTACATCAGCACAACTTCACTTAATAACCCTCTACTTGCCTGTATTGAAAACTGCCTGTCTACAATCTGTTCAAAACTCTGCTGCTCATATCGTCACCTTAACCAAATCTTTTGAGCACATAACCCACATACACTTTAACCTTCACTGGCTTCCAGTCAGCCAGCACATCACCAACAAAATCCATCTCCTCACCCACATAGCTTTACCTACAAAGCCCCTCCCTACCTCCCTGAACTCCTCCAACTCTACCATCCTACCCGGACATTACGTTCTTCTTCAAATAGAAAACTGGTTATTCCCACAGCAAAACTTGAGCATTTTCTAGGGCAGCACCTAAACTATGGAACTCTCTCCCTCCTCTAATTCACATTTCCAAAACCCTTTCAAACCCAGCTTAAAACCTATCTTTTCACCCTAGCCTACCCTAAAGAACTCTGTTTAGAGTCCGGTCATATCCTTCTATTGATATGCTGTTCTTTTGTTAAACTATAAGTATAACAATACTAGTATACTGTTGTTGCTCTCTGTTCGTTCTCTTGGTTTCTCATTGTTTGTTTTTGTCATGTTATCTATGTAAATGTTGTGAAGCGTCTTGGGTGTCAGAAAAGCACTATATAAATAAAATGAATTATTATTATTATTATTACTACAATAGGGTTCTATGCACCCCTAATAATAGGGAAGAATAAACCCTAACAATAACTATAAGGGTCTACGGCCATCGGGCTAGGAGCCTTAATAATAAGTCACTGTTAGGCCTTTTACACCAAATTATCTCTGGTTCTTGAACTGGTTTCAAACTTCAGGGTTCCTGGAACCTTGGTGGTATCTAGTGAACCATCCCGCATTTCCACCAGTTTTGAGCCAAACCATTGTAATCAAGAATCCGTCATCACAATATCGCGTACCAAAATGTAGATAGTCATGGAAGCGTAATAACGTACTGTAACAACACGTAGGCTAATGAAATTATTCCAAGTTGCGTATTTGATCGACATACTCTCGAATTTTCTATACACAATGTTCAACAAGTGGTATAAAGACAACATAATGCAGACAAGTGCAAACCAATGCATGCTTTTTTCTCTCTACGACTTGTCACTTAATTTCCCCACTGTTGCCTTCTCCATTCTCTTTACAAACGGGTGGAATATGACACGCCCCCCTTATTGTCACTTAGGTTGCAGAAAAAAACAAAAAATGTTTGGCTCCAGCTGGGAACCAACTTTCTGTGTTCTTTGATTTAATATGCGCAAGTGTACGTAAACTCTTACCCATGCATACTCACACAAACTGGAGAAATTATAAACTGCAAGTCCAAAGGCAGAAGGATGAATAGTGAGAAATGCTTTGAAATCAAAATATTACTTCTCCTATTATAAACAGCTCCCTGGAGTGCACACAGAAACATGATTTATAACAGAGATATCAGTTTTTGAAACAGAACCTCTCAAATATGCTGTACAGTTTAATCGGGAAGCATATTTAATAGAATCTGTAACTATTAAACAATACTTGCATGCTCTGAAAGGGTATTCTCATAAATAATAAGATGACCAGTAGGACAAACTATGTTTAAACTGATGACCGCTTCAATTCTTCACTCCGGCAGATTCGAGTGCAGAGGTGTTATGCAATTGGGCAGTCTGTATGGATGAATATTAATAACGGTTATTTACAGGTAACAATGGGCGTTGAAAGGGTGGAACAGGACACTCGGTCACATAAGCCAAATTTCTAATTTCTAGTTAATTGTGATTTTAAAAAGGGAAACAGGTGGAACGTGTGTGTATGTGTACGTGACCTTTGGCCGTGAACCCTACGCACAGTTTTATAAATGCTTCCCTTTATGTGGAAGGTCAGACTTGACTTTTTATGTGATTGCGTCATGCAATCTAATTATTATTATTATGTGATTGCGTCATGCAATCACATACTGTTACCGGAAAGTCATATTATTATTATTATTATTATTATTATTATTATTATTATTATTATTAGGCCTATTTTTGGCGCCTTATCTACGCCCGCAGTTTTGACCCAATCGATTCCATTCCAGTGCCCACATGTCTAGGGTATTGCAGTCCATTGCACTTACATACAGCTAAGTGATGGGTTCACGTGTTATATTTTAAATTTTTATTTTTAATCAGTTTTTGGCCCTATTGAAATGACTGGGCAGAGGGTTTTGACAGGGAGAGAGTTTTCACCGTCATATACTGCCATCTAGCGTTGATGTTATGTATTTGCATGTTACGTTTGTACCGACTGTCTTGGTTATTACACCGAACAGTGACTCCGTCTCGTTATTTGACATCAAAACATGGTGTCAGAAGTGGGAAAGCTAAATCATGAATAACAAAACACAGAGCCAACAGTTCAGGTCATCTGCACAAATGAATGTGCCTGTGAGTGTACAACGGCACCGTATAATTTTCACATAGCGAGTTAGCTAGTTTCCAGTTAGCATTACCACTAGCCATGTATACACGCTTCTGCAATAAAGGACATCATTGGAGACTGGAGCACAAACTGGGAAATTCACGGCTAGGAGCAGGACATTTTTGACAATAGGTGGATGGCTGTACGAGCCCCATGATGAGGAAAATAAAACTACTGCCTTCATTAGGACAATAAGGTTGGTCTACAAGCCTTTGCTTTGGTGACAATTTATTTACTGTAACTTACAGTGTAAGGATTTCAGAATAGCACACTGCTGAAATCTGATAAACAAGCATTTACACTGAAGACAGCGCTACTGTTGGTTTATTGTCTCAGGGCTGCTACAGTTTTGATCGCATGCTACTTAAAATGATTCGATGCAATTTGAACGGATATGTAGTGTAGTGGGTTGTAGTGTAATATATTTGCATGTTGCGCATATCCATGCAAAAGGTCCCATCCATCCATTTTCCGCCGCTTATCCGGGGCCGGGTCGCGGTGGCAGCAGGCAAAGAAGGGTAGTCCAGAAGTCCCTATCCCTACCCCCAGCAGATGCCTGAACCACCTCATCTGGCTCCTTTCGGCGCGAAGGAGCAGCAGCTCTACTCCGAGCTCCCTCCGGATGACCGAGCTCTTTACCCTATCCCTAAGGCTGAGCCCTGCCACCCTACGGAGGAAACACATTTCAGCCGCTTGTACTCGCGACCTTATTCTTTCGGTCACTACCCAAAGCTAATGACCATAGGTGAGGGTTGGAACGTAGACCGAATGGTAATTCGTAAGCTTCACCTTTCGGCTCAGCTCCTTCACCACGACGGTCCGGTAGAATGCCCGCATTACTGCTGATGCTGCACCAATCCGCCTGTCAATCTCACGCTCCATTTTTCCCTCACTCATGAACAAGATCCCGAGATACTTGATCTCCCTCGCTTGGGGCAGCAACTCACTCCCAACCCGGAGAGAGCACTCCACCGTTTTCCGGCAGAGAACCATGGCCTCAGACTTGGAGGTGCTGACTCTCATCCCAACCGCTTCACACTCAGCTGCAAACCGCTCCAGTGCATGCTTAAGGTCACAGTCTGAAGAAGCCAACAGAACCACATCATCTGCAAAGAGCAGAGAAGCAATTCTGAGGTCCTCAAACTGGACACACTCCTCCCCCCGGCTACGCCTTGAGATTCTATCCATGAAAATCACAAACAGAACCGGTGACAAGGGGCAGCCCTGGCGGAGTCCAACAACCACTGAAAACGTATTTGACTTTGTGCCGAGTATACGGACAAAACTCTCACTCCGGTTATATAGGGACCGAATCTGGGGCCCGGTCGGGCACAGCCCGAAGAAACAACATGGAGCCGCCCCCCTGTGGGCCAATCACCTGCAGGGATAGACATCGGGGTCGGGTGCAATGCCAATCTGGTGGCAGGCAGGGACCTAGGCGTGCTGACCCCTGGCATCGTAGACTGGTCCTTGGGATGTGGAATGTCACCTCTCTGGTGGGAAAGGAACCGGAGCTAGTGCGGGAGGTGGATCAGTACCAACTAGACATAGTTGGGCTCACCTCTACGCATAGCACTGGTTCTGGAACCCAAGTCCTGGAGAGGGGCTAGACTCTTTTTTCTTTTCCGGAGTCACCCAGGTTGAGAGGCGCCAGGCAGGTGTGGGGATTTTTACAAGTCCCCGGCTGGGCGCCGCTGTATTGGAATTTTCCCCGGAGAACGAGAGGGTTGCCTCTTTGCGACTGCGAGTCGCTGGGGGGAAGGCTCTGACTGTTGTTTGTGCTTATGCACCAAATGGCAGTTCGGAGTGTCCGGGCTTCTTGGAGTCGCTGGGTGGGGTCCTGGAAAGGGTACGATCTACTGATTCTATAGTTCTGTTGGGGGATTTCAACGCCCATGTGGGTGACGATGGAGAAACCTGGAGAGGGCTGATTGGTAGGAATGGCCTGCCCAATCTAAACCAGAGTGGTACTTTCTTGTTGGACTTCTGTGCTAGGCATGGATTGTCCTTAACGAACACCATGTTCGAGCATAGGGAGGTTCAATAGTGTACCTGGTACCAGAGCACCCTAGGCCGCAGATCGATGATCGACTTTGTGGTCGTATCATCAGACCTGCGGCCGTATGTCTTGGACACTCGGGTAAAGAGAGGAGCTGAGCTGTCAACTAATCACCACCTGGTGGTGAGTTGGATCAGATGGCGGGGGAGGCTGCCGGACAGACCCGGTAAACCCAAACGTGTAGTGAGGGTGAATTGGGAACGTCTGGCTGAGGACCCTGTCCATGAGGTCTTTAACTCCCACCTCCGGAAGAACTTCTCGTGCATCCCAGGGGAGGTTGGGAACATTGATTCCGAGTGGACCATGAATTTATTTTAGATAGACATTGTGAACTTGTTTACGTTACGTAACCTATACTATAGTTAGGCAGGACAATAGAACGCAGTGTTTTTACCCAGAACGCAGAAAAGACAGTTGGATTCTGCAAGCTGTAGAACGCTAGCGCGAATCCATAGAACGTTAATTGAAAAGAATGTTTGCTCAGCCTTTTGAGGGCTCAGTTCAGTACAGGGTGCGTTCTAAATCACAACACCGACTGCACCCTGTTAATTTTAATATAACTAGGCGATTAACTAATATTATGTGAAACAAACCATAGTCATTCTTGTAGTGAACATGTGTGCCTTCAGCTGATTTAAATTTGTGTACTGATAGGTAAACAGGAAGTTGTTGTAAACTATCTTAAGAGTTTTGTTTGCTTCACCAACATGCCTAAATATAAGGCCTACTCGGTTTCAGTCATTTTAAAATCCAATTCAAAGCCTCTGGTATACAGTTAAGAGTTTCATCAAAATCTGAAGATAAACAGTTTTTGATATTTGAGGTAAAAAACGACGAGCGTTTTCTAAAATACCATTGGAAAAAGAATTTAGATTCTTCAGATTCAGATTTAGAAAAGGTCATGCATGCTTTTATTTCCTCCAGACTTGAATATTGCAATGCACTTTATTCCGGAATCAGCAAGCGAAGCATCCAAAGATTGTAATTGGTTCAAAACGCTGCTGCCAAGCAAACAAAGGGAATTTGCCTTTGCGCTGACGACAACAAAATGTTCTCAACATGGCGAAACTTTAGCATGGACTATGTCTGATCATTACAGTTGAGGTTAGGCCGTAATTAAAGAATTTGCATTTTGGATAGGTTTTGGAACATGAGATGGGTAAATCGTGTAGACATCAGCTAAACTTGACCAATGTTACTCATAATGTAATTAAACTGAACGCTTGTTACAGTATGGGTCCCTACGTTTCAGTTGATTTTCCTTTAGGCCTACAGTTCAGCGGGACAATTCATTATTTCAGGTCATTGTACCGTTCCTACATTCTAAATGTCTATCAAACTTTACATAAGGATCTTGAGTTGTTAGTTTTCCTTTTTCAATGTTGTGATTTAACTTGGTATCACTAAAGAGGCGTAGCTGAGTCTGCTCAGTTTGTCAATTAGCTCTACAAAATACAAAACTGAATGAACCATGGGGGCGCGGAGATTTCATGCGAAAGGGGAACTGAATGTAGTAAAGTAAAAGCTGTCTGTCCTTCCCGTAAATATCTGTAGGCCATATTCGTCAAACTTTGCAGTTATCTACAAGCCAAACCATAATTATGTGATAATGCGTCAGCGATAACGCTCACATACTGAAATCGCAAAGTCATATTCTTCTTCTACTTATAATAGGTCGACTTTTGGCCGCATGCAGTTCTGAATCTATCCAATCTATCTATCTATAATTGCTTGCAGCAAAACAAACTCCTTTATTTGTTACTGTAACGTGATTAAAACAACCAAATCCAACAATACAAAGCAGTCAGTGTCAGAATGAACAGAACAGACTGGCTGATACACTTAGGCTATTTAAACAGGCGGCAGGCTATTTAAACAGGCGGCAGCACAATTTCATTAAGATTATTTAAAATGTATTTCAATGGTAAAATAATCAGTATTGAACAAGTATTTACACTTAAAACAATAGACTACTGCTGATTTTACGTCTGCAGCGCTGTCTACTCATGATTCGATCGGCAGATGCCTTAAAAGGAAGGCTGAGCTAACACGAGGACGTAGGGTAGACTGGGGACGGTTGCAACACTTTCTGCATTTCTCTGTTACTTGCAGATTAATTGACCTAGACCAGCCAAACTTGTAAACTTAATTAAACTTATGTCTTCTGATTACCCATACAATTAAAGATGTCTACATGTGACATATAGTTCACAATATTTATATGAATGGAAGAAGTCAGATGTTGCAACTGGCTTCAAGCGGGCGTTTACACTTGTGTTCAGTTCAGCGCTGTCCACCAACACACGAGGACGTAGTAGTGCCGCAGCGGTTATTTTAGGGGGCTGGCCACCGCACTGCCTGGTCGCTGATGGTGGAAACGCAATCACATCGCATTTTCTCAGGGAAATGCATTTTCTAGTTTTAAATAATACTAGTTAACCTTTCAATCAAGTATGAATAGTAACACCAACATATTTGTATGACATAATTCTTTAAATTTCAAGTCCTGTGACAACAGTTGGATGGCTATTTACAGATTTTATTCTAAAATCAGCAATGATGGGGTGCCCTGGTGGCTTATTGGGCTAAAGGGGCACACCACAAAGGCTAGTCCTTCATGCTTTGGCCTGGGTTCTCCCACATTTCCTGTCTATTTACTGTCTTTTCAAATTAAGCACAAAAAAATTGCCCCCCAAATAATATCTTTTAAAAAATCTAAAAAATCTAAATTGACCTCTTCGGGTTTGATAATATTAAGTTCTCAATAGTTAGTTCTTTAAACACTAGTCAAAAATATTATCTTAAAGGAAATTGCCAAATAAATATTTTTTTAACAATATGTGGCATTATCAGGTATACCCTATTACCCATTACCCTAATAAGGTTTATCGTAATATTTTTTTTACCAGTATCAACAACACTGTCCCATCAACCAGCATAACAGGTTTCTGGAAGAAAGAGGTCCAATTGGGTGACTCAAGGGAATTTATTGACTGAGATATGACCTTTTAAAAATAATACATTTATAGCACATTTACTGTGGCGCCACCACCACATTTTTTTACGTTGCACACTCACAGACCTAATACACTGTACTGTCTGTACTCTTTTTGTAAAGCACATTTTTATATAACTTGTATTACTACTTTCATATAACTTTGTATTTTCATTGTGCTACAGAACAAGACAAATTCCTTCTGTGTTAACCTACTTAACAATAAACCTGATTCTAATTCTGAGGTCAATGGATATGATTATTTTTAGCATAGAAAAATATCTATCAGACTCCCAAACTGTGTTAGTACCCAGATAGCAGTGGACACTGCCGGATCCGCCCTCAACTCGTCAGATACGCGTAGCAATCACACCCACTGTGTGCCTTCGCGCCGAATCTGGCTGGACCCCTCTGAATGACAATCGTGATAATAAACTGGACCGGACACAGGCCAGAACACTACGTTTGTGCAACTTGTGAAAACAAGCACTTTGTTTTTGTGGTTCAATAGGCAACTGCTACATACATCATAACTAATTTGCATTACGCCGCAAGTGGCACTGGGAGACAATCTTTTTGTAGCCGTGACTGAGAACATCTTCAGCATTATTGATTACCCTCCTTCAGATGTGTTCAGTTTTATATCTATGGTTCACCTTTACTAAAAGGTTCATAGAGAGTGGCAAGCGGCTACAACGCGACTTATGTTGTGTGAGATGCTGTAGCGATGTCACTGTGTAAATCTGTGGTCTATTATGTAATGATGTGTTAAATCAACATTGAAAAACAGCTTTAGTATGGTCTGGAACACCAATGGCCCAGTCCTGATTAGAGCAAAATAAATGGGTAACATATTGATCCTGCAGGAGAAATAGGTTTCCATGCACCCGAGTGGCATTGTTTTTTTAGGATAGTGTCTAGTTAATAATTTTTCATGTTGCCAAGGTCAACTAATGTCCCATGGGGTTGGTTTGGTGGCCGTCTTGAACGTCCATGCGAGTGGAAAAAAAACGCTTTCATAATATTCCAGGTGTTATATGAAAATGATGTTCACTTTTTCATAAAAGCATGAAACTTGGTACACTT
This sequence comes from Galaxias olidus, assembly GCA_026901105.3. NCBI lineage: Eukaryota > Metazoa > Chordata > Actinopteri > Galaxiiformes > Galaxiidae > Galaxias > Galaxias olidus. Next base: position 24,579 of record JAPMUY010004198.1, read on the forward strand.
GTACAGTATGGGTCCCTGAACATTTTCATAAATGGAGCAATCGCAAAAAGCTTTCCACCATTACCAAATTATGTATTTTGCATCTTATGTCCTGAACCAAACATAACACAGAATAGGTGATGTCTACGAATGTGTTTTTTATCCATATGGTCAATGATTACAATGATACCATATACAACATCATAAATGGTTTAGGTGAATAGGTGATGGTGAATTCAGTGAAATTGTGATACCCGTGCGAGTGTCGAAAAACGCGTATTTTCATTACTCCTGAACCAAACTACATACAAAGACAAATGAACCCACTTTTTCAGATAGTTGTGACACCAGGAATCAAATGGAAAGGTCATTGACATGGTACAACCATTCTTTATGGGTGAAAAATAGGTAAATTACACGTTTTAGGCTCATAACAATATAATTTTTACTATTTTAACCCCGTTTCACTGATAATCATCGTTGTCCATCTCACCATCAATCTCCACCTCATCCTCTTCCCCCTCATCATCGTCACTGATGACACCAGCAGCCAACAAGTCAATAAGAGTTGGGGGCAGAATTGGTCCACAAGACCAGACAGGCTCCAAAAATCCCTCCGTCGTTCTTCTCCCACCCTTGACCATCGTCATATGGTTTAGGCTTCCAGAAGATCGGCTCAGCTGCCCGCTTGTAACAGGCCACTCTGTAGTTCACCCGCTGGATGTGGGGGATGAGTGAGTCTTGGCAGGGGGGTAGGCGAGCAAAATCAACTCTTGACTTGCTGCTGAGGGTCTCTGGACCATGATGCCCCCAGCACTGTTGACTATGTTTGACCCATAGACATTTGTGGTGATTTTGTTGAGGTTGTCCCACTCGCTATGGAACACTTTCATTCCCATCGCCTGTGATGATGGAGGGTGTGAGGAAGGTCGACACTTCATTGATGACCTTGGCCATCTCTAACCCAAAATCGTACGACTCGCAGTGGCTCAGTCTCTGCAGAATGGTGGTCAGCTGCTTGCTGTGGTACAAGTACACGGACTATGGCACAAAGAAGTATGTGCTTGGGAAGTTTCCACTCGCCGTTTGTCACTGCTCCGCAGAGGTCCTGTCCTGTAGAAAGCACAAGTCGGTGGGTCTACTCACTCTTAGAATCACTTGCACCAGACAAGACAAGGGTGAGGAACCGGTCAAGCTCCTCAGGCAATGGCTTATCTGCTCACTTGTGTAGTTCATCTGCAGTGGGTGGCCAGGGCAGCACACTGGACACCAAGAAGGCCTATTTGATGATGTCATGCAGGGAGAGGGCTGCATCCTTCATTTGATCAGCTGTTCCAAGCCGATTAGCACACGCCATGGCGTCTTCCAAGGTGATATGAGAACTGTAGACCAAGTTAAACAAAATTAATCATTTATTTTCCAGTGAAACCTTGGAAAAGGCCAAGCATTTCCCAAGCTCCTCATCATTCTGTAGACGGCTCATACGTTTTGCAGCTCGGTATTCAGGACTTGGTGCACACTGCTCCTCAAGCTCAAAGACGCAGTGATGCAGGAAGCTGAGCAGTAGGTCCTGATTGCCGTCTACAATTTGCTCATTGACAAACTCACTCACCACATTGTAGGCTGCACTGTGGGCTGCAATCTTTTTTGCCTGGCCTGTCTTCCTTCTATATGGTGAAAGTACTCAAGATTTAAGTTATTACAACAGGTCTTGTGGTATTGAGCCTTTCTTGCAACGAGATTTTCACCTTTAACTTTGCGAAGCACACTGCTTTTTCCAAGAGTTTCAGCCATGGGGTCGATGCGCTACCATGCTGGCTCTTTGTTTTTCCAGGTTGGACATTTGATAGTCCTCTTGGTTTTCCCGTGCACTTGTATCTCAAACTTGTCGCAAAAAATACACTCTTGGAAAAAGAGAGCATGCTCCTTTTTGTGACACTGACTTTATAGGAGAATACTTTGTTGCAGAGGGCTGGTCTAGGTCTAGAGTAGTACAGGAGCTTTTCAAGCGATCAAGCTTCAATGTGAACTTAAGGTATGCAAAATAAACACTCAAAAACAAAACATTATACAAAATATGTATATCTGTGCACACATTTGGCCCGTATATGGGCCAGTTTAATTTTGATATCTGGGTAGTCAAATATTTACAAGCAAATTGAGGAGTGAAAAAAAGTTCACATTTCAAGATGCAACCAGTGATCAACTAGGTCCAGGGAAGGTCCCAGTGTTTTATAAATGATTTATGTTCAACTATGCTTATTTCCAAGTTTGGTGTTGTAAATAGAACTCCTGCTACAGTTTTTGATGTATGCACATCACTTCTTTCAGCTGGCACAATAGTATGTATGCAAAATAAATTAAGTTCTTACACCACAGTAATCAATTGTTGCTCTCTGTTACAGGTTTGTTGTGGCTTGAACTTGCAGGGATTTCAGTATGGGCGAACTCTTCAGGAGTGAGGAAATGACCCTTGCTCAGCTCTTCCTTCAGTCTGAGGCAGCCTACTGTTGTGTCAGTGAACTGGGGGAACTGGGAATGGTACAATTTCGGGATGTAAGATCAAATATATTTTCTCTCATTTCTTCTCGTTTGATTCTTTTTGTAAATGCTGCTTTTCATGGTTGTAACGTAATTGTATTTTCTTTTACTTGCAGCTAAATCCAGATGTTAATGTATTCCAACGAAAGTTTGTCAATGAAGTGAGAAGATGTGAGGAGATGGACAGGAAGCTGAGTGAGTACATTTGTACACATCTGCACATCTCCAATCACCAATCATAACACTTGTTGAATACATACTCAACTGGAAGTGTGAGGCACTTCTACCAATTTTTAAATCAAACTGCTCACATGTTAAATCCTTACATCACAATACATGTCATCATATTCCCAACAAATAAGACTCAATTTGAAGACCTGCTGGCATTATGGCCAAATCCAGACTGGATATGTTCATTTAAAATGAACACTTTAATATTTAATTCCAAATTCATATCTGGAGCAAAACAGTCGTGTCATAAATTAGTGGTTGAAAATCACAATGGGACTTTAATTTTTTTTGGCTGACATCTACTAGCATTTTCTAATCACATAGGAATCAATAGGAAAGGATAGATAACAGGACTAAAGACAGTGTATACATTGATATATCAAATGTCACAAAAACATAAAATGCAATAACCAAAAATTGCTGAAATGTAAAAAAAGGAATATTTATGTGTATATATATATGTTTGGAAGTTTTTGTTAGGCAATTGTAGCATTTTTACTCATTACTTTTCTTTGGCACTGTTCACCCTCCCTTTGTTCCCTTGTGAAGATAATTATTTCTGTTTGTAAATTAATCTTCATGTACTTTTTAGATCTGTGTCTACATAGTTTTGCTATGTTAGACCCTTGTAAGTGTTCCCTAGACATATGGGGTCGCAACACCTGTGTTACTTAATTGTCTGTTCTTTTCCAGGGTTTGTGGAGAAGGAGATCAAGAAAGCTAGTATCCCAACAATAGACACAGGAGAGAACCCAGAGGTCCCCTTTCCGAGAGACATGATTGACCTTGAGGTATATACTTCTGTTATTTTAATAATTGTTCTACAATTACTGTCATTTATGTTGCATTGTGTAATAATAAAATGTGTGCACCACTTTACATTTTTAAGTATCATTTATCTAAATAAATTTGTATAAAAAATAATAGAATAAAACTTTTCTTGGCCAAACCAGAATGGATTTTATTTATGACGGACAGCAGAAACAACTCATTGCAGTCAGTTTATCATATGTTAGAATATCCAGTTAACTCAATATAGGAGTGTTTGGGCTAATCAATGATTTTTATTGCTTGTCCTGATAGGCAACATTTGAAAAGCTGGAGAACGAGCTGAAGGAGATTAACACCAACCAGGAGGCGCTGAAGAAGAACTTTCTTGAGCTGACTGAACTTAAACATATCTTGCGTCGTACCCAACAGTTCTTCGATGAGGTCAGTCGTCTAATGTTTTTTCCACAACCCTTAGAGATGTTTTACTCTAATTGTATTTTACTATTAAATGCTGCAAGATGGTTAACAGCAATTAATTACCCTAAATGCAATTAAAGACTCTGCTTAGCCACATTGTGCAAACAAAGATTGCTTACATTCCATGCACAATGGGCTTCATTCACCAACTGTTCCTAAGAATTTTTAAAATTTGAGTCCTGACGTGTTTGTGCAAAAAATAATTGGTTATTGTGTTTTCTTCAAATCTACAGTTGTATAATATTATTGGTTTTTGATGACTATGTTTTTATCTTTATAATGTTTTAATTATTATTATTCTACAGCGCTTAATTGTTTTTTTCAATTAAATAAGCACTACACTAACCATATAATTCACATCAACACCCTGGTTCAGTGAGTTCTCAACAGGCCAAAAAATTTAAGCCTGAACATGACTGGCCCATTAGACTTGTGGATCGAACCAATAGACCAGCGCAATCATCCAGGAACTTTGCCCTTGCGTCATGCCCCCGCCCTCTTTTGGGGAAAACATCCCGTCCATTTTGACTGGCGGTCAATACAAAATCTGAGGTCTTTGACAATATAATAGCATAAAATAAGAACACAGTGTTGCTAGTTTTTAGCTATTAAGAGCCCAAATCCTATGGCCAGTCAGGCAAACAGTTATATTATGTTGTTGCTGATCAATGATCGACATTCTTATATTGAGTGTCCTTAGTTTGAGATGAGTGTCCTTAGTTTAGTCTTCCTCCATCAAAGTGGACAAACAACCACACCAAATGGCCATATATGCCAGATCCTGACATACACTCACTGGCCACTTTATTAGGTACACCTTGCTAGTACCGGGTTGGACCCCCTTTTGCTTTCAGAAGTTCCTTAATTCTTCGTGGCATAGAAGCATACATCAACAAGGTGCATACCTCAACAAGATGCTGGAAACATTCCTCAGAGATTTTGGTCCATGTTGAAATGATAGCATCACTCAGTTGCTGCAGATTTGTCGGCTGCACATCCATGAGGCGAATCTCTTGTTCCACCACATCCCAAAGGTGCGCTATTGGATTGAGATCTGGTGACTGTGGAGGCCATTTGAGGACAGTGAACTCATTGTCATGTTCAAGAAACCAGTTTGAGATGATTTGAGCTTTGTGACATGGCGCGTTATCCTGCTGGAAGTAGCCATCAGAAGATGGGTACACTGTGGTCATAAAGGGATGAACATGGTCAGTAACAGTACTCAGGTAGGCTGTGGCGTTTAAACGATGCTCAATTGGTACTAAGGGGCCCAAAGTATGCCAAGAAAATATCCCCCACACCATTACACCACCACCACCTGCCTGAACCGTTGATACAAGGCAGGATGGATTCATGCTTTCATGTTGTTTACGCCAATTTCTGACCCTACCGTCCGCAGCAGAAATTGAGACTCATCAGACCAGGCAACATTTTTCCAATCTTCTACTGTCCAATTTTGGTGACCCCGTGTGAATTGTAGCCTCAGTTTCCTGTTCTTAGCTGACAGGAGTGACACCCGGTGTGGTCTTCTGCTGCTGTAACCCATCTGCTTCAGAGATGGTCTTCTGCATACCTTGGTTGAAACGAGTGGTTATTTGAGTTACTGTTGCCTTTCTATCATCTTGAACCAGTACGGCCATTGTCCTCTGACCTCTGGCATCAACGAGGCATTTTCGCCCCGAGAACTGCCGCTCACTGGAAATTTTCTCTTTTTTGGACCATTCCCTGTAAACCCTAGAGATGATTGTGCGTGGAAATCCCAGTAGATCAGCAGTTTCTGAAATACTCAGACCAGCCCGTCTGGCACCAACAACCATGCCACGTTCAAAGTCACTTAAATCACCTTTCTTCCCCATTCTGATGCTCTGTTTGAACTTCACCAGGTCGTCTTGACCATGTCTACATGCCTACATGCATTGAGTTGCTGCCATGTGATTGGCTGATTAGATATTTGCATTAACGAGCAATTGAACAGATAATAGACACCTAATTAAGTGGCCAG
>JAPMUY010004200.1:0-306462 GCA_026901105.3 Galaxias olidus
AAAAGGGTGTGAATACTTATGTACATGTGATATTTTTTTTATTTATTTTTTTATACATTTGCAAAAATTCAAAAAAAAAATCACTTTGTCATTATACTTGTTATTATTATTATATAGAATGTTAGAGAATTTTTTTTATTTAATCCATTTTGGAATTAGACTAACATAATAAAATGTGGAAAAAAAGAAGGGGTATGAATACTTTCCGGATGCACTTTATGTTCGCTTTATTTGATGGAGGTAGGATAATTAAATATGATAGAGGGAGAATGTGGTGGCCATGGCTTAAAAAAAACAAAAAAACATGGGAACACTGCCTGAGTAATCGCGACTGGAGGTGGGCGTACATATAATGTTATCACTGTTTTGAAAAGGAAGGTTAAGAGACTGGAGGCGGAAAATCGGTCCTTCAGGAAAGCTCTGTTCAAGGGTAGGTCTACTAATGTGGGAAATACATCAGCATAATTTATTTCATTTAAGATGTACCTAAAAATATAATAAGTATATAAAACCTCTGACAAAGAAAAATCTGAAAATAGCTAAAGGGTTATACTAACTACACCCAATAAAACACTAACAATTAATATGTTCATTATAACTATAATAACTGCAATATCTGATTTCAGATTTGCCTGGGAAGGTAACTACCATGAAAGACCTGGTTACACAGGTGAAAGAGGGTTGTTTTGCAAATAATAATTTGCCAACTGGCCAATTTCTACGGCATCCCCTGATCCCACCTAAACAAACTGAGACCCCAGGCCTTCTTCCGCCCTTCAACCGTCCATTACTCCACCGTCACCCAATAATTCATAGGCTGAGGTATCTATATTTGATAATTTGTTAACAATTAATATATTAGTTGTTCAGCTCACAGTAAACTCACACGCCTGCTTTTATTTTTGTTCTGCTTCCACAGAGAAATGATCAAATGCTGCCAAAACTTGCCGCCGACAGTGCTTTGGTGACACAAAGAGTCGCATCACTGTGACACCCAGGGTTATAGCCCCCCCCCCTAGCAACTATTCAATGTCATGGTACCATGTACCATTATTTTGTTTCTGTAACAGTACCATGGTACTTAGTACCATCATATAAGTATCATAGTTGAAATTTCACCATGGTACATTACTCATTTGGTAGTATGTCATATTTTGAACTGATCATGAATGGTTTTGAGTGAAGCAAATAATGACTATAAAGAATATATAAAAACATGACAAGACATGACAGAAATTGTTGTAATTTATTACTTAGGTTACATTTTAGCCAAAGTGAATGTTGACAACATAAAGACAGTGTTACTTTAAAACAATATGCATAACCAAATATCTGAGAAATGCAATATAATTTCACTACTTCACAATCAGCAATATGATGGTAACCATTCAAACTTGCCCTTTATCAGAGGCATGTCAATCACATCCATGTGCACTTCCAACTGGCTTTCTCCATCAGTCAGCACAGCTGTTCTTTTTGGTAATGGAACCAATGTCTGGAATCGTCTACCCTAGTTTAAAGTAAATACATAGAGCATTTGTAACTCTCTTTTCTACAAAAAGACACCATGTGAGTACCTAAAGGGATCATTCACCATATAGCCTTGTATTTAGATTTTCTTTTATATCTGCATCAATTACTTTCTGTATAAAATTATGTATTTACATGAACCAAGCAAACCTTTAGTTATTGTGAGCAAGCAGTTGTCATTGTAAGGGTTTAAAAAAGTCCAACAATTGACTATAATATCTTCTTGGTATTTCAATCATAACAGATACACTCCTTTAATACCTAAATAGTTAAACAACAGAGAATACAATTTTTCTATTTAATTACATTTTATTTGTGCCTACGTCTTGCTGTAGATAAAATAAAATTACAAAAATGATCCTAAACTTGAAAAGAGTACTGAGTGCAATGTCAGACCTGCTGAAATAGTACATAGTTCAAAGCTTTAAAAAAACAAAAGAAAAGAAAAAAATGTGTAATTATACCTGTTCTATTAGTTCAAGTCATTGACAAAGACACATTAACAGCCACATGCCCATCATAGTTTTACATTTACAACCCATAAATAGAATAAACAATAACATCAGAGAATAACTGCAGAAAGAGTCTTTAAAGAAAGCCGGACAATGGCCACACATTTCTGAAATGAGACACTCATAATACTAACCCCAAACCCTATATTTTCAAGGGTTATTATCCAACACAACTCCGTGTAAGACAAAATTAAAATGTAAACAAAAAAAAGCTTGTTCTAAACAACTGCTTGTGTAAAACTGCCAGTAATCAATGGAATCTGTATTTTCGTGCCGGCTTGAGGCTCACATACGTTTTCTTCATGTCTTCTGTCTCATCTTTCTTCACAAGCTGGTAGCGCTCCCCTTTAGTGGTCACTACTTGGTTGCTATGGTAGCGGACTAACTTCTTTGGGGCCTGAGAAATGCAGAACATGATTGTTTGTACAGATAAAACCAAGCAGGTTTAAAAAATTCAAACAGTTTGGCTACCATGAGAATGACCATACATCTTTGGGTGCTACAGGCCGGTGTGTTGTCTTATCCTCCTCTTTGTCCACCAGCATGTACCTGCAGGAATCAAACAGACATCTTGAAACAGTACTTAAAAGGTTTCTTAAGGTGTTCTGATCAAAGTAGCGCTTACTTTTCGAGGATGGTCTCTTTCAGTTTCTGGTCCGCCTGTATAGATACAGCAGTTCTACCATGGTTTACCTAAAATAATGAGGTAGAGATTGTTCTAACAGTATAAAAAAACATAGTACGCTTTTTAGTTTGTTTGTTTTTTCAATTAGAAAATACTGATCAATCTTAATAAGTTATCTATTTTGTGTGTAAACCTCTATATACAAAAACATAACCAGTTCTGTTTGTGGATGCGATATATTATGTTTGAAATTTTTTGTGCAATTGTCACATCTGTAAAGCTAATGTTAGCCAACGCAGTTGACACAATTTATTAGAGGAAGAAGTCCTTCACTTGCCAAGTTGCTTATTTTATACTTTTAATACACTGCAGAGAGCAGACTATTAACACACGTTACACTGATGAAGGCTTAAAGCCGAAGCGCATTCATTAATTGTCTTTTGTCCGCAACGTCTTAACCACAAAAGAATAAGTAACTTCATGAGTGTATGCTGTTCCTGTTCATCAAAAAAACAAGGTAACTGGTATTAGTTTAAAATGTTATCAAATGTGATTACATTGTTATCATTAGGTAATATTAACTAAATGAAGCAAGGACTACTTTGAGAGGTGTAGGGTTGAGCTGGATGTCCTCCTCAATGATGAGACGTACAGCTTCCTCCATGTCCCCTTTGGCAATAGATAGGGCACTGCGGGCCTCTGAAAGGCTGCACTTGGGGAACATCTCCAACAGGTGTTGCTCCTGGGCCTTCCACTCAGGCACTGAGACCTAGACAAAGACATTTTCAAATAAGAGAGATGTCAGTGTGACTAACTAGTGTGTGGCAATGGGCAGTCTAAATAAGTCTATACTGAACACAGTGTTCCCATGTACATTACACATCATTACAACACTAGCACCTACGGGACCAATATTTCCATATACTTCCTTTGCATTTTGTGCATCTCTCATAAAAGTTAAAACGCAAAGATTATAAGTTGTGTTAGAGGATTTTCTGATATAATTTGCTTAATGGAAAGCAAGCATGCATGTGGCTAATACCTTTGCTGTTGCACCTTCTGTCGGTGTAGAAAGGCAATGTGTGTCTTTCTCTGATTGCAACCCAGTGGACGTGGGGACACGTTTCAACAGAATTTTTTCCTTTCCTGCCTTAGGCATGCCATTTTCTGAATCAGACGAAACAAAACATGCATCACACAACCGTTACATACCCCAGTTCTCAATAACTGTCAATGTTCTCAAAGCAAACAAACAAGAAGTTACTTTCTGTTAGTACATAGGGTTTTTCATTCCCCATTTCACAACAGGATCCTTGCAAAATTGAATAGCTTCACTTTATCATTATCATTTACTATGAACCCACCTGAGCTCCGTGCTGTGGCAAGCTTTGAGGCCAGGTTGAACATCATCTCACATATCTTGACACTGCAAGAGCAAATAGTTCTCAGACTCAGGAAATCAAAATATGCAACAATGAAGCATATTCAGGTAAACTATTCAAGTATAATATCTTTGTTTTAGAGTGATCCCCTCGTATTTAACATCCCTTACTATTTATTTATTTGTACAATTATTGTTCTTAACTTGAATGAGTATTTTATTATACAATTTGTTTGCCTTCCTGTCTCACTCTGGAGCTGGCCTGTGTCTTGCTGTGTTAATGTGCCATGCATAACAGTGTACACGACAGCCCGCTGTAAGCAGTATCAATTCCTACCAGAGAATGTTACAGTTCGCCAATATTAATCATCTTGTTTAATGTTTGTCTGTGGGGATATAGTCTGCTATAGACTAAACCTAAATCATGAGGTCCTAGTTTATTTTGAATAGGGTAAGATTCAGGTCCCATATTTTGGCTTATACAATTTACAAATATGTGAAATAATGGTTTTGTCCACTTGCAGCAATACAGGTACACCTTATGCTAAGCATAATACCAACTTGGTCTTAAAATAAAAGTAAATCTTGTGCGAGTCAGAGACCCAGTAAACTGATGGCCAACAATAGGGCAAGGGCAAACTTGTGTTTTTTGTACATAAACTTGAACTCTGCATGGCCCATCATTGCCCTTACGATCACTACAACCACACTATTTACACGTGTCAAGACACGTGTAAGGAGATACTTTGCACTTTCTGTCATGAGTATGGTTTCTCCATGTAGCCTACCTGTCGATTTCTGCAAAACCAGGTATATAGGCCTCCAGCATTTCAGTAAAGACCTCCACATCAAAGTTTTCCTCAACACTGTCTTGAGAGCCCAGGTCTTCCAGAACTCCAGTGATGTAGGAGAGGAGAACATCATCCAGGGCACTTAACATTGTACACGAGAAAAAAAGAGCTATACGGCAATGCTTATTTGATCAACTACAATAACCACTTAATGATCTTGAAATGCTATCAACATTTCTGCTTGTCGAGTCTCAAGATGATTTTTAACAGCTTAGTTCACTTATTCAATCCTACCTGAGGTCCGCATTGGCAATGTATGTCTGGATGAACTCTTGCAGTGCATCATGGATAATCTTGTGAAGGTCCATACTGTTTTTAGAACCTATCTAGTGAGGAAAACAAATTCCAGTAAAATCCGTGTATCTCTGAAGTTCCTAACGCTCGCTAACGTTGCTACATGCAATCTCTTTACATGTCTTCTGTTTGCATGCTTGTGTCCAGTTGTAGTTTTGAGATATTAGCCAAAACTCGATCGAAATAGAAGTTGGCTCAACTTGTGCATTTAGTCAGTAAATACATATTTTAGCTGTAACACTGTATGCCTCTCATGGGTTCACTGTAGTTTTTGTTTTTTCTTTGGCAACAGCATAATAAATTACCAAAAAACACGAGGTAAACAGGAGGTTCAAATAATAAGGGCAGCTTCACACTTTGGCATTAAAACAGAAGTGTGCTAACATTATGTTTGGAAGGCATAGGAGGAGATATGGAGGACAATTAATATGACATTTCCAAAAATATTATTTGACTCTACTTAGTGAAAAACAATACTTATATTTAACCCAACACACAATCTACATGGTTCCCTCTTGCTCTGTACATCGGAAAAAAATTGTATATGAACCAAAACCTTATGTGCTAATGAATTAGTCTACATTCCAGATTTGAGTGCCAAGACTGGAAGATGGTTTCACTTGGAGTGTGTGTGGGGATCTCCTGGTGATTGCATATGCAAATATGGTCCTTAGTTCATTTAGGCCTTCCAGTTGACAATTTATATGCCCTTTTTATTGCCATTTCTTGTTTTATTGAATTGTTTAGTGGTGCTTTTTGGTTATATATCATGTGAAAATTAAACCAATCAATTGTTGATTAATTATCTTTGTCTACAATACAAACCTGCTTTGTTGGTTAATTTGTGTTATGTTATTATTTTTTTTATCACTTCAATGCTTGAGAAAAAGTATGTGTAGGCACATATTGTGTTCTAGGTTTAGTATCCTATGTCTAAGTCTTCGATGACTTGGTTTTCTTAAGCCTGAATTGTATACTAACTGCAGTATCCCATAGCCTTGTTAATTCTGCATACCAAATAATATAAACTTTTTTATCTATTTACTTAATATCTATTTACACAGCCAAACTCTATGAGCTTACGATGCAAACGTAGTTGCCGAAGAAAAAACTATTCTACAATGAAGCCAAACCAAAGAGTCATGATACAGACAGAATATATTAACTGCCTACATGCACTAGTTGACCACACTTCTCTTTCAAGCGAACTATAAGACTGTCTAAGCTAGAGCGCATTTACTCATCACAGAAATAAAACAGAAGAATGCGAAGCGTTCCCATGCAAGTTGCAACAACTTTATTTTGATCCACCACCACCACCCCGGCCAACTAGCTGCGTTTTGCAGTGCAAGCATCAGCACAACTAGCTTGGTTATTTCATTTAATTTCTAGTCCCAAATCATTATCAATTCAGAAAAGACAAATTGTTGGCTTTCTTATTGTATATTATAAAGGATATTAATTTCCCTAAATTAGGTCCTAACGTTCGATAGCTAGCTAGTCAACTTGCTAACGACGTAAGCTCAGCCAAGCAACGCTTGTGTTAATTCATAGCTAGCTAGCTAAGATGCAAACGCTAGGATCCATTTGAAAATGAATGCATATGTAGGGCATAGCCAGACGTCTATCTACCTTTTCCAAGTTTTCCAGGGTCGCTGCATACATGAGTCATTACAACCATCAGCAGACTCGCTTCGCTTGCTAGCTAACGCAGCTGCAGTGGGGGATAAGACAATTGAAACATGTTACGTCATTTCCAAACGTAAACACGAAGAAATGACATGTCTCACCGCACATGCGTAGCTTGGTCCAGCTCTGAAAATATTTAAAATAAACTTAAAATAACAAAAAACGTGAGCACAAACTTTTGTAATGCAATTTATTTTGTGTGTGAGAGAGATTCTCACTTGAAACGTACGTTTTGCCAAACTCAGCAAATATATTGATTTTTGATTTCTCAACACCATGTGAACAACGCATTTGCTCGGCCTAGAGGGGCTGGGATGAGGTCCTATACTGTGCTACCAGGCTGAGTCTGAGACTATGAACGATGCATCAGTATCACTGTGACTGGGCTCATATTGTCCTGCTGACAGTAGCGCCTAATAATTGAAAACATTTGGTTGAGCCAGGGACTTCTCTTTTTTTTTGTCTTTTTCTATTTCTTTTCTGCTAGCAAGTCAATGTTTTTCTTGATTTAATACATAGGGTATTTCGTGGCCTCCTTGAAACACCCCACTAATGCAGCACTGATAAAAACGGCCAGTGGGAAACATGATGAAAAATGCGTGACCTAAAAGTGAGTGTAGTAGAATTCTAATGCAAGGAATAAGATTAAGAATTGATCCATAGTATGTCAAATTTATGTAGATACACAGACAATTCTAAAGGATGTGTAAGCTTCAATGCCTCTGTATACATGCAAATAGGACATCTATGGGTATACCCCCCATTTCAGTTAAAAAATCAGTGCCATGGGACTCCAAGCAATAGATGGCAGTATTGGACTGTTGGTAACTCGACCTTTTCAGGATCTAATGTTTTCAGGGTCAGGCCAGGGTCTTGTTAAAAAATGACAAGTAAAGTAGAACTAAAACCTAATGTTAAATTGCAGTTTCACAATTGTTTGTTAGTTTGCTTCCTGAATGACTGTAAAACTTTGTTAAACCTCATCACTCCCACAGTTAAAGAATGTTTAATTGATCAAAGTGTGTCAATAAACTAGAAAGAATACCTTTAAGAATAAAAACAAAACAAAAACATTTTTATAGCATTAGAACAGCATGTTTTTACTGACCAAACATGCCAAGCAACAAGGAAAACAGCAGTTGGACAAAATAAAACATGATCACCATCTGATGAACATGACCTCACACTCACGTGTACAGATTCTGTATTGAAGTTGACAAGAACAGAATATCTGTTAACTGATGGCATACAATCTTTCATAATCGTTCTTGCCATGGCATAGATACAGGTGAGTGTGAGCGTGTATGTGTGCGTGTGTGTGTGTGTGTGTGTGTGTGTGTGTGTGTGTGTGTGTGTGTGTGTGTGTGTGTGTGTGTGTGTGTGTGTGTGTGTGTGTGTGTGTGCCAAATAAATTACCCTTTACCCAACTTTCGAAAAGAATATGCAGCTCTGTCTGTTGGAACAGTTCTGTAATTATTCTATTAATGTTCGATTTGCTGTTCAGCCAGAGTGATTTCATATTTAGACTTTATTGTATTTTCTTAGTGAATGTGTAGTATTGCATCAAGACTATAATAACCCAGTATGATTAGATATTTTTAATTGAATTACCTGTGCAGCAAAGAACCCGTTTATTATTTGGTCCCTTCACAAATTAGATAATTTGTTCAAATCTAGTGCTCTTACTGCAGCTTATAAAGTTTCAATTTAAACTTCAAACATTTGCCCAAAAGCATTTACAAAAATAAGTAATAGAGTGAGACCATGTGTGGTAAAGTTTTTATTTATAAAAAAATTACAAAATAAAAGATACCCTTCCATTAAAAATCTGGTTTTACTCTCTTTAGTATAGTATTAGGCTATATTATACAAATAAGAACTAATGTCAATTTAATGAGTTTCATGTCATTTTTTTAACTAATGGAGTCCACACAAAGTTGCATATGCATAACATTATTAGACATATGCTGTTTTAAAGATTAGCATGTTGTAGTTCTATTTTGCAGTATTTGGAGTTTAAATGTAGCACATCACTGACTTAAGAACCGGGAGCTATAGAGCTACTTAAGAAGCTGGCTCCTTCACCCAGGGCAAGGGGATGATCTGCTCCAGATCCGGGCCACCTGTGTGGCTTAGCCTGCCCTCCCATTTGCCTCCTGTCCAGATCCTGTCCGTCTCCAGGAGGGTGGACACCACAGTGCCCACACTCTGCTCCTCAATTCGACCTGCTATAGCGTTCAACAGGACAAGTAGATAAAGCCCACCAGACTATAGGTTAATCTGCCTATGGTACCCATCTTGCATCATGGCTCCCCACACATAATCATTGATTGGAGTGAAATCACGAACATACCTCTTATTACATACAGCCACCCCCCCCCCCAAATAAAACACCGATCTACTCTAGAGGAGGCATGGAGCAACATTTATATAATATGTCCCTCTCAAACTTATCTTAACTTGTCAGAAGACCTTGCCCACAACTTGGATCAATAGGGGCTTATCTTTTTTGTGGCAATGGGTAATTGTGTTGCCTTCAAAAAAGAATGGTTTTATTATTGAAACTCGTTCCACCCTGGTAGGTTTTTAAATAATCAATGTGCTGGTATGTTTTTTGAACTGACGGATCTGTCTATTTATTATTTACATTTTTTATTTTACTCTTCAAATGAAAACAACTAATAGTAGGCCTTTGCTGATTTCAGGTATAGCAGTTATAAATTTACATGTTGGTTTTCTGGACAGTTCTCTGAAGCTTTTGGGGGTCTCTCATGTGTGAGACTGCTCAGTGGAGAGAAGACACCCCTCGGTAAAAACATCTGTTGTGGAAATGGCTGTCAGACTCCCTTTCGTGGGCCCCGTCTCTTTCTCGCTTTGAGATTGTCGTTTGTTTTGATCATTTATGCGGGTGAAAGAATACTGTTGAAAGTAAAGGGGATGCACCCATCCAGTCAAGCAGTGTCGTGTTTGCCTGATTATTTTTTGGGGTAAAAAACCTATTCCCTGTGATTTAGGGATGAGGTGTCCAGCGTATTGAAGCATACCATTCCATCTTATTTAATGCAAAACCAAAGTGGCAGGTGTGGTACTGTAATGTGGGGTGTATGGTGTGACCAACAAATATGTGTAACTGTGACTGTGTCAAAGTTAACAAGTTCACAGGAACTAACCTGCAACCCCTTTAGCAAACATACATTACGTTTGAATTTTGATTTAAGGAAAAGCACCAAACTTCTGAAACTCTAATTTAATTATTCAAGACACACTTGTGGATGGTATTTAAATAGTTGGAAAAGGTCAAAGTCAATATAGGATTACATTCTATTAAAATGCACTGCAAAAGAAAAAAAAGAAAAATCATAGTTTATTTTTCTTTCCTGGTTTTTTAAGCATATAAAAATGTTCAAGGGATCCGCTGAGTAGTTTAACATACACAACAAAGTCCCTTATGCAATTGACTCGTGAGTTTGATATTGCTCTACTTGCTAAAACAAAGGCAGAAAAAATATACATTCTCACATCAAATATTATTCATGGACACCTTTTCGTCAATCAAAATCCATTGTTTTGATATTAACTTCAATTCACCTTGTAGGCAGAAGGACCCAAAGAGGGGTAAGTCGTCAACTCGTTGCCAATCGACCTAGACAGGAAATTTCTCCAGTAGTGCCACAAGGCTTCTCACCTCTGTGGGCCCTAGGGTCACATGGTCATTTATCTTCTGTCAAACCGCTCCTTGAAGTGATTCCTCATCACTGCTCCACAATGTGGCCCTGTGAAAACACAACAAGAACACTGGACACTCATCCCACTTTAGGGTATCCGTAAATAAGGGAATGCCTCCTAGCAGATGTACACTAACCATTTGACTTGGAAACCATTTTGTAAGCGGAAAGAAATTAGTATGGTATACGTATAAACATATTTATTTTATTAAATATCAGTTTGTTTTATTTTCTACAAACATAATGGTTATACTTATGTGATGAACTAGGAAGTGTTTCAATTGTACTACATCTCTATTACTCTTCTATCAAAAACATTATACAATGTTTGCTGGAATCCTACTTTAACACTGAAGTAGCATGATATGTGCATTGGATGCAGGTGTAAAGGTGTAACTTGTGTAATTGTCACTGCTGGTTTACGCTAGTAATACTTAGAAAGAAGAAGCCTTTCCGTTTCGCATTGTTGACACCAGATGCGATGTATTGGCATGAAAAAAACATGCAAAAAAAACAACTGATGATGTGTGTGCCAACAATATCCTCTACATTTAGACAGCTGTCAGTTTGCTTTTGTGACATACAATCAAAGTAAACATTTTCCACAAAAGTTGTACTTTTAAGGTGAAAAGTCACACAATTCTTTATTCTAAATATTTCACACTTAATTCTTGACAGTTTGGGACAACATTTATGCACAAATAAAATACATTCCAAGATTATATTTGTGACCCCTGTAAAACAGAGAAATAGTGCAGAATGCTCATAAGCCACCTGATAACCTGTTCCTGTCTTATCTGTCTCCCAAACAATCCCAAGTCCCCGAGCACGCAGTTGTTTCCCCCCTGGGGCGTTATCAGATGGCCTTTAGCTCCTCTATACTTAAGCTACCATAAGATTTTACCACCTCTCCATGTCAGACAATACTGAGCTTTAGAAGTATATGCAGATTGAATTTGGGTCATTGATTGGGATTTGTGGATTTCCCAATTAGACTGAACCAGAACATTTCGAGTCCCCTGATGAAATAGGGTTATACGAGGTTGCAGAAAACTTCTAGCCCCTGCATTACTTACATTTTTCAAGAACAGCTTCCATAATACATTGTTGTCCATGTTGACAACTGCACATTTTGATCCACTTTGCTGCACTATGTAAAGCTGTTTCTAAACGTTTACAGAAAGGCTACATTCTTTATGATATCATTTATAGGAACGTTTTATTGCAGTAATATGGCTCAGCGAAATATATACATATATATATATATATTCATATCTTTATATCTTTACAGTATATAATATTCTTATATATATATATATATATATATATATATATATATATATATATATATATATATATATATATATATATATATATATATAAACTCAGAAACAGGTGTGGGGTTTAAATGTTTATGATTCATTTTGAAAGGTGGAAAGAGCCAGAAAGAAGTGAAAGCTGCTTGGCTCTTTATTTAAAAATGTTTGTCTGTATTTTCCTAAAGATTTTTAGAGATGAACTCACTCTTTGTTTTCATGAAACATGAAATGTCTTTCCTCTGTACATGTATTTGTTATTTGACCCTTAATATTTTGGTGCACCAGACGAGCCTAACTAATGATAATAATAAAGAGGCTTTGTAAGAGGGACCAACCGAATTTGAGTTTACAAGCAGGAAATAATCTAGATTTTAAATGCACTACTATGCATGACTGATGAAAGAATGAGATCAATTAATAATTTTTTCTTATGTCTTTATTTTTTAAATTGCCTTTGTTTGCCAGTATTTTTAGCCAATGGGGTGTGTTTTTTGGTAAGGAAATTGCTCAATGCTTTGTCAGAGTCAGACAATCCATTATGTCTCTTGCCACAGGTCCAGACAAGCTTTTGGTGGAAAGCCTTTTTTCCTTTCTCTATAGAAACCCACTTTTTTCTCCCTGTTTTGCCAAACAAGGATTTTATATAACGTGTGACATTGCCACACGGTGTGCTGAATCCCCCTTAATTAATGTGACATTCAAAGCTTCCCTAAGATACTAATAAATCCCCTCACCATTAAGATACTCCTAATCACTAAGGGTGGAGAACAAGGGAACACACAGACATCAAGCACTGTGGTAAGCCTGCTGGCACTTGGCCCCATAAGCTGTCCCACACAAAAGAAAATGTCCCCTGGGTTACCCATCCTACCAGAGAGACTATGTTTTTTCTTCCGTCCATCAACCCTTCCTGTTTCCCTCTTTATGAATGAGAGTGTATGACATGTGGACCTCAGAGTGTCCATTCATGGCGCTGGGGGTATGTGTGAACAAGGGCCTTTAATGAGGAGGGAATTACAGTCACCTGATAAGTCATTATAAGCAGGACTTTTTACGTTTCCCTTGACTTAATGTGCGGGTATGGAAGGGAGAAACTCTTTGTCTGCAGCTACTTACTCAGTCATGTCCCCCTGATTTGACTTAGGGGTGCTAAGACAGATGTCCCGAGAACTCACAACAGGTACCCTTCGGCTACAAATAAAAGGTTATTTACGATTTACAAAGCGACAGGAAAATTACTACTATTATTATTATGATTATTAGAAATAATCATAATGATGATAAACATAAATGGTGATGTTGCATGGAAAAAAATAGCTTTACCAATCCAAAAACATAGTGGTTTCAGTTCATATCATGGTATATTGAGAAGTCCTGATATCTTGCTGTGTAAAATATACAGTGTGTGGACATTCCCTACACCTTGAGAGCCAGAGGACTGCCCAAACAGTTTAAAAAACTGTGTATCTCTCTCTCTGTGTGTGTGTGTGTGTGTGTGTGTGTGTGTGTTTGTGTGTGTGTGTGTTTGTGTGTGTGTGTATGTGTGTGTGTGTGTGTGTGTGTTTGGTTCTTGTCCTGTTCTGCAGATTAATGACATTAACGAAGTTTCCATTAGCCAGGCTACAGGGGGAGACCTGAGCGTCCATGCGGAAAGCCACATGACCGAGGCGGAGATAAGAGTAAATGAAATACGTCTCCGTGGAGACAAGAGGGGCCAGGAAGTGCCACTCCAAATTAGCCATGGGCCCAGTTTGTTGTTACTTCATTACCCCAACAGCCCCAGGAAAAATAAAGAGCGGGGTTGTGACCTCTAGCAAAGAGAAGGCCCAGAAGTTGAAGGGGGAGGCTTCTCCAACTTTGACCGGACTTTGGACTTGGTAGTTTTTTTATTTTATGTTTTTGGCAGGGCAGGCAGGTGGAAGGAAGCTGGGCAAAGGGAGGTACAACTGCAACAGTAAAAATTAATTTTGTTGCTTGATTGTAAGTTTTTTCCACATGCCCTATTTACCATACAGACAGTTATGATTTAATTAGAACAGTCAATGACAAAATAGGCTTTTTTGTCCACTTAAGGTGAAAATGTTTGCTGGACATATTTCTGAATGTTAATGCTCAAGTTAAAATATCGAAATTACTATAGGACATAAGAAGTAACTTTCAAATATATGGTATAAAGCTGTTCTTGTTGTTTGTAACCTGAACTGGGTAGTAGCTCCTGTTTGCGGGCAGTGGCTTTATTAGAAGCTACGGTTACAGACCCTTGGAAGAAGGCCTTTTGTATCCACCTCTCCTCTCTTGCTGCAGTCCCTGCTTTACGCCCTTCATTTGTACATGATATCAACAGTTCACACAAACAGACCTCAGTTTCCTTATTACATGGTTCAGAGAAAGAACTATGCTATTATCTCATTGATTACTGATCCAAGAGGAAGATGTTATAATAAAAACGTACTGGTTCAGAATAATATCAAGCCCTAATTATAAAAAAAAAAAATTAAGATTCCCTTCTTCTGATACTGTGCTATGGGAAAACAAACACACATACACACACGCCCACACCCGCACACACACACACACACAAGTAACAAGTTCACTGTCACTAGCTGACTTAGCTATTTATATTGCGTGACACCGCTGCACAGCCTTAGGGTCTAGTGGATGTCTAATGGGGCTACAGTCACATCTGCCTGCTTGATTTCATCTGGTAACTGAGCATGTGGTATTTACTTCAAGACTGAAATGCAATCAGGTGCTTGAATCTGGCGATGCAACAAGTCTTCAACAAGGTGGAAATTTTTTTCTTTACAAATTAAAGAGTTAAGTCTGAGTGTATCTGAAATATTCAGCCTAATATGTTGTGAAATTAAAATCCACAGTTGATAGTTTGAAAAGTTTTTGGAGAATAAGGACTGTTCTTCGGTTGATCAATGGAGCTAAAATGATTGAGGGAAAGACAAAAAAATATGGATTTTAACCATTGTTACTAATTTAGAAATTTTAAAACATCTGCAGAAGGGATTTGCGGTAGTGTCTAAAATAGTTGACCATTGTCACGATTAACCCTTGTTTAGCAATTGTGTTCTGTAAGCATTTGGCTCTCACTGGGGGTGTAATAGGCTAGTGTGAAACTCTCGCTGTGTCTTCAGTCATGTGAGTGTGAACAGTATCCACATGTCTTGCGTGATGATGGATCTAGTTTCTTTCTGCTATTTAATTAAGGAAGTACCGACAAACTGAGCTAAAGTATTTTACTCTATTATACTACATAACACTGCACTATATTTATCCTAAGCATACTGTTAAAGAGAATGGATGTTGCTAAGCGCTCCTAAGTATTTTTCTGTCTTTGAGACCAGAGTCACCTCTCTAATCTGACTGGAGAGTTGTGTGGAGTTGTGTTTTATGTCTTTTGTTATAAACCCCTGGCTCTTCTCACAGAGGAGCCATTCACCTTCACTAATGGAGAGCACGGCTTTCACTGGGACCTGCTCTGCACCCACCTCAGCCCTCTTAAAGAAACCTACAGCCAGAGAAGAGACGTTAAGAAAACTACTTACTCGCAAACCGCCTGTGTGCTCCTCAGTTGCCTCCATTCAAGTTCTTTATTCACAACAAGTGTAGAAGTGCTAAATCAGGACTTTTCTGTGTACATGTAGCCTTGAAAAAAAACTGGCCCTTTGGCAAGCATTGTTAAGAGCTCTATTCAAATATCAGAAATATTTATTTTAAATGGATATTATGTTATATGATATTTAAGATTTCTTTCTTGTTTATTACTTCCTTGAACATGTGTATTGTTTAGGGGGAAGTGTTTTAGTATTTCACAATTGATACATTGCAATGTTTTACAATTGGACAAATAGACATTTGATAAACTAAATAAATAAAGAAGCTTACAAACAATCCCCATTATCATGGTCTTAATTTTTCAACGTAGTCTATTAACATTCCAGATTATCGATTTTTTGGTGCAACAAATCAACGGCCTATTTCTATAAGGCAATTTATTCACAACCAGGAAATAAAGCATTTCTCTCTCCCTGTCTGTGTAGGGAACCTAAGGACAGGGGTTGTATTGGTACAACACCTGCAGCCCACTCACATTCTCTCTGTTGTTTACCTTTCCGTGTGACAGGGGGGCTTTTAAGCCCGAGATAGGGGATCTTTAGTGACCGTTTATGGACCCACCCTACTGTGGCTGGTGGTTCTGCGCTAAGGTCTTCAGTGGCTGGGTGGAGATTGACCTGCCATTATAGATAGTGCCACTGATAAATAGTAAAGGGTCTTTATAGACTAAAGGGGAGCCTGATTCGTTAGGCACCATAGCGAGTAAAAGGCAGGGTTACTGAGACCAGGAAGGATTCAAGGGTTGAAAATGGACTTAGTCATGGGGCTAAAAGGATTGTGAGAGGTAAGGAAGAGGAAACGACAAAGTGGTGTTAGTTTAGGAGATGGCTGATGGCAACTCTAGCATCCCACATTATCTGAGTTAAGGAGAACATTTCAGTGTGGCATGCATTTTACGATCGGGTAGAATCATGAATGTACCACAACTGCATAGTGCTCATTACACACACACACACACACACACACACACACACACACACACACACACACACACACACACACACACACACACACACACACACACACACACACACACACACACACAGACAGACACAGAGACAGACACACACACAGAAACCAAAAAGCAAAAACAAACACACACACACAAAACACACAAAACACACACAGACGTGTTCATGTCTCAACGGGTGCGACAGATGCCGTATGGGCTTCTGTATTCCCTGCTGTAAAGTAGTACCCTGAAGGTCTCTGCTGTCTGACACTACACCAGGGATCAGACGTAACACACTGACATGGCTCCCCTCATGTCGCAAACAATGCTCTGTGTCTGTTTTGCGCGCACGTGTCTGTGTTTGAGAGAGAGAGAGAGGGTCAGAGACTGTGTGTCATCGTGTCAACGTGTCATCATGTATATTCATTCATGTCACTGTTATGACATTGCCTTTGTTCGTCTGGTTACGTTTTATGCTATTCACGTTGAGCCAGAATGTTTATCTGAATAAAATTGTCGGAATAATAAAAAATAAATCTTAGCATTTCAAATTAATATCAATTAAAAATGGATTGATTAGAATGGTTGGTTTGGCACATACAAGCCACTCTGATGTCCTGGCAGAAATCCAATATGGGGGTGAATTCTGTGAGATTCTGTAGGTTGCAGTGCCCATGTTTTGCCAGCTGAGGCCATGCTTTCCTCAGTGTGGACATAGACGTTCAAGTTTCTCCAGCTTTGTTTCAGCTCCCACGACTTAGCAATATGTGGGTCATATGAGATATAACCAGACTTCTAATAAACTACATTGCTTTATGCAAGAATTCTTGATGAATTTCCTTATGAGATATTTTCCTGATGAATACAGAATTGTACTTTTTAAATAAAATATTTTTGTTTATATTGTAAAGGGCCATGTTTTTCTTGTGTTTTAACAGCCACACAGCAGAATTATCGTGCTGAAATAAGGTTGAAACAGTATTGTTTAACAGGCTACATACTGTAGCTAGCTGCCTCTACTGAAAGACTGATTTGCTTTGCATTGCACTGCTTTGCCACTTTCCAGGTGCATATCCACATAAACCATCCTGACCTCTGTCAAATAAGCAGACCTGGGCTGATGTGGCTGGAGAAAGGGATATGCTTACTCCGAGAACACGCTCAGAGAAGCCCCTTTGTTCCCTGGCATGTCTCACATACTTAAAGAGGTCAGATAAGCCCCAGCGCCATGAAACCCTGCCTTATGTTTGGCGTCCTTAACGTCCCAGAGAGGGCAGAGTGAACTCAGAAGAGAGTCCAGTCACTCAGAGGGTAATACTCCCCCACCTCTCTCTCCTACCCCTCTCTCACCATATTTATATCTGCCATTTTACAGGGCCAGGTATAAAACAGCACAGGTTAGGTGGTCTCAAAGTAGTGACCAAAGTACCTGCTGAGTGATGCTAATGTCTGACTCAAATTAAACCTTGCTTCCTATTTTTCTTCTCCCTTTCCTGGCCACTGGTTCTCTCCTGGCTCTATGGAAGGGGTAAGCCGGGCATGTGTGGGAGGGGGTTAGAGTTTGGAGGGGTGATGGGGGCTTGGCTGTTTCCTGAAATCGGATTAGCAGCTACTCTACACTTAGATCGCAGTGACGGGGGTTTAGTTTTGCCAGCCTACAGACCACCCAACAGGTAAACAGGTACATTACCCCTAGAGAGAAAAAGAGCAAAAGCCTATGGATTGAAGACTGTGGAAGACGAGTAAGACAGTTCTGAAAAAACAATGTAAGTAACAAATAGACAATACATGGCAAATTAAATATTAAATAGAAAACAATTAAGTTAAGTGCAGTTAGCCCCCCCCCCCCCCCCCCCCCCAAATCTTTATACAAAAGCTATGAAAGAAAATAAACCCTTAAACTTTTTTGACCAGTCATATTCTGAGCACAGATGGGTGCGCATTTTCCGGTTTTGACACTCTGTGGATCGTTCCAAAGATCTATTTGAGGCCCTTCCCTCCTCCCCCTTTTCAGAGATATCTAAACCTCACACCGTCATGCTGCTACCACTACATCCCAAAGAAAACCCTAGTGAAAATTAGTTTTTGGCAACTTCCTCACAAACGCACTCTCTCCTGCTGGCCTGACTGCCTGGCTGCTGCAAGCCACCAAGGCTTTGTTAGGCAGGGTCCAGAACTGTGTATGAGCCCAGAGCCTTCAAGACCCCCATTATGCAGCAGGACTCAGCGGGGCAGAAAGAGCAGAAGTGTTTTCACCAGTCATATGGGCACACAGGCATTATACACTCTTCAGTGCTACTGTAGATATTTTGTGAGCCTTACAAACAGAAGGAGAGGCCTGAAAGGAAGGCAGCCTGCAAGGGGAAGTTTTGATAATTGGGAGGTTATGTAAGTAGCCAAATCCCCACAGGATTGTGTTTTTCTTCACACCAGTCCCCGACTGTGTGTTTTGAAAAGTTGTGTGCAGAGGCCCCTCAGCGGAGGTGACAAATCCTTTGACACAAATCTTTGTGAAAAAAACATGTTAGGGTAAAACCGTCAAGGCCTCTGGAAGAACAGTCTTTTAATTGCCTGCTTTGTTAAATGTTGTTTTACTGATGGAATACATCATGTGAGTGTGTAGGTGTAACCAATGCATGTCTCTGTCTCTCTCTGTGTGTGTGTGTGTGTGTGTGTGTGTGTGCATCAAATGAGCATCAGTTTAGCATGGACAGAGACCATTTTTTCATGAGTAATTGACAGATTTTTATTTCTTTTAGGCCTATGCCTACACTGCGAAAGCCCCTTATTTGAGTGTGGAGAATGGGCAGACAGATATAAACCACACTGTGTTAATCATCGGTGTGTTTGAGACGCAGGGATGCTCCATGATGCTAACGTTCCCCTGAGTGCTGATGCATGAACTGTTAGCTAACTACTGCCTCTGCTGCAGCTACCACTGGTGCTACTCTCTATGCAAATAATATGCAGACTGGAGTGAGGACCCAGATGTAAGTGAGGCTATACATCAGTGGGTTGATAATACGCATGAAGAGACAAATGGCTGGTATACAGCTGTACTGGATGCCTCAGACACACTCTGAGATTAAGGCAGTGGTTAGAAAAACACAGCAAGATTACATTTAGGCTACTCTAAAATCACCAGACATGATAGCTGAGACGACGCTCACTTTTAATTAGGCAGATGCCTCTATTGAAACGTTTTATTTTTGTTCGAATGTGTTGTGCAATGCGTCAACTCGCATGTATGGCAATAGGGTGGTAAAGTGATTACAAGCCATCAAAGTTTACACAAACCACCAAACAATAATCATATTTCTTTATTGTACATTGTATTGGTCTATGTCATATTGAGCGTGCACATTATTGTCTGTTAGACCAAGAGAAAAGGCGGCATGTAGACATTTTTGTAAATGCTCCAAAAGCAATCCCAGTTCACTTCCGATTGACCATTTTTTATCTACTCCTCACTAAAACAGTGGATTTTGCAGGTCAATGTCCCTTGTTGTAGTCAGTGCAAAAGAGTTAGATTTGTGTTTTTATGAATGCAATATTTTGTTAATGTGTTCAACCTCATCCTCTTACTGTCTAATAACTGGTCATCCCACCTTAGAATGTGTGTCTGTGTGTGTAGGTCTTTGTGTATTTCCTCTGTCTGTGAAGCTGAGGTTGTTTGGAGCATTGAGGCGGAACTTGGCCCCTCAGTGAGCTCCAGTGTTGAGGAGACAGAGACCAAAAAGCCTCTAGTAGTGTTCTTATTCCATACCTCTGCTTCTCTCCTCTCTGTTTCTCTCTCTGATTCTCTGTTTCTCACTCTCTCTTTCTCTCTTTCTCTCTCTCTCTCTTTCTCTCTCTCTCTCTCTCTCTCTCTCTCTCTCTCTCTCTCTCTCTCTCTCTCTCTCTCTCTCTCTCTCTCTCTCTCTCTCTTCATGTCTCCCTGTCTCTCCCCTATTGGTTTTATCTATCTATTTTCTCGTTATGCATATATTCATTAGGTGGTTTGTTTCTATTGAGTTTGTATGTTTATCCAAGGTTTATCTTTATTTTTTATCCAAGCATTGATTTGTTTGGTCTTTGGTGCTATTTTTGCTAGTGTGTACCACAGCATTCAGTTCTCTCTCTCTCTCTCTCTCTCTCTCTCTCTCTCTCTCTCTCTCTCTCTCTCTCTCTCTCTCTCTCTCTCTCTCTCTCTCTCTCTCTCTCTCTCTCTCGCTCGCTCTTCCTCTCTCAGTAAGTTTTGTTATACTGTAAGTGTTGTATTTAAGTATTTATCTATCAAAGAATCAAGAGTAGCTTGAGAACTATTCTCATAGCCCCCCAAAAGTGGCCTTGTAATGTTCAAAATCCTATAGAGAGAAACGTGGTTTAAGGGTACCTAAAGTGGAGTGCAAGGTGAGCCTACGTGATCTCTCTCTTTTACCTTTCTTTAATTATGCCTCTTTGTAATCCAGTCTTTCTTTCTCTCCGCTCTTTTCCCTCTCGTCTCACAGTTCCAGCTGAAGGTTAATAAAACAACAGCATGGAGCCTAGGCCACTGGTTAAGCATTTTCATGCTGCATTTGAAATCAGATTATATATTGGCCTGCTCAATTGACTTAATAGATTTTGAAGAGACTAGATCCTATTAATAAAAGAATAAAAGAGAAAGAGGCGGGTGAAGAAGGCGGGGACTTTGCTACTGATTGCCCTGGCCCCACCAGTGGCACTAGCAGGCTAATCTGCCATGCAAATTAAATCCTGCCTCAGTAAAGTGGGGCCTCTCTAATGTCCTCTCTTACACACCTCTTATTTATCTAGTAACATATATTGGCTAACACAATTCAGCCATTTCAGAATGTAGGGTTACGATTACTGAGGAGAAATATCATTTATTTTGTGTGCGGTGCTTTTGTAATGTCCCTGTTTATGCCAGCAAAGGTGTCCTAATTTCAGAGGAGGAAGCAGTGGGAATAATGCTTAGACTTTCCCCACAGATTGGGATTGATATTAATTTAACATCCTGCATGCTTTAATTTTTTCTCACTTTCATTATCATAATTTTTTTACTATTGGGGATCATTCAGTTTGTTGTTGCCATGCCGACAGAATTATGAGTGAGTTGAGACAGAGAGTTCTAATCTCAGCGAGTGGTCATGTTGTGGCTGTAACAGAGCTTACCATACTTTTCTGTTCTGTAGTCCTTAATGAGGTTGTACTTTGGCTCATTCTGAGGAAATGTAACGCTAATTTCCTGGCACTGCTTCTGCCAGCTGTCAAAATTAGCTGAAAAACACAGTAATATGTCACGTAAACTACTCTGATTTGCACTTAATCATGACAGGGATTACACTGCGTACAGTAACCATGAAGTACTGACTCTTGTTCTGTTTTCCAAGGGCAAGGGCCGCTCTCTTATGTGAGTTCAACGTGAGTTTGGGAGGCAGACACATTTCTTTGTCAGGAATTTAAACTCCATAGATTTGAGTAGAAAATCCCCCTAGAACACTTACATAAGTGAGTATATAAATGGTCTAATTTGACACTTTCATTTGTATATGATTATAAATAAGTATCTTAGATGAAACGCTGGGAGCATATTTAGCTTGGTTTACGGTGTCATTAGGGAGCTTTCTATGAGGATGTCTGATACTTTAAAATGAGTTAATGTTGAAACCAGTTTTTTGTCGTTTCATCAGCGTGGAATCAGCATGGATGTAGCTAATTAATGCTTGGTTTACATAATTGTAATGCTTCTATACATTTTCTTATAGCCTAGTTATTGACTATTAAATGGAAGGGCCTGATTCCCACCTATCACGATTGAAGAATGTTCACATAAAAAAAAAAAAATCAATGTCTTATCCTGACCAATCCACAGTGCGAGGGTAGACCAATCACAGTAACAGAAAATGCTTTTCCATGTCAAACATAAACTAAATATGGAATACATCATATGTCCTCAATATCAACTTTCTGCCAAATAGAAATAAATATCCACCTTTCAGACAAAGGTATGCCTAGGAGTGTGAACCTCATTTCAAGCACAATTAACTTGAAATGGAGTGCCACAAGATCAATAGTCCCCAGTTGATCCAGAGGGGGCTGTCAGTCTATGGAAATGGCACACATATGGTAATACCCCCAGCTTAACAACAACTTAGAGGATTTACTGTTGCCGTTTTCAGACCCACATGAATAACAAACAGTAGGACACCCCTTGGGAGCCATTTTGTTTTATCCCAGCTTCAATTAATCTCATAGGGGAGGATACCATTCAGCCCAGATTCATGGGGGTGTAGGAAGTGGGCATTTGTAGACATGAACGGCATAAAGCTAATTATGAAATTTACAAAGAGACTATTTTGTTATTCAAATTCAACAATCTGTGAGCTCAGCAACCTTCTATTTCCTTGTTACCTCTCCATCATGATGTTTTTCAGTGGAGCTTTAATTTTTATTTTGGAGTACCTCCATCCCTTTTAGCATTGCACTTTACGCCATTGACATGCAAGTTCTTATAGTGATGAGTGTGATGAGATGTGTGGAGATAGGAAGGTATGGATTTTACCTCCTGCTGACTCTTCTTCTCCTCTGAGCCTCAGGGCAGCAAACCTGTAGTGAAACCGCTTGCTCACCCACAGTAATTGAGACTTTAGGCGGGTGGCCAAAAATACTATGCTTCTTTGTTTTGTGTCTTTAAGGATCCATAAGTCCAGTTCGTTTAGCAGAGTCAGATGAAGCAAGACAGTAGATATAGACAACTACCGGCAACCAAATGTAAGGCTTGAACTAGAGGGTCAATTTGAAATTGATTTACTTCAACTCCATGATGGATAAAGTCCATTTAAGTCAAACTGAGGTGCTCGCAATAGGACATGCACTTCTGGGAGTTGGTATTGAAATTGACATGTGTTGTGTTGCCGTCAGCTCAAACCAGGTGGGGAATCGAGTTAGAGTATATGAAAGAGAAATGTGCCTCTGTCCTCACTCTCCTGACTCCAGCTAAGCAGGCAACTAGAGCCAACGGAAATTAAGATTGGATTGGGCCAATAGAACTAATCTTCAAATCAAACTGAGCTTTTCGTTTTTTAAAATGACAGTGAGGTAGTGCAGCATCGTTGCAACTCGAAGTGGAGAAAGGAGCAGTACTGTAGGAGCCCCCCATCCCATTGATGTCCGTATGTGGATGTACTGTAAAACATCCCTCACTCTATGCCACTAGGAGCCAGGGATTGAGCAGGGAGTAGGAGAAGACATGAGGGACAAAGGCAATTCCCTGTCCTCTTTTCTGGGGAGTGTGTAAAACTAAATCTAAATTGCTCTTATGATTTTCTCGACTCCCCTCTGATGGAAAGCTAGTGATGTTGGTAAACTCAGCCTGTGATTCTTTGCACCACTCGAGCCTTTTCAATGTTAATAAAAATGGAATGGGAATGCGTTAAGAGGGACAAATCCCCAGTAACCACTTGGACCAAATGCAACCTTCCTGCACTTTAGCCCAACAATAAGGGATTGGTATTTGGAGGCCTCAGTTTTAATTTAAGTGAAGTGGCAGCTGAAGGGGCGTCTGAAACCTTGTCTCTTGACTGCTATGCACAATGGCATGGAGGGAGAGGTGGCAAAGCTCTGCCAAGCGCTGTTTGTGTGTGTTCGCATTTTTACACTGTATATAAAAATTGTGCAATGTATTTATAGCTAGTGTTTGTCTTTATGTCTATATTAATGTGCGTATGTGTGTGTGTGGGTGTGTTTATTTGCATGTGCACTTGGGTATACCAGCATGTGTGTGAAGACTGCACCAGCCAACGGAGTGTTACCCCTGCTCTGG
Organism: Galaxias olidus; assembly: GCA_026901105.3. Classification (NCBI taxonomy): domain Eukaryota; kingdom Metazoa; phylum Chordata; class Actinopteri; order Galaxiiformes; family Galaxiidae; genus Galaxias; species Galaxias olidus. The sequence goes on from JAPMUY010004200.1 coordinate 24,313, forward strand.
AACACCTCTTTAGGTTTCCCAGGGAGCACACACACTTCCTGCCGCACCGTCACATTCATTACGGTCTCAACCATAACATCAGTTCACTTATTACGTCTTAAAAAACACTTCCCAGTGTCCCAAAGAGCAAGGCGGGGAAAATCCACCACAGAGCCACTGCCTTGAAATTGACAGCTGTTCTGGTAGTGGAGGGTGTGTTGTGCCATCTGGTGTTCTTGCCAGGGACCAGAGACGCAAGAGAAGGGTTAATACTCTATGAAGTGTGATAGCATCCGGACTTTCCCACACACAGCCAACCTGGGAAAGAGAGGGCCAAGAGTCTGCGCACCCGATGGAGGATGAAGCATCAACATTAGCATGGCAATAGATCAACCAATGTGGCTAATTTACTGGGTCAAATACAATTAAAAGGTTGCAAAAATGACAGCTTTACAAGAGGGTTTGGAGTTATACTTGTAAATGTGAGGGCCGATGAGGAAAGTTATAGGCTCTTTTTTTGCTGCTAAACAGATAAATCACTGATGCAAAAATCTTCCTCATCTTAAATTCTTGTTTTATTTGTTGAAAATTCTCCATCTTTCAGGGGGGGGGGGGGGGGGGGGTGCTTGTGTGTCTTTGAATGTCTATGTGCGTGCTTTTCTTGTGTCTGAAACTCCACTGCATTGGTGTCATTATTTGTTGGCCACAGATGTAAATTGATCCAAACAATAGGACGCGTGCAAGGAGTAGCAATCGCCCCTGGAGAGGACAGGGCCTGCTGAAATTAATAGGCCTCCCAAGGCTAAATAAGCAATGATAAAATAAGCCTAAATGTCCCCCAATCGTGTGACAGACAGGGCCAAAGAATCTGAACAGCAGGTAGTTATTATATGAATTGCCAGAGAGGGACACATTGCGAGACTAGCATGCCACGTCTAAAAAATCCCACTCCAGTAGAAGTGGTTCATTATGCTGCATGTGTGTGATGATTTTCTCATCAGGTTTTCTACAATTTGGCAAGAGAACAGCATGTGGTGTTGACTGTGCATTAAGTGTTTTTAAATGGCATGTGTGCAATAATTATTCAGAAACATTTGTTGGCTATCTATACTTCTATACAAGTATTTCATGGTGTGGAGTACCCATTTGACATAAAGCATAAAAAGTAACTAATTTGTTCAATTTATGTATGATTTATAATTTATATCCATAATAAAATTGACAAGTGAGACAGGAAATATATATAGCATTAATGTAGCGGTTACATACAATCAAAAGAAGACATCATATGTGTGCATTCATTTTACTTTTTTCTCTTGCAGGGAGGTAAAATGCATAATAAATAGCCATAAACATAAATTTTTTTGAAAGATGTACTTGTCCAACACATGTAATTAGTTTACAATTCAGAAGGATTGTGAACAAAATAGCAGGGGGCAGATTAGAACGGTGAGATGAATTATCATACAATTAAGAATTGTAGACAGTACCAAAAACAAAACACGCAATATGGACGAAGTTGGCCTACTCTATTTCTGTGTTCACCAGGGACTTGCTTGACCAAATGTATCTACCTTAGGCCAAGATGTTGTTGAACTGGTGTTACAAGATGAAACCTGGATTTTATTCTAAGGGCATATACACCCAAAAAAGGAAATTCAGGTGCAATGCTAATGCTCTCTCCTTCTCGCCCCTTTATCACGCTTTTTCTTCATCTAGTTCCTCTCTGTGGTGGTAAAGGTGGTGGTAGGAGGAGGACTCGGTGTGGAGTGATGGATCTGCTGAGGGGGTCAATAATCTATTACTGCACACCGGCCACTGCAGAGGGACAAATGTCTGTCAGAGAAATGGTTCCACAGAGGTCAAACCTGGCCTGCTGACCTCTGAACACTCCCACTGCTGCCCAACCGTTCAGCTCCACTACAGATAGACAGCGTCGCTGAGGAGGTTTGACATAGATTACAGTCAATTACATATTAACTTTTTGTGTGTGTGAAGGGTTAAGTTATTAGCTCTGCAAATTTCCACAGAGCTCCTAGGACAAAGTCTTGTTTCCCTCTACCACCTCTCCTTCGCTCAGGTTTGCTAAACAATTTCATGTGTTTGTTGCTGCCTTTGCAATCACACTCTTATTCGCTGTCACTCACAGTACAGTAGAATAAAATAATGTTAGAATTAAACTCATTGTGAGCAAAGGAAAAATTGGCCAACACAGTGGCACGAGGCAAAAACTAATTTCAAGAAAACCTACTTGTGCAAGGCCCAAGGGCAAGTGTCATGAATTATAGAACTGAACCATTGTCACTCCATGTGCACTTCTGTACATGAACGTGACAAATAGAACAGGGTTAAATGAGCTTGCATGGATGCAGTGCAGAAAAATGCTAAATAAACGCATTTGACTTCATGTACCTTTCAAAAACAAGTGTTCTCAATTACTGTATACTTTCTGGTTGGCATTGGCTTAAAATACTTTTCTTAAGCTTTTCAATGATAAAGTATGGTTTTGAAATCAATGCTTGCTGCATTGGGTCCAACTGACTCTACAAATGAACAAGACTGACGAAATAATTAAAATGCTGCTGATTCATTAAAGTCCTCGTGTCTTGCTCTATGGTGTGAGGATTCAGTGCTCCCTGTGTTTTGGCAGGCTGCATCCATGTAATAATGATAGAAATGGACGTAGGCCATTTAAGTAGCAAATCAATAGCAAATTAAATTTTTTGTCTGTGAGAGCCACACTCGGAATCACCTGTAATTAGCATTGACACTCTTTTTTTCTGTTTTTCTTCTCTCCTTTTACCACATCATCAATTGACCACCCTGCCACAGCTTGCATTACAATTCTACATAAAAAAGTATATAATGTGTGCGCATATGCATGTGTGAATTTGTGTGTGTGGATGTCGTTGTGAATTTGTGCATTTAATAAATATCTGATGTAGTAAATAAAAAAACTATTGCTCTCCCTCTCAATGTTCTCAAGAAGACCATTGAAAAAGGACACAGATCTCCAAGACAACACCTGAAGTAGGTTAAGCAGTGAATTAAAGTTTTTACATGGCGGTGGGAAGTGTAAAATCGGCTGGGACCTGATTTAGATAAAACATGATGAGCCACAGGCAATTTCGATATAATGAAAAGTGTGGTGTTGATGTCCTCCAAACCTCTTGCTTTGCCAACTTGCAAACAACAAACAGGCACATTTAATCTATCTGTCTTCAAAGCGTTTATGGGACTTCTAAAGGCAAAGTAATAGATAAGGATAGTGCATTCTACAAATATGATAGCGTGTCCCTGTTTGTTGGATGATTATTTTTGGAACATCAATTGCAAATGTAATGTAAAATGGAAGCTTTACTTGTTCCAGCTTAAAAATTAAATAAAAATAAAACACAGGTTAAAACGCACAACACTTCGCTACTGCTTTTTCTTCTAAGATTTCCGACTTAAGCAGAGGCACTATACAACGTTCTCCCAAAGCTGCCGTTGTAAGCAGGGAGATGTTAAAAAATAGACTTCCTCTGTGTCTGTCTTATGTCTGATGCCTTTCTCTTTGTCAAGTGGAAATTAAGTGCACCTGAATGGCATCGAAAAGGCCCCTGGTGGGCAGGGAGTCTGCACACTCTCTCCCCCTCTTCTAATAGACTTACACCTCATTTGGCCCCTTAAGCCCTGTGAAGGCTCCTTAGGGATAACCAGAGGCAACAATACATGCACACACACACACACACACACACACACACACACACACACACACACACACACACACACACACACACACACACACACACACACACACACACACACACACACACACACACACACCAACACCTACGCAAATACATATAGACAAATAATGTGTTTAAGTGTGGAGAAACAAAACAAACACGAAGTAAGCAGAAGAGAAACAAGGGACCTGAATACAACCAATAGCTGTAGGAGAGAAAGTAATAAAAAAGGTGAGGTTGGTACAACATAATTACTATAAAGACACAAACTGCTAGACAGACAGACAACGAGACAATAGGAGAGAAGACACAGCAGGGCCCTATTAGGGCCACCGTCTCCGAGAAGAGACTGTGAAGAAGACAATGCATTTCCTTTCCCCTTCATAACAACGGGCCTTCCTGTCTGGACCCTTAACCTCTGTCACCAACAATATGTGTCACCGACTCAACGACACCCTGTCACACCAACAGCCTGCCCTATGCCCATTTCTGAACCAGTCAGTTCAAGACCTGTCACTCTATGGAACAGAAATTATTCCCATCTTATATCTGTGGGTTGGTTGGGGGTTGGAATTTTATTTGTTAGATGTTTTGTTAAAATGATTAGAAACCTTCGGTTAATATTGCTACAGAGATTCTAGCAATAATGTAACTAAACATGGTTTGATTACCATGGGAATGATTCCTTCTAATCCCATATTTAATGAATTTGCAAAAGATTACGACAGAGACTGTAAAAACTTTTATAAAATAAGGAGTGCAAAAATAATGTTCAGAACACGATTTCTAGTGGAGCAGAAATACATACTCTACTCTGGGATACAGAAAAATTTACAAATGCATATAAATGGAGACAGAATACAGATGATTGAACAACATTCCTTTCACAAAATGTACAGCCATCAATTCCACACTTTTTTTTTTTATTGCACGGGCAGCTGCATGTTTGAAGTGAAAAAGTGAAGAGATTAATAATTTTTTTTTTGTTAAAATATTCATTTGTGTCTACATCAAAATGCTCATTTATGAATTTCTTGTTATAGCAAGCCATGCCATCTCAAAGTGCTAATACAAAACTATTGTTATACTATTTACATGTATACTATGCCTATATGAATCCATGCACAATGGTGACACAATTGAGAAATGTAAAAATTTTATCGGTGCCCTAAATGTGCTTAGATGTTAAATGTTATTTTGATTGCTAACATTTGTGAGTTCCTACTCTCACCTATGGTCATGAAGGGTGGGTCATGACCGAAAGAACGAGATCGCGGATACAAGCGGCGGAAATGAGTTTCCTCCGGAGGGTGGCTGGCATCTCCCTTAGGGATAGGGTGAGAAGTTCAGCCATTCGCAAGGGACTCGGAGTAGAGCCGCTGCTTCTTTGCGTAGAAAGGAGCCAGTTGAGGTGGTTCGGGCATCTAGTAAGGATGCCACCTGGCCGCCTCCCTAGGGAGGTGTTCCAGGCAAGTCCAGCTGGGCGGAGGCCGCGGGGCAGACCTAGGACCAGGTGGAGGGATTATATCTCCACACTGGCCTGGGAACGCTTTGGAATTCCCCAGTCAGAGCTGGTTAATGTGGCCCGGGAAAGGGAAGTTTGGGATGCCCTGCTGGAACTGCTACCTCCGCGACCCGACCCCGGACAAAGCGGATAAAGATGATGATGATGATGATGACATTTGTGAGCTTAGAGTTATAAGGTTCCATCTTCGTTTAGGCTACTTAAGAGATATTGAGGATCAAAGTTTTCACATCTAAACTGGCAAAATGGGTATGTTGTTTTACTGAAAAAATGAAAAAAAAAAATAACACCACACAGGCATTAAGAAACACCCAAATGTTCAAAATGTGCAAAAAAAAAACTCAATTTCAACAAAAGTGGAGATGGAACCTTAGAACTCTAAGCTCATGCACTGTTGATGCATTGATTATCATAAAAATGGACTGTGATGTCTTTCTCTGGGAAAGAGTGATGCACAGAGAGAAGAGTAAGAATAAAATAAAAAGTAAATAAATACAACACATGTATTTTTAAGGAATAAGGCCTTTCTAAATAATTTTTACTTTAGGTTAAAATACTATGGTCTGTGCATTCTGAGAACCTTTATCATTCTACACAACTGGAGATATGAAAAAGCAACCATTGTCATATTATCTTCTCACTATAGCTATAGTTTCATGAATTTAGAGTTTGAGTTGCCAAAGATAATAATAAGTTAATATTATGCAAGCTGATTCTGACCTTAATTGCCTTGTTACCCATTCTATGAATACAGTAAAATAATTGTTTTAATGAAGCAGGGAGACCTTTGTCACTGTAACAAAAAAATATTTTACATAACTTTACTAAATAAGGCTCTCTTTTTGAAGAATACAGTACAGTTGTTGGAGAACAAATGGCTCCAGGAGATGTGGTTGACACTAGTGAGAATGAGTTGCTCTATGGGTGCAGATCAATTAGATCCCTATCTGCCAAAGCTTTCTGCCCCCTTCATAGCTGAGCCCCTGACACATATTTTTTATTTAACACTCTCTTCTGGGTTGCTCCCGCACTGGCTACTCCTTTGCAAAGGGGAGTTTGGGGTGCAAGTGACTTATATAATTACAGACCAATCTCCAAACTCCCATGATCTCTTATGAATTAAAAAAGATTTCTTACGTTCTTGTCTACCAAAAATATTTCAAGACAATTTCAGTCTGGGTTCGGAGCTAGTAATACAGCTATTACAGCAGCCACTCTTGTAGTAAACACTGCTCTTGATGATAAGAAACATTGTGCAGCTTTGTTTATTGATTTGTCAAAGGTTTTTGACACAGTTAATCACTTCTGGATATACCTCTGGATAGATATAGCCTCGCTGGGATTTGATGATGCAGCTTTTAACTGGTTTCAGGAATACGTCTCTGATAGAACACAGTGCATAGATGCTAAGGATTTAAAAATTCAAGGTTGTAGCAATAGACCAGAGAATGGTGTGCCACCAGGTTTTGTTTTAGGTCCTACATTGTTTACACTTTACACATTTGTGCCTCTGCAAAAGACTGTAAAGTCAATTTTTATGCAGATGATAGCATTCTTTATTAATGTGCACTGTTAATAGAACAGGCAATATCCTATCTTACAAGGGCATTTAATTGTGTACGGAAATCCTATATAGATAAATGTATGCTTTTCTCAAGGACCAAAAAGTGAAATTCTAAGGCATATAATATTTGCTTGCTATATGGATCCCAAATTGAGCATGTTACAGTTTTAAAAAACTTTTAAATTACTAGAGGAAAAATTGTAAATTAAGACTCATTGTGCTTGAATTCACAAAGAGGGTGAGGATCTGACTTGGAGCTCTATATAGGATAAGATCACGCTTTTCTCTTGAAATCAGAAAGACATTTGTAAATACTTCCCTCATGTCAGTCATGAATTATGATCATATTGTGTGTATATGCATGCACCCCTAACTATTTTAAAGTCCCTTGAGGCAGATTACCGCAATGTTTTTTATAACTGGAAATAGTTTTAGAACTCATCATTGTACACTACATAAGAAAGTAGGATGGTCTTGAGGAGTGAGTGAAAAGCATTGTCTCTGTTTTTTTGGCCTTGTTGGGCAAGTTGCCTTTTTACCTTACTTTCCTTTTAAAGTGCTAATCCAGTTGTCATAGTATATGGTTTCAGGACTTTATCACCCTTGAATGCACAAACATGAAAACAGAATTTGGAAAAGTAGCTTTCAGTTTTTTTGCCTCAGATAAATGGAATAAGGTTCAATAGGAATTTAAAAGTGAGCAGTTTGTTTCAGTTGAACAATTTATAATTTGATTGGAGGATATGGAAGTTGAAGAGTGTTCTTTTTTGGCTGAATATTGAATATTACATGTTGTACTGTGTTGTAAATATTGTAACAAATTTGTATTATTTGCGTATTTAAAATTGTGCTTTTACTCATGTTGGTTTTGTTGTAATTTAGAAATATTCTCCCTTATAACGGCACTGCTGGAAAAGAGACCTAGTCTCAGTCATTTTTTTTTTAAGTGAAGTGAATGTTGATCTGTCTCCCATGTGCCTAGCTCATTTCATTCTTTGCCTGGTTTCAAATTTATATTTTGTCTGGTGGAAGGCTTATTGTCTACATAATAAGTGAGGTTGTGCTGGGGCTTCCACAGCATCTTGACTCCTTTAAGCTGAAGACCAGCTGAGGTTAAGTGGTCTCCTTGCTCATGGCACCCATCTTTGTCGTCACTGTGACAGCTGGGGACCATGCTGTTGCCGTGGTTACAACCCCCTCCCGAACTCCCTGCGTTCCATTGAGGTGCCCCCAGCCTGCTCATTTGAGACATATGCATACCCTGACGGTAAACAAGGTTCCTATGAACTCTAAACTCCCCAACAATGTATCCAGTTTTGATCTGTTCTTTCTCTCCCTTAAGACTCTACCAACAATTTGGTTAAGAAAAGATCAGCATTGTGAGAAATCTCTTTTTTTCTATCTCCACCCAGTTTAATTGTTACCTAATAGACCTGCTTTCATGAGATTGAAATCAATTTTTTGGAAGAGTAAGAATAAATTCCAATTTTGGTAGACGAGTGAATCTCAGTATGTATTGTTCAACATACAGATTTGTTCCCAGAGGTTGAAGGAGTCCAATAGATGAACCAGTGATCAGGAAAATTATTGCAAATATTTGTTTCCAATAACACACTCCACACTATTTGTTTCTAAACTACAAAAGATACAAGTTGTGTTCGTTGAAGAGTGATTGGTTATTAAGTGAACTGTGAATTATTACGGATTCATCTATTCCAACTATTGATGAAAATAAATGCCATGAAATAAAATGTGTGAACAAATGAACAAATATTGAGATTATTTCCAAATGGCAGTTTACAGTTTACCAGCCCCGGCGGAATTTCTATCTGTATTGACTTGAATAAATATTTCATCCTTGCAAAGAGATACACATTATTATTAACCAGAGGTCAATTTCACATTATGCCTTTCACACAACAGTAGTTTTAAGGCAGAAAAAAGTGAAATTATGAATATCAATTATGAGATCCTACTACTAACATTCAGGATAATGTATTGATTCAATGCTGTCAGTGAGGAGACAAAAATATTTTTATTCAGTGTTGTTGAGTGTTAATGCAATACATTTAATGAACCATCCAACACATGTTGTGGAACTTTGATATTGAAACAAATGAATGAGGATTGATAGAGAAAATAACTCGACAGTTATTACTTGTAAAATAAAACCTTGGGTGTTGGCATACATTCAGAATTCCTACCTAGTAAAAAAAAGTTGAAAAAACAGGCATTCAAAACTGAAAGTTCCAATAATTAAAAAAGGTTGATTTGAATAGAACGACCTGGATCAGGTATCTTGTAAGTGTGCAAAAAACAGTAGCAGTGAGAAAAGAGGGACAAGGAAGAAGGCGCATAGATAGGATGACCAGTAGAGGTTGACGGGTGGGCCCAGTGATAAAACCACCACCAGGCCCCAGTGGAGGCCCCAGACCAGCAGGCTGAGATTAAAAGACATTTGTTCCACAATATTGCTGCCTCCTGGTCTTCCCAAGGCAGCCACGCTTGCACAGAAGGTGCAGGCAGATATTTGGGCAGCGGCCAAAACTGTTCCTCACTGGCGGGCCACCTCAGTGGAGCTGCAGGTGCTCCGAGGGACTCCCTGCTGCTTCGTCGGGAGGGCCGCGGCCCCACAGGCGGATGGAACAAATGCTGGGACTGGGGAAAATAAACGTATCTCACGCGGATGACAACATATAGCCTCAGGTTGTCATGCTGTGTTGTTCCAGTTTTTGAGGAATGCATGGGGTGGGGTCAGTGGCTCATTCTCCAGTGTGAAGGAGACTCAGAGGGTTTTCCTTAGTGTTTTATTACTACTTAAAAACGTTTTGCCGAAACATGTGACTGCATATAACATTTGAGAATGTTTGCCTTCTACTAAACAGTCCTCATTGTTCATTAAATCATTATTTTACACAGCAGTACCGTTTGATATATATATATATACATATATATATATATATATATATATATATATATATATATATACACACTATATATATGTACAGTACATATATATATATATATATATATATATATATATATATATATATATATATATATATATATATATATATATATATATATATATAATCTCAGTAATGTAACTGAGTGTATTGTTGAAATGTATTGTTGAGCGGAAACTATACGGCCGACACAGTGTACTGTATAAAAGACCACTAGATATTAGATGTTTTAAGTGTCTTCTTGCTTCTCAGCTGATGTGCCCACTCCTCCCACACCCCCAGGAGTTTATCTGCAGTGGATGTGTGACCTGACCATGACCTCTGAGGTGAACCCCATCACAGTGGAGGTGTTAGGGTGCCACCATCTATGATGGATCACCCCTCAGATCCTGCAAACCTCCCGATCCCAGCCAATCACAGCCACTCTCACTGTTACCATAATGATCGACAATGATTCGGGCCCGAGTATTCAGGTGATGGATGAGGGACTATAGAGTGGGGGAGCTGCGAGATGAGAGATCCTAGGCTCTAATGTCTGGCCACATTGTTGGTAGCATGTGCTGATCGATCAGAGATTCACGTCTTTATCATAATTAAGTGGGGATACTTAACCCTGGGCTTGTGAAGGGTCTTTTGGTTTTATCCGCAGGGACATGGAAGGTGACCCCCTTGGGGACGCCATGCAATATGGACTGACCATTTCACCGTATGATATGCTAATTCAGGCAAGACTCGTCAGGGCTACTCCCACATTCAGGGAACTGGGTGAATGAAAAACTGACGAGATATCAGGCTGTTACCGTAGGCCTGACGTGGTCCTGTAGTTTGAGAACATATTTGGAATGTTTATGATTGGTTTATGCCCAATAATGGATAAATAATCATTTAACGTGACAAATAGTTTGTATAAAATATGAGATAATGAATAACAATATTGACACAAAAACATGCTTTCTATAATGCAATAGAGGGGATGGCATTTATACATGTTTCTCAATTTGTATTTCAAGCCCATCTTTACTTCATGTCCAAAAATGATCAAGTAGTTCAAATACTAATGTATACATAATCTAATTTGTTAATATGGTGAAAAGAAAACCGGCACAACTTCAGTAGTGAATTCTTTTTGAAACCAGTCGTCTCTGTACTGTATCTGTATAATGCATGCGACTCCTAAGTCTGGCCTTGGATTTGGGTACGGCTGTCTCGAGCTCACATGAGTGCATGCATCAGGGAGCAGGGGAGCTCATCCAAACCCCACCCAAAAGCCCGGTCCCCCGATGCGGGGAATTACTGGGTCTCTCCCTGCTCCTGGTAACCCCTTCATTATCCACACACCAATGGGTCCGGATCAGATTCAGCCCCTCTGCAGGGGAAAAAATGGAAATTGAGGAAGGCAAAGGGGGCTGCTGCTGCTGCATTTGGACAATGCCTCAATGTTTAGGAAATGCCCTTGTTCGAAAGGAATTGACAGGGTTCAGTTGCTGTCTAACTGAAAGGAGGCAGGCATCATGTTTTATGTGTGTCTGATTCACTGTCAGGCCATTTTTCCAACAGAATGTATGGTTGAATGTCTCACCTGAGGTCTAAAGCACTTGATTGCTTAATGATCAGACTCCTATTTAGTGACAGTAGTTGCTTATGAGTATAGTTTGATCTAGTGTCTGAAGTGATCCTGTGCAATATTTATTGCGTATGTCTTTATTGTTTGAACTTTTTGCTGTGTTTAATGTGAGCTTTGCTGCTGTTTTTTTGTCTTTTTTATGTAAGAGTGGACCATCCCTGTCCACTATGTCTTTGGCCTTTTCCCTATATTTCATTATTTAAAAAATTAACCCCACAATGGACCTCATCTGTCCAAAGAGAGCCTAGTTACTATAGGTTTGAGGAACACGTAGAGCAGCATGCAGCCCAGACTTCCCCTTCCTGGACCTGCCCCCACCGCCCCACCACATGAACGTCAACACCAGAACTCAAAACTCCAGAATGTGAAAAAAAGGAGGCACTTACAGGATTTCCTTCTATGTAGCTAATTATCTTCTGTTGCCAGGGCTGGCCCTCAGTTGGACAGTAGATTTAGAGGGCTTTAATTGCTTTATCACCTAGACCTTGAGCTCAGCAACTCAGTAATCAGGCTGATTTCCTTTAATTGAACTGCCAGGGGAAAGGTGGTAGACTTGATGCTCCCTATACCTGCACTTGTACAGCACCTATAGGGTGAAGGGAAGACTGAAAGTGCACTAGGTACATCAGTCTGGAGGTTTTAGTATAGTAAATGAAATGAATGAATGAAATGAAATGTCCACGGATTAATGCCCTGGCTGGACCATTTGAACGCCTCTGAGTGTTCACAGGAAGCGGCTCTTTATTTGAACCGGGGTTTAAAAAATTAAAACCCAGACAGACTCCCCAAGGGTAGGAATGATGCAGCCCTGGGATTTGGACGTTGATGTTACTGAGCCAATTAGCATATCCCTGTATTAGAGGAGAGAAGCGTGACAGTGTTTTCCAGGATGTCAGTATGTATGATTAAAAGGCAGATTTTAATTAGAGACATGTTAGTTTGTTACACTAAATGGGATTAACATTTCTTGTCAATGGATATGTTTTTAATTTATGTCCTTCGGGAGAAAGATCTAATGTAACTTGATTGACCCATTTCATTGTGTTCAAACATCTCAACAAAATCATTAATGGCATTATATTGAAGTAAAGTTACATATTTAAAACTCATAAGCATATACTTTTAAATGTATCAAAAGCAGTAATTTAAAATATAGTATTAAAGTTGAGGTTTGACAATGAGAAGGATGAAGTTTAAACAACTCAAAAACAACCTAAAAAAAACAACAACTCAAAAACCTACAATTTGTTAAGGAATTTAAACAGACACGCATTGCTCACGATGCAATACTCATCGACATGTCCTACTGCATCAACTTGTCATTGCTCTATGTCTCCTTAGAGTTAATAGGAGAACACGTTAGTGAGATCCAGAAAAGCCAGAGTGTACTCTTTATGATGTTACAGCGGTGGGTATGGGTTCTGCATGACCGTCCAGATCAAAGAGTGGTTATCTCTCCTATTGAGCTCCTCTGACCTCTGTCTTCTCCCATTAAGGAACGGGTAATGTAAATTCCACTCCCATAATCAGGGTCAGCAATCAGAAAGAAAAAAAATGAGAAAGTTAAAATGCAAAGAGAGTCGGGAAACAGAGAAAACAGAACGGTCAACAAACATCTCCTAGACGTCATGGACAGGTGGAAATTGATTTTCTTTCAGCCCGACAAAGAGGATGGGTGAGAAAGTGCTGCTTAGCCAGTGGTTCTGCTAGATCTGCTTCACTTAAGGGGTTTATAGTCCGATACCACTCAACAAAGTAAACTATAACTTAAAGTGGCCTCTCCTTGTGGATTGGATATATAATATAATAGCAAGTACTTTAGAAAAGGTGATTTCTGCATGCCCAAGAGATAGATAGTTAGCATAATTGGAACTTGATTTATATTTCAGGTACCTTTTCATTAGACTTGGTAAATCGGTAGTCCAGGGACCTTTTGTGTCCAAAAGGACAATATTGAGGTATGTGCGTGGGCCCCTACAGCTGTGTTTTTTGTGTGTGTAGTAAGTACTTGCTCAAGGGTTAGAGGGGACAATACTGTGCCACAGCTCTGGCCAAAATGGGCATCCATTCTGTTGTCCCATCATTTTGCAGATTTGTTTGAATTCAAGTCCGTTAAAATCTAATAAGACAGTAAAAATGGTAAGTCTTCCTCCATCAAACCGACCTGAAGAATTATGCTCAATCTATGTTAAACATCAACAAACACCACCTTTTGACTGTCACTTAACCCCTGTCTTGTGGCATTCTCTCCCACTATTTTGCCAGTTCTTGATTAAAAGGTTGACTTTTGCCAGGTAATAACCTGATTAATGTAATTGAATGTAAAAGCCCGTAGCTCAGCAGCGCTGCTGATCACAGAAGATGGATTGGGAGAGAAGGCTTTCAAATTGAGTACAGTTCTCCCTCCTCAGCCTGTTAATTGTGCCGTTTACCACTACCTGAGTCAGTGACCAATGCTATTTAGTCTCTCTAATGATGATGCACAGTCCGCCCCAGCCGCAGATAATTAAAAAAGCCTTACCCCCACCCAAACCATACCCCCCATCTCTCTCTGTCTGGAGGTTTGGGTTGCATTGACAGACCAAATTTGCAGTAGAGATATTGAGCTGTTCACTTGGCAGTGCCTTGGTTGTGGGCCCTTGCGGACGTGAGCTTTTCAAAGCTGTTGTCCTGTGCCTTTTGTGAGAGCAATTTATTTTATGAAAGTTTTAGCTTTAGGCTGACACTCACGTAAACATTTAACAGTTAGACACTCAAAAATAGTTTATATGGTTTCTTTATCAACCTTGACACTCAATATTATTTATTTATTTTGTCCAGCATTTCCATGGAATATTAACATTACTATTAATTTTCTGTGACTTTTACATGGTGTTTTCTGTTATTCTGAATTACCAGAATAGACAGATTAAATTACAACAATAATTGTAAATGTATTTGTGTATATTGAAACAGCAGAAAAATTTAATTGAACATTACTGCACATTCATATACCGTTAAAAGATTGGTTAATGTAGTGAACCAAAAGAAAGTGAATAACCACATTTTCACTGACATGAGCTTTAAATTACAGATCAATTTTAAAAACTGCTCTTTGAGTATCAATTTGCTGTGTACGAAACAAAAATTTTGCTGTTTGGCAAACAACATATTTTCGATGGTAAAAATAGGAAAATGTTTATAATATGTTTGTTCCTTGTTGCACACAGCGAGAACTTGTTTAAAGGTTATGTTAATGCCTGTGGTCATTGATTGAGTTTGGAATGCTTGGGACACTAATACTTCAAATTCCATGTTTACATCCCCCATCGTGGTTTGTGGGTTTGGGATCTTTGTGCCTGTTCTGTGTCAAAATAAGTTTTTATATGTAACATATGTGTTTTATATGTGAAATCAAATGTAGTAACCACTGAATGTGTTTTTTTTATTCCCTCATACTGAGAAACACAATGCGATCACATGATCCAGCTGGCCCAGCTAGCTGATATATGCCTCTCGTGCTAAACTGCAGACATTTAATTTATAATCTTGAATGGATGTAACAATCCCTAATTTGACAGAAATATTTAGCCAGAAATGTTTAAAATTTTAAAAAGTTTAAAATTTTATGTTAGTGTAAATTATTTGACCTTATATGTACTTTATCTAAAATGCAATGATCTGTTATCAAAAAGAAACCGTTGTTTTTTTTATAGATTTCTGGCTATTTACTTTTAATTGCATTTAATTCATTAAAATTTTCCTGCAGTTAAACATTATAAAGTGTAATATTGCAGAAAAACGTTAGTTTATGGGGAACAGAAGCTGTTAGTTCTACTTCAGATCTTGCCTGACACGGTTCTGCCATTCCACACACAACAAAAGGCTACATCAAGCCTTGTTACTTTCATTAAAGCTGTGATGAAATAGCCTGATGCCCCTAAACAAACTTGGACCCCCCTAGTTATCTCAAGGTACAGAACAGGGTTAATTGGCATGGCATTTCACTGTATACATTGTATTCTGGAGAGCATGATTTAACAAATGTCAAAAGCTCTGGCACATCAGAATACAGTGTGCAATACACACACAGGGTGGCTTTACAACAGGTTTAGTGGCCTGCTATATTTTGGAGGTGCCTGGGAGATGTGACATTTATATGAGGGAAACACAAGCAAGAAGTACCTGACCTCATCAGTATTAAATAGATAAGAGCACGCCATGAGATGATGTAATAAACTCTTTTTTTTAACCTCTGCACGGTACTGTATCTTCAGAACCCCACCCCAACAACACTCAACCAGTTTACAACCAGTTTACAGAGGAACCTCAACACTGCGTGCGTAAGTATTAAACAAAATTATTTGAACATTAGGCTATTGATGGTTAGGTTGTGATATGTTTCATCTTTGTATAGATGTTTTGTTTGTTTTTGTTTGAACCTACTTTTTTTAATTTCGATTCACCTCCATTTTCATGTGAACATATGTAAGGAGAAATTTATAATTTCAGTTGTACATACAATGCGTTAAAATTCAATAGATGTTTTTGGTTCTGTTTAGAGTATAACACAATGTCATCATTTTAACAATAATGGTTTAGTAAACTTATAATATATAATGAATTAACATGTTTTAAACAATTAACTTTGATATCTAAATTTTAACTCCTAAATAAAGTCTGCCTCGTTTAGATTGGCTTAATAGGATATTTTAAAACCATTTTAAGAAACCCTAAAATATGGTCTGATGTTACAGTCTTGAGCATATGTTAAAATAATTAGGTGAGAAAAATCTCTTGCTTGTGCAAACTTCTCTCTTGCCATAGACAGAAAAAAAAAATATATCTGTGAGACAAAGGCATGAGACCCCCACAGTGCATGGGTCTACGCTTCCTGTCAGCAGTATTCCTATGGGGTTTCACATGACAAAACGCAGAAAGTTGTTTTTGTCCCCATGCCTGTCAGGATACACCCCTTAACCGCGTGTGTGTGTGCGTGTGTGTGTGTGTGTGTGTGTGTGTGTGTGTGTGCACACGTTTCTTTCTTTGCGCTGGCATGTTGTCTCGCTGTCTTTCCTGTCAGCCCATAGCCTGGCACCTGCTCTCATGTTCCTAATTAGGCTCATTTAATTAATTATATTCTGCTGCATATCTCTATGCTGTTCTCATGCTCTCTTTCTCCATTTGCCTCTGCCTCTCTCACTCTCCACCTCTGTTTCTACTTCGCTCCATGTTCAATGAGTTCTACGAGTTACCCTCTCTTCTCCTCTTATTGCCCTTCCATTACAACCCTTAATGTTCAGACGAGCATTCTGTTTCATGACTTAAGCATATTTAAACATCAACAATACAATGATAGCAGTCCAGTTGAGTGATCAGCAATGCAAATGTGTGGAATGTGTGGCGTGTGAAAGGGTTCTTGGTTAATAAACTGTATACTTTGTCTCAGTCTAACTCTAATCAAACAAGCTTTATGATGCTGTTACAAATCAGCAATAACAAAAGTGTCCTTCATTACCATATACAGCGCATTCAGATTCACGTTTACATAAGTATTCAAACCCTTTGCTATGACACTCAAAATTGAGCTCAGGTGCATCTTGTGTCCATTGATCATTCTTAAGATGTTTCTACAACTTGATTGAAGTCCACCTGTGGTTATTTAAATTGATTGGACATGATTTGGACAGGCACACACCTGTCTATATAAAGGCACTGCAGTTGACAGTGCATGTCAGAGCAAAAAACCGAGCCATGAAGTTGAAGAACTTGTCCATAGACCTCTGAGAACAGATTATGTCGAGGCATGGATTAGATCTTATTTTAGAAAAAGGTTTTTATGTAATTCCTTTTTTCTTTTTAAGAAAGTGAAGGGGTCGGAATACTTTCTGAATGCACTGTACATTTGTTAATCACTTTATCATAGTTACTCAAAAGTCTCACAACATAGCTATTTTATAAATTCACACACCACTCATGCTCTATTGATAAATAATGCATCTGACTGTTGATTCGTACTTTTACTTGGTTTTCCATGTCATGTTTCCAAAACAAGCTGCACCATAGCCTACCTGCATCTTAAGCACCAACAGAAAACAAGTCAAGTTTTAAACAGAGTGAGTAAAGAGAAGTCAGGAAAGCACTTTACCAAGTACAGTCAGCCTGGGCACCTCTTTCCTCTCCGTTAGCTTTCTATTACATTTGTCAGGTTCCCTTGACTGCTTTGCCAGCACTGTTTATCAGGTCTGTTTTCACCATTCTTAATACCACAGTACTGGTCTCTTTCGTGGGTGGAGAAAAGACAGTGAAAAAAAACGAAAGAGTGCAACAATTAGACGTGGTAAACATATGGCAAAAACTTTCCTCTTACTTCTAAGCTTTCTTTTAAATCTTTCTTTGGGCGCAATCTTAAATATTTTGCAGTCCTCATTAAAAAAGATAAGACATAGAAGAATCTATTTTATTATAAAGGTGCATGGAATGACATTAAAATATTATAATGAATCATAAACCAATTAATTGACAATAGCAAATTAACTAATACGGAATTGAGCGTTCATTCCTGATTAATTTATCAAGTAGTTTATCACCACGGTTGCTTTACCCTAACCACTTACACGTGTATGTAATGCAGCTATAGTACTTTATCATCGGAAAAACACACATATATTCAAGACCTGGCAAACAAACAGCATGACGCGTTCATACCAGTTTATGATTAGGCCTCAGGGTGAAATCCTGCACTACAGATGAGCTGTGCTAATGTCTTAAAAACAAGTGAGACAAGCAAAGGGGCCATCCAAGGTACACATGTCCATCAATGAATGCTTCCCGACAGTGGAAAAAGCATTGGGTTTCACTTCCCAAAGAGAAACAGAGGAAACGTCTCAGTGAGCCTCCCAGCTGCCCCTTCATCCCTCCTCTCGACGTGAGAAGCCCAAGCTTAAAGAAAAGGTGTTGTTAATAATTTAGCTCCCTTGATGAACGCCGAACCCAACGCCACCACAAAAGACTGTATCAAACTTTTGGCAGAGCTGACAGAGTTGCGAGCCGATAGTCTTTCCCTTGATGTACATTGACTATATGGACATCACAAACACCAAAGGGATGAATTAGCAGATTCTTTATCTGGAGCCATAAAATCCCATAACATCTTCATTAGCTGGTGCAGATATAGCCCTGGCTGTGCTAATTTGTCACAACCAACAAAAAAAGTTCCAAGGTGGCAAGTTAGGTTTGGTCCTGTTTTATTGATATCGTTATTGTAGCTATGAAATGGAAAGTGAGAGGAGGCAAATTCCAATAATGGCCAGAATGTGCACACATATCCCCATGACGGGCATCATGCTAACTCCCTGCTGCATCCCAGCCCATCTTGGCCAACATACAGTACATTTGGTTGTCCTTTGAAAACTTAAAACAACAGTGTGTTGTCTTTTCCAGACATAAATTCAATACATCGTTGTTTCCTATTCAAACACACACACACACACACACACACACACACACACACACACACACACACACACACACACACACACACACACACACACACACACACACACACACACACATAAACACACAAACTTTCTAGAAAGTGTTCAGTATCAAAAGTGCATTTTCAGTTTTCAAATAAGTTCTTATTCATCAGGCCTATTAAAATATTTCATACCATATGATACATTATACTGTATGATCCAATTATGTATTTATCATTTAGTATTAGCAGACATTTTTGAAGCAACTAATTTGTGTGCATTGGAGGAATAAAAACAACATGATTCTGAATTAGTTATTACTAACATGCCATGCATGCAACTGACATCAACGCATGCATGTAGTTTTTTTCTTCCAGTAAAATGCAGAGTACCAATCAGGTGTTAATGAGTGCTGCCCTCTTCAGTAGACTTTGCCATGGAGTTAAAAAGGTTAGACATGTTCTGCTTGCTAGTTTTAAAGTGGTTGATTAGCATCCCGATGACATATTCAAGAGATCGTCTTGGACATAATTACCTGGATGAGGTACAGATAAACGCTGTATTTGGGGGGAGCTGGCAGGGTTGGCTGGCTATTGGCTTTGTCTCTATTAACCTGGGGTGCTCTGCTAAAGGATCTGTTTGTAGAGAGAAAATGACAGGGAGCCGTGCTAGCTGACAGGGCTGGACTGAGACAGTTAGAGGCCCCCTTGCTGCATAGGGATAATTAATAAATAAAATACCAGGGGAGCCCCTGCCATGCCTTCCCTCTATGACAGGGGCTGTCTCCAGTGCAGTAAAGCATTAAATGACCCATTTCTGTCAGACTAACTTCCAGCACGCACCCCCTTTCTCTCTCTCTGCCTCCCTCACTCGTTTTCCTTCTCAACTGCACCTTTCCTCCCAGTCCCACCCTCTCCTCTTCTCTCTCTCTCTCTCTCTCTTTATCCTATGTTCCCTTGTTTTCCAAAGTGGGGCTACTTTGCTCTCTTTACACCGAGTTTTTCAGCAACTGATGGCTCTAGTTCATTTCTGCTGAATTAATTGGTCCCTGAATGAATTCTGTTGACAGGGCAATTCATCATGTGTTTGGCCTGACAGTGACTGGGTGTTGGGAATGGACTTAGAGGACTGTGTGCGTAGAGAGAGAGGGGGGGGGGGGGGGATGGCGAATGGTAAATATGGTGGAGGTGGATGGGGGTTGGTGATTCGGCCTTATTTCTATCTTCATCTCCTTCATATGCTTCTTTTTGCACTTCTCTCCACCACCGTCTCTCCTTCCATACCTCTCTTTCCTTTCCCACCACTCTGTGATTTCTCCTCCATTTGTCTGGAGGGACGTCCCCTATAGCAGAGTAAACAGGGATTGTTTTACCTTGTCTGTTGAGGGCTCCCCATGTCTCTAACAAAACCTTCCCTTCAGGCTGGGCCTTTGTAAAATGTTAGATTAGATGTTAAGGTAAGAAATATATTCCCTTTTCAGAGACCCTCTCTCCCTCAATCCCTCGGCGAAAACACATGACAAGCAATAATAACCTTTCCTATTTTTTTATAAAATGAAATGTAAAGTATGTCTGCCTTTATCCTGTGCAGTTGTATTATTATTTATTATTTATAATCAGCTAGGCGTGGATGATGATCTGTTGTATATGGTCCATAAAGTTTATGAACATCTTGAAAGACCATTTAGTTACATCAGACTGATGTAATTTGATTTGATATTATTTATCTAGTGCTTGACTGACTTTGATTTTCCAAAATAAATCAGGTTTTTGCCTGACTGGTCAACTACCAAGTTCCTGTTAGACAGAAAATACACTTTCCTGTTAAAGTGGTCACCGTAGAATGATGGTCTGTATGTAATGTAATTTAAAAATGTAATTTAATTTACTTTTTTAATTAAATTTTTTATTTAAAAATCGCATTCCTTTCGCAAACAGAAATAAGATGCAAAACATTTTTTTGAAAGGTGAGGCCTGACTCACTCATTAGCTTAGACGTCTGATGATAGTCAACATTAACTTATTTATATTGATTGTCATTGTTTTCAAAACACGAGCTCTGTATTCAATAAAAGAGTATCATAAATTCCACTAAAAGGCACACCTTGTCAACCTGATGTCCCCCGTTGTGTCACATAGTGAAACTAGAGGAACACCTTTCCATCCCTTCTACACTGTACCCCCCCATACATTCCACCTGTCCGACCCCCTTTGTCAAATTAAAACAATTATCTGGGAGCATTAATAAAGGGTTGATGAAGAGACCATGTTGTAAACAAAGCTACAGCCCCCTACCTACAGCAGCACTCGGCAGCCAAACTGTTAATTAAGGCACTTTCTAATGAGAGCTGTTTGATTGACACAGCCGCCGTTGGCCTCTCCCCCCTCGACACCATCAACTCTGACAGCCACATGATGAGTCTGGTGACAACAGACCCACCAAAAAAACCTCACACAGATGACAGGAGGACGCCGCTATGATGCTACATGGTCACTTCTAAGTGCTCTGGATGATTCGCATCTGAAAGCTACCTGATCAACAATAACTGGATCAAATGGATGATCATTTGTAAAACCATTTAGGAAACATGCCAGTC
The DNA here is from genome assembly GCA_026901105.3 of Galaxias olidus. Classification (NCBI taxonomy): domain Eukaryota; kingdom Metazoa; phylum Chordata; class Actinopteri; order Galaxiiformes; family Galaxiidae; genus Galaxias; species Galaxias olidus. The sequence continues at coordinate 45,755 of JAPMUY010004200.1, forward strand.
ATATGATCTTCCAAAACATGTTTTAAAATGTTTTTGAAACGATGGAGTTGGGGTTTATATCCTCTATTTATTCTTTTCTATTTGCATTTACTGGAGGTAGACACATATTAACATTACACACAATAACCACAGAGTATCAGGGCACATGTGTATATTATTAGGCAGCTCGTAGCATCATTTCCGTGGAGTAGTATTAACCCACCTTCATAAAAGTAAGAAACATGTCTGTTTCTTTTCATGGCTAAGCTTCCAAGTCTCTTTATCTAACAGTAAAAAGCATTTTCCCACCTTATTCCACTGTTTATATTATCAGTGTGGGGATTGACAGAAATGAAGCCAGGCATATAGCCAAAGGGCATCACCTAGCAAAATGGACTGTGGGGATGGAGGGTGTTGTTTTTGTAAATCTGTCCAGGGGCTCTTTGCCCCCATGGCAGGAAAGGCCCTTCTGAACAAGGATGAGTTTGTGGAGGCTCCACAATGACAGGTGCTTTCTGTAGTGCCTAGCTGATGAGAGCCAATCAACTGTCTCCATTCCACCGATGTGTGTGTGCCAGTGTGTGTTGTATGTCTTCTCCTGTTGTTGTCATCTGGCCCACTAAAGTAAAGATGAGCTTGATTGACAAATGCATTCTGGGTTCACAGTTTATTGGTTTCTGCCAGAGAGTCCGATATGCCAATTTAGACAAGGGAGTGACAAAAAAGTTCCCATCTAAATGGAATAATTTTACCACTGGGAATTCTCAGCTGGGAGGAAACCGAGGGCGAGAGTCTATGTGTGTGTGCGTGTTTGCTATTTTTAACAAGGCCTGAATGACAAATACATAGGACAGTTAGGGGCCTGACAGAAACAGCAACTTTTGATGCTTCACAGGGGATCCATGAAATAAACAATAGGCAGAGAAAGCTGAAGAATTGAATTACAACTGGCTGGGCTTGGCCTGCTTGGGAGTAAGGAGGGAGAAAACAGTGGTGGTGTTGTTCAGAGAATAAGACCGAAGCATCATTAAATACTTTGGGTAGTGTATGAGGCTGGAGCAACGCATTGTTGCAACTACATTGGTGTATGGATTCTCTCCTTCTTTTGCTCTGTCTTTATCGTTCTCTTTCTTCGTGTCTTTCGTTATTTACCCTGTTATTTCTTTTACAGATTTGTGGGCTACTTTCATTCACTAGAATTCCTGGCGATTGTGATAAATATTGTATAATCGGTTGGTGGGGAAGTGAGGAGGCACTAATGACTGGCAAGTTAGTGGTTGTAGTGCCCTGACCAGCAAGGTACTGTACTTTTCTGTGGGTGAAGCGAATAGATAACTAAACAGTTACTAAAGTGATTTTGGACAAAGGTTGACGCCACCTATCCCAAACTACAATGAATGGGTTCTTGGGTAAGGCACTTTACTTCTAAGGTGCTCAAGTGAAGTGGCTACGGTACCAGACCGTGGTAGTAAACGGCAGGCCCATGATATGAATGTGTGTGTAAATGTAGCATCTTTCAGAAAAGGATTTCCTCCAGGTCACTACTAAACGGAGAAATTAGTTCTCAGTTTGCCTCACACATATGTAATGCGCAAACCCATCATGTATTTTATACCTAATGCTGTAAACCATCCTTTAGTTTAGAAACCGGTTTGTATATCCACATAAGGCAGTGCCACACTCCCTCAAAATCCTTGGGCTATGAATTATTTTTCTTTTTACGATCAGTAATGAGACACAATAGTCAACGACTGACATACAAAAGAGTTTATTTTTCATGTGCACAAAAAAAGAATTGGAATAGAACTGGAACCAAACAATGATTGAGGCTGTGAGGCTTATCTTATAGATTTTCATGTCCATGACACATCTCATGTATCAATTTTATAACATTAAATAGACTCATTCTTTGAGCTAGCTGCAACCCTGATGTTTCCTCTACATCCTTTAAATGAAGGTGGCTTATTCTCTATGACAATGCTATAGATAGGTATGTTTAGCAATTAATTTAGACATAAATAAACACATCTCAAGTGTAAATTGTAGAGGGTCGATTGTACCATAAAGCAGACCTGGAGTTTGTGGTCTCTTTCTCTGTTACCTTTGACTTTGGAATGAGGAGGTGGGAACAAAGATAACATAGTCTTAAATCACAAGGTTAGGGTCTCATATACACAGTCTCCGATTGGAGAGAGAAAGGTGAATGTGTGTGTTTGTCTGTAATATACATGGAGACAGCTAATAGTATCATTGGATGAATGTAATGGTCACAACATCTACAGAACTTACAACAAACAAGACAATCTCCCTCTTGTCAAAGATTCCAGTTCGATCACATCTTCATTCAACAGTAAATGTATAATAAGTCTGAAAAGGAGACAAAGTATTGAGAAACCACCTAAGGCATTGAATGTCTTTAAACATACTTTTCAGATTACAGTTCACTATTCCTGTCCAAGACATTGGGGATTACTTTAGTTGAGCCCAGCAACCAAATGGAACACAGAAAGCCATTTAACTCTTGCATAGTGACGTACAACGTTGTCATGGAAAATCCAAAATAAAATAAAATACTTGTGATGTTAGCATTTTTAGACCTGCGACCAGACAGTTTGCAGGTTTTTGTTGTGTCTTATTCCTGAAAACAACAAAACATCAAGACACAAATGTCAATTTCTTAGTCTGTTTATCTACAAATGGAGCCAGTAAATTAGAATGATACTGCAATGGTGTTGATGATCTTACAGTATTTACAGATAAGAATTGTCTTCACATTATACACAAATCATTCTACAAAGCAGCATTTGTTATAGTAAGTTATTCAATTTCATTGTTTGTATAACAGATATAATATGCATTATGAAGTTTGCCTCTGTTCAAAATACCACATACTGGTTTCAGTGTTGACTACTCATCTAAAAGATAATACTGCTTTCTTTATACTTACATATATTGTAAATAAAATATTAAATATAAAACAAAGTTCATGGCAAATGTAGTAAAAAGTACATTCACAAATTGTTTCCAGAAGAATTTGCCAACACTTTCTTCTAGCAAAATAATTAACTGGTGTTTCAAACTAAAGGATGGTGGGAATATATAAATGGTATATTTGTGAAGGCTATTGATCAAACAGGGATGAATTCTTCTCCAAGTGTGTAAGGAAAATGATGAGGTGACTCTGCAGCCAAAGCTTGTTATTATGAAGGAACCTTGGTAGTGGGTCTAAACAAAATTAAAGAATGTTACTATGTGAAGTGATTCTATGGAGATACATTTGTGACTTTAATTTTGCAAAGAAATCTGGTTCTTGTTTAATTGGTCAACTATTGGGTCCCTGTTAAACTGACACTTTCCTGTGAAAGCCAGCGCTTCCCGTTGGTCACCGATTAGTCAAAATGTAGAGGTCTTGACCCTCTAACAAATTCGTTAGCAGTATCTTCAAGATTTGTATCTTGTGTGAGACAATTAATCGTACTTAAAGAATTGCATCTCTTTTGCAAACAGAAATAAGTTGCAAATCTTTTTTTCCAGATGCAAAATTAAAGCCACTTATTGCATCCCTTTTGCAAACAGAAATAAGTTACAAATCCTTCTTTTTCACAGATGCAAAATTAAAGTCACTAATTTAGTTCCATGTGGTTCACCTTAAAAATGTAACAATTAAACAATATCTCAAAACCCCCCAGAATGTATTACTTATATTATGTATGCAATTCAAAACAATTCTTCCTTAATTATAAAGTTCATAGTTTATTACTCAGACACAGCTCCAATGTGAAGGTTCTTTAGTATTGAATGCAATGAAGTGAATTGAAGGTTGATGGAAATGTGCCCATTATATCCTCATCATATGGTCAGGTTTTAGTGCAAAATAAAGAACAAAAGGCGATAATGCAAGGACAATGTGAAAGGAGATTTGACCTTTTTTTAAAACATAATAATTTTCAACATTGCAAAACAGGATAGAAAGCTTTCATAATTTAAGTATACTTAAAATTAAATGCACACTCTTTAGTCTTTCTGTTTTCAATACCTTGAAAATTATTAAAATTTTTACATCTGATTGTTTCCCACAGAATGTGTGATATTTTCATTGGATGAGGGTAAGTAAACTTCAATGTAGTACATGCTTCTCATTAGAGGATAGTAACAGATGAAGTAGTGAAAGCACCAGAATGAAGTCAAACAAGAATTTGAGAAGCATAAAAACTTAAGGAGAGTTTTAGAAGTAAGGCCCATAACAATAACATAAGATTCGTCTTTCTTTTCCTCTGGACCTTTCTCTATGTAAAAGAATATGAGGTCCGTGAAAAAAAAGAACAACCACAATAACCATGAAACCCAAAAATAAAAATAATAAAGATCACAAAAATGTTTTCACTTTGTATTCTTCACACAGGTTTTTCTCCAATTTATATTTATAATATATTTTATATAATCTCTCAAAGTCTTTCTGGAAATGTTCAGGCATGTTAGATAAAAAGGGTTCGGATGTTGCGGGCCTGGTGTTCAGTGTAGAATGCCCAGACGGGGGTCTCTCTTGACACAGCATGTATGTCTTTTATCAGCGCCAACCAGAGAGTGCACTGCCGACTCCGCCAGTCCGTTCTCTAAACAGTGGAACTGGAGATTCTGGAGGATTCCGTCTTGTTTCCCTTTGACCTCGGTGCCTCTCAGAGAGGGCCAATATGGAGGCCACAGCCCCGGCCCTGCAGCTTGAGCCGGTCACCATGGTAACTAGTGGCGGTCGTAGGCAGTGGCAGCAGTGGGAGCGGCTGAGCCACGGGACGCCGCACTATAATAATAAGGGGAACCTGAAAGTTAACAGAAGAATGCACCGTTTGAAAACCCAAGGCTTAACACCTTGTAAACACACATAAACCTGGAGCGTTTAATATTTACAAGATATGTAAGAAAGCTACACCAGGCGCAAAAGTGTTTGAAATTACATTCTGAAGTAAGCTTTATTTTCTTTTTCTTTTCTTACACCAGGGCAATACAAGGAGCACTTACTTAGTAATGCTGGATTGCTGAAACGCCAGGCGTCGTTATATGTGGAGTATTGTGGGTGGGAATAAGGGTTTCCTGAAAAGTCTCCTCCTAAACAAAACAAAACAAATCATCAGTGACAAGACAATGAGCCAACCACACTATCTGTCGATGTCCCTTTAAATAATATTTCTATTTCAATATACACTAGTTATTTTCTACAAGGATATTACACGGATTCTAATACTTCAATATGAAACTTTTCCCTGTTAAACTAGTAGCTCTATTTAGTCAGTGAGAGATACACAAATCAATTCACAAATAAAGAATTCAAAGTACTTTTTCTCATGGTGATTCTCTCCCTCAACTGTCTTGAATCCTCTACTAATCTCATGTCCGCCTTTTGTTACTTTTGGTTAGGACATAAGAGAAGCTATTTTCTTGCTTTTAACCAATGATGCCTCCCTGCACACAAGCACACAGAAAGAGTCTCCAATTGATACACTCACTCAATCTTTTGCCCTGCTTACTGTATAGGTCATTTAAGGGAGGAGACGGCAGGATAGGTAGTGGTGGAGGGTGTCACTGAGCAATGCTGTGGGTCCCACACGTTTCTTTCTTTTACGAGACCATAAAGGTCGGGTTTTATATGAAGCTGCTGAAGAATGGCCTGTATTTTAACAGTGTTTGGGGCCTCTCACTAAATCTCAGTCATTCGCTGGTCAGAAAAACTACGGCCGTGGACAAAGAGCATCACTCCATGTGAATGTGTGTATGTGAGAGAGAAGGACATACGCCTGCGCGCACAAACAAACAAACACACACACACACACACACACACACACACACACACACACACACACACACACACACACACACACACACACACACACAGACACAAATACATAAACAAATACATACTGTACACAAATACATACTGTACACACATACAGTACAGTACATAAATGCTTACATGTTTAGGTGTAGGTGTCTGTTTGTGTATGCTTGTGTACGGTATCCTCAGCCATTGACATGTACAGTAAATTTAACAGACTACCACTACTATTATTTAATCAATTGCATGTTATCTACAGTATTCGTTTTATGTAAACTTTGTTTACAGTTCGGTGAGATTTGTACTAGGCTTTAATTATTAAAAATAATAATGTTGTCTGTTTTATGGTGGCAGACAATTCCACAAAAATAGATAAACACACTCACACACATGCGGGCAGATATAGCATCCACAGTATTGGCCTTGTAACCTGAGCTTGTCCCTGAGAGAGATAGTGATTTAAATATTTACAGGCCTTCTACGCCTTAGTGTTTTGACCCTTAACTGGTTTCTGTGAACCTCAACTACAGGTTAAGTAGAGGGGGAAAGAGATACGCTCTGCAGCCCTGTGTGTCCAGGGAGGCTAGCAGGAGGCGGAGAGGAGGGAGGAGAGAAGAGAAAGAGCTGTGTTTATTGACGGGGCTGGGGAGAATGTGGAGCGCTGGAGAGAAAGCGAGAGAACGAGCACGGACGCGGCGAAGGTAATGAGCGCGGGGAGATGAAGTGGAACTGAGAGGAAGTGTCCTATCTCACGGTGGCTCACTGTGGTGATCGCCTATCGAGCTCGTCTAATGTCCTCGTCTGCAGCTGCTAACCACACGCTAACCACATGCTAACAAAGCTACAACACACCGCCTTGATCTTTTAGGTCAGCGGTAACTGGCTTAGCGGTTTGTTTAGTCACTGCAGTGCGGTAGTTAAGTCAATGCCGTGTGCTTGCGTGCATTTTCGAGTGTTTGTGTTTCTGCCTTACTGTACTGTTACAGTATACTATAGCATCCATACCATTTTGCAAATCCCAAAAGCATATCAGCAAAAGCATATTTAATTTTTTTTATTATTTATTATTATTTGCATTAAGTTGCCGCTTGCTAGCCGTCAGTGACAAAAGAGTTCACTGAGAATTATCAATTAGAAGGGGCAATGCAGTGAAAGTGGGTAACGAGCAGAGGGCATCATAAAGCCAAATAATGCGTTACCTACCCGGGACCATTCCAGCTAGTGTGGAGGTGGGGTAGCTGCCTTGCCCTGTAGGGGGGACGTGAGGGGGGTATCCGGGTAAGGTTGTGCTGGCCATGTCTCGACCTGCATGCAGAAAGGAAAAACACATTTGTTCAAATACACAAGTCGTGCCATGATTTAATACACTAAATATTACACAATGCAACACACGTTGAAAGTTAAAGATTCTGGTTTCAGCAAAGCATATGAGAAAAAGAGATTCAAATTTATACTTATAGGCCCACTCATACTGATCTTTCACTACCGTCGACACTGTAAAGGTGTAAAATCTATACATTCATCTTAAAAAAAATGCTAAACCTAAAAACTTCTATAAGCTTTGTATTAGTTGCTCGAAAAAAATAAAATAGACAAATTTGCAAATAGAACATTTAAATCTGTCTGACAACTAGGATGTGATTACATTTGTTATAGGTAATTATCTTAATAAACCAACACAAGTCATTGCACCAATACACAAGCCCACTTCAGTTTAAAGCCACAAGAAGCTGGCATCTGCCCCAGACCACTCTGCTTTGTTCAGCATTCAGCAATATAATTGTCAGTTGCAGCCCCAAGTACAGCAGCCTAGTACCAGACCAGAACTTGCTTGTTTAGAGGGGTCATGCAGGATAGTTCAGTAGGATCAGGGCCCAATCCCTGCCCCACACATGCCCCCTTCTGCCTGTCCCCCCGCGGCCCCACGGTCTGAGGGCCCGTCACGAGGTTAGGGAGGCCCAGAGGCCCTGAGCCATTGTTACCCAAAGGGCCAAGAGGAGGGTCAGGTTTGGGGGAGAAGAGGGGGAGAAGAGGGAGAGAGCAGGCTAGAGAAAAGGCAAAGGGAAGGAGAGAGAGAGATGGGAGCAGAAGGAGGGAGAGGGCAGAGATCAGTGGCTGTTAATGAGGAGCCAGCAGCTGGCTGCTCATCATGTATACATAACAGTAGCATGGCAAAGCATGATGGGATGGATGGATGTGGAACTTGCAGCTGCTTTGATCTGCTTTATATTTGGACATGGCTTCCTACAGAGCTAGGATAGATCAAATAGACCTCGAAGGGGCTTCTGTTGTCAATGTAGAGAGGACAGGTAATGTGGGTTGGAATGCGTGTACGTGAAAAACTACAGTTTACAAAACGTATACCACACAGAAACACACACACACACACACACACACACACACACACACACACGCACACACGCACACACACACGCACACACACACATACCCACGCAAATACACAGTCAGGTAGGTAATCCCGTACTTGAATCTTTTTTTAAGAATGAGGATTTTAAGGATTCATTAGCCATGGAAAAAGTATACTTTTCTCTTTATGCCCGGTAGTCGTATAGTGGATTTTGTTGTTGTAAAAGAACAAACATATTACGTATCTAAATCCTAGATAGGTAAGCAGCCTTTAGCTATGTTCATTAGCTAATTCTCATAACTGCAGTCTCGTGTTGGAATTATAATACTTCATGACTATTTAGAAATGCACACCAGTGACAACAACACACAACAAACATAACACCTCCTTTATCACGTGAACTCAAACACTGAGAGGATTTCCCGAGGGATTGGAGAGCAAAAAAAAAACAATATAATCTTGTGGCAGCATTTTCATAACAAAATCACTCACACAAACCAAACAACCTTGTAGGTTGACTATTGGAAAAACAGACCCTTGATCTCATTTGGTTGATAAGTCCTGGCATCTTTCATTTCACCGGCCTTGCCTCTGAAACCTAAAGCAATCAATGTAAGCTCTGTCTCTTCCAGGTCTGCTGGCGGCAGGGGCCGCAGGGGCCTGTGTGGAATAGAGAGATGGCTCTTTCCCCGACTGACACTATGATAGCCTCATTAGCTGCTTCCCCCACCATTGTTGTTTTACAACAGAACTGTGTGTCGAGATTCCTCATTAAGATAAGGGCTCCTTTATGGATAGAGGCGAGGGGGTGCATCCCTTTCAGGCCTATGAACCTAATGCCAGATTCAGGCAACTTAACTGGCCCCTTTCCCAGACAACACCACTGGCAAGGCTTTCTCTCTCTCCCTGAGTCTACATGTCACTGGCTCTCTCAAACATAGATACTCAATTTACTTTATTTTTTAATGAGGCATATTACAGGGAAAGTGATGCACTAGTTTTAGCCAGCAGAAAAAAATATGTGTGCTAAATGAGAGAAAAGTACCTTGTCACGACATCCTTGAGGGAGATCAAAGCACAACTTTAGGATGAAATGCTTGCAAGCTGACAAACATGAAAAAAAGTAGAAGTCTGTTTGAGTGTGTCTGTATACTATTGCTGGCTTCTGTTTTCACAGCCTCTGAGCAACCTTTGTCAAACAGACAGGGGTTATGGCGCCGCAACAAACCGATGCAAACACTGCTGCGTTCAAGACCAGTGAACTCTGAAAGTAATCAGACGTGGTGTTGCTTATTGTCTTGGAGCGGGGCAGAACCTGGGCAAAAGAAACCTGTCAGATCGCAGGCCCTGATGACCGAGATGGAGGATAAACTGAGTCTTTGGGGACTCCTCTCCTCCACAGCAACACATCTCCGAAAGAGTGGAGACTTCGGCGTAGCTATAGAGTTCTCCAACATCTGTCTCTGCTCTGAAGCTCCTACTGTATCAACAGCTATAACCCATCAACCATAGAAATTAACTGCAAGGATCCAATGTTTTAAGAGATGTGTACAGATAGACCTCACCATAAATTTTCATACAAGTTGTTAAGCCTCTTATTTTGTTGTTTTTACAAACTGAAGAAAACTTTGGTGTAAACAACAATTTAGGGATAGCACTATTGACGTTAATTGACAGTAATTGATATGGTTTGAAATGACGTCACATATTATCTATTTATTTAGTTTTTATCTCTTACAATTACAGTTACTGACCTTCCTGTTTATCTGCAGGGGAAACTAATTCACAGGGAGGAGAGTATGGATAATAAAAATTAAACTAACAGTGCTGCCACTGAGAGGTGCCTATTTACACCAGGCAGCCTAATTGGCAACAGGATGAGTTTGATTATTTTGCCCAGCCTACACCCTATTTTCACCACTGATAAAAAGGGGACAGAACCCATTAACGCCCCTGGATATTAGACTTCACATGGTAAAAATTAAGTTCTAATATGATTGAGACAAGGACTACTTTAATTCCCTTGGCGTTGTCTCTTGCCCCTAAGACTCTCAGGTAAGTGAAGACCCAGCTACAGTACCTGAATCAGCAGTATATTGTGATTCGGTGTTTCTATAATATTGTTGCATCAACTTGCTAGGACATGTTCACATGACTCTGTTAAGTGAACATAGACCAAGATGTGGCAATTAAATATATCCAAGTATATTATCATCTTAATTTTTACCTTAATTGCTATATAATCAAGAAAAAAAATTAAAACACCTGTCAATTTATGTTCTATATAATTAACTTCACGAAGAGAGACAGCAAAGAATAAAGAATACCAAATGCTGTATTAAAGGCATATTCATTTCTTATTTTTGGACATTTTCATTTCAGTGGTGGCTGACCAATTCAATATGTGAAGAAATACAATTATTCTAAGTGAAAGAAAATCATTTTCAGTAAAATGGTGCTTCTCACTGAATGCCAACGATGCATTGCAATACCCCAAATCCCTCTCTAAGTTGAATGTTTTCCCCCTTCTATGGAGCATCTCTCTCACTGCTCACTACAAAGATAAAGTACACAAAAGATGGCTGACGCTTGGCTTCACATGCACCATCAGAACTCCAATCTCAGCTCTCCCTGTGAGGACTTCATTTATCATTCATCTTTAATAGATTATGCAAATTCCAGGAAGTAAAAATCAACAAGATCTATAATAGCATGCATTAATTGGGAGCAAAAGACATTTGAAGAACCAAACATAGTCTCATAGCCCCACTCAATGTAAGGGCATACTTTATACAGAATTGGATCGCAGCCTAAGTACAAAGGATAATTTAGGCCTTTTTTAACTTGGCGCACAATCCTATTTGAGGGGTTTATCAAATCGCATTAAACTATATTATTATGCAGTAAAAAACCTATTACCCAATCAAATCCTTCACCTGTTTAATTTGTATATCAGAGATTTAACTGTTAAAACTTTAGTTTAAAAAATTATTCAAATACTTAATCCAAGTATTTGTCTGAAATGTTACCAACTCATCACATTTAAGGACAACATCAATATTATTTGAAGAATGTATTATTTTCCTAACTATTTTTGTGCATAGTCCTCCTCTTGATTTGTGTGCTTATTTGGTATTGTGTGGCCTGGCATGTTGCCCTATCGGGATCTGGGGCTTCCAGGTGCTGCAAAGGCCACCTACTAAGAGCATGCTCCCCAGAGTGAGACCTCTTTCATAGGAGGACTCTAGCAGAAAGGAAAAGAACACTCCTTTTCTTTTCCTGAGGCCCAACTTTCTGGGGGAAATCTACCTCCCACATATTCCAGCAGAGAAAAAAAGGACCTTTCTTCTCCCGTAATGCTGTGTTGAGGTCTGAGACTGGCCCTGGCAATCATATGAGTAGGGCTGCTGCCATTTTCAATCAACTTGTCCTCCTCTTCACTCCGCACATGAACACATACACGTATGCACACAGGCACAAACACCCCTCTATCACGCACACACACACACACACACACACACACACACAGAATACTCATTGACTTTGATGGCTGCTGCATAATTATGGGAGGTTTATTAAAAGGCTGTAACATTAATCTCAGTCCAACGTGCCTATCAGTAAAGCTGGCCTTCTCCTGGGAAAGCACCGTAGCAACAAGAATGAAATAATATTTTAATTAACTATCCAGACAACATGGTTCCTTGACAGCAGACTACAGCAAATATGGAAAAGAAGATTCGGTTCTGTGAAATAGTTGATACATAAACAGAAAAATGAATGCTATAGGATATTCAATTCATTGCATCTGATATTATATGGGGTTTTCACAGGACTCTGCGAAAGAGAAACAAGTTTTAACCTACCACAAAATACAGTGAGTACATCTTTCTGCTTATGCAATCTTTTGTTGCTCTCTTTCTCTTCCTCCTTCCAACTACAACTTCTCTATCCTCCATATCTCTCTACACCCTGTTTTCTAACTCTTCGCCATTTCTTTCCTACTCCCATTACCCCCCCCCCCCCCTCTCTCTCTCTCTTTCTTCTTTCTTCTCTCCACACAGCGTGAGCCAGCCAACCTTCCCTGCTCTGCCCCAGCCGCTGTCAATCAACAGCCTATCATAGCCTTTGATGACAACGCCCTGTCAGGGCTCGAACACCAGCTGTCTCTTATGAGAAGTGCTTCCAGTCAATCTGTTAGCGGGCCAATCCAAGCTAACAGAGCAGCCAGTTAGGAGTAGCATGTGAACTGCCTGTAGGATTCCATAGGCCCCAATGATCTATCACCACTTAGAAAACACAGAAAGGTCTCATAAGTACAGTACAGGGAGCTGTAAGTGGTACTTACTAAAATGTTCTAATCTAATCTCTCAAAATATTGTCAGTATAACTCCATTCTGTTATTTGGATTTTCATCCAGATCAAATTTACTCAGTTCAGTCTTGAGATGTTAAAATATTTTTTTGTCCACATTAAATAAGCAAAAATAGGAAGGATTAATATTGCAACTGGATTAATTTCACATTGCAAAAATATTGTTGAATCATGTACTGTTTTATGAATAATGGCTGGAAATTGGAACACATAGAACCATACAGTCAGTTTAATTTATTTTGCCACTACACAGTTCTCCTTCATCATTCAGACAACTGATTTGGACTACAGCACATTGAATAAAGTGACTGGTATTTGCTACATTATATCAGTATGTAGGTATGAGTGTAGATGAGGAGGGGCATACCTGTGACAACGGAGTAGCTCTGTGACACACTGGAGGCCAGGTCCGAGCTGGCACTGGAAGACAGGCTGGGCTTGGCTTCCTCTAGAGTCACGTTCAGAGAGGGGTGGGTGTACTCATTCACCTGGAAATACAGAATGGACTTTCTATCTAGTAACAGCATTGGCAACTCAATCCGAAGAATCTAGAGCCACATGTTAAGAAGTGGGATGGTGGCAAAAATCTGTTTTCTACATCGTTTACAAGCTATTGGAACGAAAACCAAACCTGAGGATGCCCACGGCTGATCAAATCAGCAGAGCTGCAAAGTCCTTAGCGAGACAAAAGCCATTTGGATTACAGCAAATACCGTAAATCCAATTGCAAAGCAGACATCAGAAAGACTTAAAGGGACACAATGGAGGGGATGATAATCATAGGCAGCTGCTAAGTACCCCCCAAATATTTTTTACCTATAACACCACCTGTTTCAAGGTAGGAGAACATTGAAAATATATCCGACTGGTCTCTAGCCTTAGCATTAAGCGCATCAAACAGGAAACAAGGAGATGTTACAATGTCCAGGGAAGCTTTCTGTGATCGTTCGACAATTTAAAGTTCCCATTGAATATTTCCTGTGCATTGTGTGTTACGCGCTCACACCCTCCTTTACCAAAGTCTATGATGTATGAAAGCATCATAGGCTTGTCTGAGAGGATCGCCGGTCGGTCCAAGGTAAGAAAGGAAGAGAGTGAGGGATGAGAGAGGGATTGGTAGAAGAGGAGTGAAAGGATGGGGTGTCAGCTGGCTCTTTGTGCTCGGCTGCAGTCATCCCTGTGACCAGTCAAGGGAAGAAGCATTCAGGGCTTTGTTATGGAAGAGACATGTGGTCCCAGGTTTTAAAGAGGAGGAAAAACCCACCATATCAACCTTTGTATTACACCTAAAGGAAATACACATAAGAATTGGTAAAAAAAAAAAACTGTTAAAATTATATTGACTTAAACTGCAAAAATAAATATGTGTATTGAGTGCATATGTGTTTTCATGTGTTTACTTGCATTTCTGAGAAATGCGGATATTATTGAAATTATGCCAATAATCAATCTGTAAAGTGCATTACTCTGCTGTTGCTCTTTTATTTTTTGTTCCATCAATCCCTTGCATAAGAGTCTGCAAGCTTGCGTGATACGATCTTGTTTCTAACAGTTTTTTTCAATTGCTAACAAGCATTGGTCAAAACTGAAGTCACATTGTCAAAACGCTTCACACAGTCAGCAAAACAGAAGTCCATGTGGAGCAAACTGTGAATCACTTTTCATTGCTTTCACACAAAATGCATTCAGTGACCACAGTCACCAAAATTCATGAACTCCTTTCTCAGTCAGAGTCCACAAACTACAAAACACTATACTTTAGCAGCACATTTTTCAAATGCTAACACACTTTGTTCAAAACAGTTAAAAACACAATCAAAACAGAATGATGAAAAAAAAATTCCATTTCTGCTGCAGCCAAATTGAAATCTATAGATAATAATATCAAAATATTTACTATAAAATTAAATAAGAATAATTCCAAACACAGCTGAGTGCAGTTTACAGCTGACAACCTACCCAGGTGACCTTTGTTTGGCCTCATTGCTCATAGCAAGCAGATTAAAGGGGATGGCTTCTGAACGGCTTTTTTGGAAATATGTATCAAAGAGGACATGTTTGTGGAGAGAGAAGAGTGGCAGGGTGAGGGAGAAGAGGAAGAAGAGGAAGACCAAGAACTGTGGTCTCTGATGAGATAAGGGCCACAATTATTGACAGGGTTGGGTCAGACATTCTAAAAGATTCTTCCCAAGGTGCATTCCCAGAGAAGACACATGATGTGATGTTGATGAAAACATGTGGCCAAATGCAGAAAAGAGGGAGTGAATATGTTATACATGAAGTACTGTAAATCACTATGCAAAGATATAGAAAACATAAATGTAACTGAAGCAACTTGCCTCATTGCTGATTCATTCTTGATTCAATATACAATAATTTAGTACACTCAATAAAGTGCAAATATCTTATTCTATAATAAAATACTGATTTATCTGAAAAAAAATCATTCAGACTTTAAAGATAAAATGTCTTTTATGTAATGCTCTTTGTTGTTAGTATTTTGTAGTTCAGTGTGCTAAGAGTGACAGTGTTTGCTTCCTGAGTGAGACTCGTTGCCAGTGTTGTGGATGAATGTGCTCATTTCGAGACATGTATGATGTGTTTTGTTGGTGAGAAAGAGTTTTGGAGGTGAGATGAACTGTTTAGCTGAGATGCATGTTTGTAACGTAGACTGTGTGAAGAGTTTTGAAAAAGTAGTTTCACTATTGACCAAAGCTTGTTAGCAATTGAAAAAAACTGTATTAAAGTAAAACTTCTTGACCTCACCCTCTGTGTCTGATTGTCTGAGGGTGTGGTAGTGAGTAAGAAGTGAGAATGAATTTGTTTTCTGTTTGTTCCACTGTGTCTGTGTATTCGTGTGTGTGTGCGCACCACACGTGTATGCATATGTGTTTGAGTGTGTGTTTGTGTGTGTGTGTGTGTGAGTGTGCGTGCGTGCGTGCGTGCGTGCGTGCGTGCGTGCGTGCGTGCGTGCGTGCGTGCGTGTGTGAGTGAGTGTGTGTGTGTGTGTGTGCATGTGTGCATTTGTTTGTCTCAAAGGGAGCAGTGAGTCCCACAGGGACAGGCTGTTGACCCCAGTCTTGTCTGCCTCTATCCCAGATAAACTCTAATTGTCTGCTTACAACTGTTCCCTGGCACAGGGTTGGATGTTCCTCTCTATTCCGCTGGGCCCCAAGACGCAGCACAACAGCCATTTTGTCATGCAGATGGGCTATGGGCTGGGCTGAGGCCAGGCAAGGTGGACGGGGTGTACAGGGATGACAGCAAGCACATAACCAACAACGGCCTGAATGACCTGACCACATGGCTGCCAGAAGTGTGGGAGGGGATGAGACTTATTCAGTCTGGCCTTTCCCAAATGGCTTTTTAATACCCTGACACAGACAACTGACAAGCCCTTAATAGTCCACCTTTTTACCAGTTGAAAAAAGAAAAGATAGGAGTGGTGGACGTACAGAGAAAAAAAGGTTAAATGGAATACTAGGTAAAGAAGTCTGATTAATATAACATTAAATTAAAACAGATTTTTCTAGACCATACCAGTGGTGTTTTTCTCGCCCTCTCCTTCTCCTAGCCATTTTAATACCTTCTCCTCCACTCTTTGTGATTGCAAGTCATTTCCAATTCGTTTTGGTATTGATCTTGCCTTAGAAATCAGTTTTGTAATTAGCTGCATTAGGGGTCTGTACGACGGGCTGAGGGCCTGTCCCACTGATTTATCGGCGCTGTAATTTGCCGTGATCGCACAGAGATGAAAATGAACTCAATTAGGCCATACTGCTAAGGCGGCATGGGCCCCGGCACCGCAGTTTCAAGGTAAAAAATGTGTCTATTGTTTAACAGTCTAATGAATGTAAATAAAGCTTACACCATGTAATAGGTGCATAGCTTTGAATAAGAAGCTCCTGCATAGTCCATTTCTGGCCAAGCAATGACACCGTAGTAGTGGGTCCAATAATGCAGTATGAAGATCGGTTTCTATCTCTGTTAAGCAACTTAAACGAGAGCAGTCAGAAAGACCAAATGCATTCAGTTGTTGAGCAATTTTGTAATGTAAATTGTACTGTTTTGTAAAATGCCACTAATGTGAGGGTTTTTTGTCTTTAAGTTTAAATAAGTCTAATTTACTAATTGGACTCAGTAAAAGGGTTATTTTGGGGGTAAAGTGTTTGCGTATGTCTACATTGTGACTAGTGGTTAGACTAACCTGTTCTGGTTTGATGTGTTCTGAAGTGGGGAATATGTCGGGGTAGGATGGGCGCTCAAACACTCTGTCCAGGGCATCCAACTGTTGCTGGGTGAAGGCATCGGCTCGGAGGTGCTTTCTCAAGCTCTCCACGCTGCCCTGAGAGTCACTGCCTGGACCTGAGCCGTCAGAACCATCTATTATAACCAATTAGAAGAAGAGAGAACAATAAAAAGAAAGAGAAAGAAGTGTGTAGGAAAGGGAGCAGGAAAAAAGGAGGTAAAGATAGAAAGGTTTGTTTGCAGTAGACATAGTCTGAGACACAGATTTATTAGAATATTTCTTATCATTTCCATACATGATAGATTCAAACTATTTTCACTAGACAAGCAAATGAAGGTGGAAATACAGGAAAGGTGGACAGATAATGCTGAAGCAGTCTATACTGTATATAGATAGTGTTACAGAGCCCCACGCATGTACCAAAAACACTCAGCCCACGTATTCACACACAAAGACACGTGTGTGCCTACACACAAACCCCAGACATAGAAAACCCACCCCCACCATCAGTGCAGTCTTTATGCGATAGGTCCATGGTAATTGATGGATCACTTTTGGTGCAAATATGTACTTGGGAGAGAGTGTGTTTCTGTGGGAGCACTGGACCTGGCGATTATATCCAGAGCCTCTCATTCTGTTACCGCCAGGAAATCGAGAGACATTATTTAACTGTACTATTTCTTCCACGGCGTACTCTCTCTCTCTGTCTCTTTCACTCACCCATGTCAGGCTGCTCTCTCAGATTACCTGTCCCTAGGAAAGTCAAATATAGTGTGAAAGTACTCAGAGCTGAATCAGGATGGGCCATGGAGGGCAAGCATATGCATTTCCTCCTTTACTTCCCAACTCAATATAAACAGATGAGCCTTCCCCTTCCTCTCTCCCTCTTGACTGACCTCTGAACCTCTATCAACCTGACTATGGAGCAGCCGCCAGCTCACCTTCATCGAACCACCGCAAAAATAAAACACAGCCCCTCCTCCAGCCAATATCCCGGGAAGCCTCCATGAGTACCTTCGTCAACCACCCACTATCCTCTCTTCCTCCAGCTCGTTGGGCTCCCCACCCCCTTTACCAGCAGCGGACGAGGGATTTAGCTCTCGTCCAAATCTGTCATTCTAAATTTGCAGTGGATTATGTTCTCTCCTAGGCGAGGCAGCAGTGATATATGATATGCAAGGCCACTATTGATTGCCTGATCCGCCGACAGAGGAAGGGAGGCAAAATGAACTTGGAATGAACATCATGCCTCAACTCATTGTGCGTATAATACTCTACTTAATCCCACATTTTTCTGTGCTATGGAATTCAATTGATCAATCATGTTCCACTGATGGTACCATTTCAGGGACGTTATTGTCATTTTGCTCGACTGCTTGACCTTTTTTCAATGGCTGAGGCCACTGGATGAACCCGCATTCACACTGAGAAATATAGCTATGAAAAGGACAAAATAGGGGACTTGAATTGTGTGGGTGTGTGTGTGTGTGTGTGTGTGTGTGTGCGTGTGTGTGTGCGTGTGTGTGTGTGTGTGTGTGTGTGTGTGTGTGTGTGTGCGTGTGTGTGTTTAATAGAGAGAGAAAGGAAATGTGTGTATGTTTACAGGGAGATATAAGTGCATATTTGGATGTATTGACTGTAGCTATTGCAATGTGTGTGATATAATCTGTTTTTCCTCACACAATGATTTTGGCCTCTAATTTATTTCCCTGGCATCAACAAAACCTGGCCATGTATTTTAGCGCAGGCATTTCTTTGGCCCTTGGGGGCCTTTCACACTGCTGTGTGTTTTTGTCATATGAAAGTCAATTGTTCTCTTTGGTACAGAGGAAAATGGAGTCATTAATTACATTCTATCAGCTGGTCTAAGAAAAGAGGTGAGGGCGATCAATAGCAGGTGTTTGTCAGTCACCATGGAAAGTCACTCTTTCCATACTCAACATCATCGACATAGGTTACAATGTCTTCTGCCGTGCTCAGAACCTCCAATGGTACCTAACCTTCTGTGCTGGCTGACAAGGACACAGCCACACACAGGAATATTCTATCATTCAGGCTGTGATTTTTATAGAAATAAAACAGCTTTTGAGTAAATGTTGAATATTTAGTAAAGAAAGAGTCTACTGGTATTTTGAACGCTGATATTAGCAAATCCCTTGAAAGTATCACTATCATCATATCATAATTTGAAACCCGCTTTAGTTTCGTAAAAGTTTATTTCTAAGTGTCTACGGAAAGCTTTGGTGTGTCAGAAGGCATGTTGTAATCAGTCACACATTCCTGGCCAACTGTGTCTCCAGGATTTAACAGTAAGGTGACAGGAGTGACATCAGATAACAAGCACCATAAAACAACGGTGCATTGAATCCTATTCACACCTCACCGCGATACAGTTACTCTGACACACACACACACAAACACACACACACACACACACACACACACACACACACACACACATTTCTTACAAATACAGCAACTGTGAAGGGGCAAGCAAAAATCTGAATCCACAAAGAATCAAAAACATAACATGCTTTGTTTAGCTTTGCTGAAGATGTTACGTCCTGCGCTGCTTTCTTTCGTTTATCTTTCTCTACTGATAAGATCCCTCCATGGGGACATGGACACAGAGAGAGGCCAGAACTGCTTGAAAGGCAAATTAATTCCTGCCTAATCAATTTTTCCCTGATCTGTCAAAATGACACAAATACTGCTAATGCCTTGATATTTTATATAAAACAGGCAAGCTAGGATAAAAAAGAAAGAGCAAGAGCAACAAGCAAAAAGGCATGCCCAATGTGTGACAATTCCTTCCTTGTAAGCTTGCTATATTTACAAAGTCCATGAAGCGGAAAGGAGACGTGTGGAAGGCGACAGAAAGAGAGAGAGGGAGTACATGGAGAAAGATTGTGAGAGCATAGACAAGAGAAAGAGAGGGATAGCACCGAAATATTTTGTTATTGTTGTGTCTTGTTTTATCTTTGTTAATTTGTTTCAGTTTGCCAAGCAAGACTGACTGTCTATATGGACATACCGTAATGATGGGGCTTTAATCTGCTTCCCTCTTACCAGTCCCAGTTGTCTAACAAGGGGTTTGAAGAAAGACCTCTGAAGCACTGCATTAAAACTTTGCTCTAACAAACCAACACTTAAGACAAAGGTCCAAAAATAATTAAATTACTATTGGAGCACGATAAATTTGTTTATTAAGGACAGTTTCTAGTTGATCTACTCAGTCTCACACTTTCCTCCTGCCTGTCCTTCTCATATCTACACTGGTCAAGCTTGTCATTTAGTCCAGCAACCCTGGATCATGGCAGCAAATCTTTGTGGGAACACAATTAATACACCCCTCCTTTTTTCTTTTTATTTCTCCTTCCTTCTCAAGCCCAGAAATGCATCGCGCCATTAATTCTCAGCATCAGCGCCCATAATTGACTTTTCTCTTACATGATTCCCATGAATTCCCTCTCCTTATATTTTCCTGATGGATATTTCGTTTACAACCGTGCGGGTCGCAGCGAGACATACATAGCCGCATGCCGATTGGGCCTTAACACTAGTGAATAAGAACGACAGAAGAAAAAGGAAAGGAGAAGAGGGATGGAGGGAGTGAAAAAGAGAGCGGGAGAGGGGAGGTGAGTGCAGTCACGAGCCCTTTTGTGTCGTCCTGGGCTGTTGAAGCCTTAACAGCGTCTCGTCTATGTTACGCTCTGTGGCCCCTCTCAAACCTTTTTTCTCTCTCACATAGACCCCATCAGAGCCATAAGCGTCCTCATGATTCCATTTATTTCTGTCTCGCTCTGAATGCTTTTATTTTTAAAAGTGATCTTCTATTGACTCATTGTCACGGACTAGCTTGACTAGTCAACCAGGGTAAGCACAGGTCAAAATCTCAACACTGACGGATTTCAAGTCCTTTAATAAGACACAAGTGTGATAGCCTATATATCAGACACTTTCAAAAGGCCAGATACCAATTTCAACACAACTCAAATGGCAAGAAGAATTCACTTAATTCTGTCCAAGCTATTCAATAAGGTTAGTCTGACTCTTCTAGCACTGTGTGTTCCTTCTGTAATGTCTGTGGTGCAGGCCTGTGAATGAACAATCTGCTGAAGACCATATCTTTTGTCCCGCCTCACACACACATCAACTGCCTTTTTCTCACTAGTCCCCGCCTGCACCACAATCACCAGTTTTGTTTTTTGCATGTAATTTATTAGAATACCTTTCAGTGACCTGTCCTCCCTATTGGAGAGCCTTACACCATGTTTTGTTCAGGGAGTTCAAGTGAGCAATATGCTGCTAGGTCACATCAACCCACCTCCCGTAAAATACAAGGCAAGGTCAGGATCAAACCTGCCACACAAAGGTTATGAGAATTCTGTCTGACACAAACCTGCAGTTCTGACAGGAAATAAAACGGGATGCTGAGGATCAGTAGGGTGTAAATTGTAGGTAATGACTGCAGGTATATTTCACACTGATTCTGAGTTAGGTTTTTAAAACATGCAGAAGATCTACCTCACTCTTCACTGCGTACATTTCTTTCTAATTGATTGCACACTGAAAGTTACTAGAGGACGTTTATCTTTAGGAGATGATTTTGGCAACCGCTACCGTTTGCTTAGTATAATTATTTTCCATAACCGTCGCAAAGAAGACGAGCTAGCACAATCAACAACTGTACTCCAAATATGGGCATCTCTTCCTGATTTAGTGACGCACTTCCTTGTGCCATAAAGCAATTTGTCCCAGTTTCGTGGGAGATCGTGCCCAGGGGCAGATAAAATTTGATTATTTAATTCTCCCATAGACATTAAAATGTGCTATCAGAAGAAATGTATTGATCATCCGTTAATATAAAAAAGTTATATAGTTGCTTTAAACAGATTATTGAGGCAACAATCACTGAAACCACATCTCTAAAAACTAAAAGCTTTTGTGTTTTGTTTGGAAACCACAGTCATTCAAAATGCCACACTCATTCACCAATTGCTTACACCCAGTCCAGATGTGTGTAAAGGTTTATTGATCATTTTTTCGCTTCTAAATCAGCGCTTGAGCACTGTACATAGGCCTCAGGTTAGCTCTTTGTGGTCAAACCCGAATAGTAGACAGGATGTAGCCTAATGTCTTAACTTTTTGTTTATTTTTTATTTAAGTCAATACGTGTATCGTTTACTCTATTTGCTTTGTCTGTCATGATTCATACTGAAGTAAATGAGATATTTTGCATTACATACATATATTTGGGTACAAACAAGTATGGGAGAGTATTACTGTATGCCAAACTTTTACAACTGACTGCTGTGCACTAAAAACTGAAAATGTAAAAGTGTTTTTCATTTATCAAATCAGTGCGTAGAAGGTGCTTCTTGTGCTTATTTATTTGATGGGCAGTACGTATAGTTTTTCAGGAATGATTTTTTTTGTGAGTGTAAACATGGTATCTATTCAAGTGTTGTGATGTGTGATTTTTGTTGTTATGTGTAGAGTTTTTAGAAAATGAGCCATAGTTTCAGAAATCGGGGTCAAGCTATTTGAAACATCTGTAAATACCATACTGCTACAGTAAATATTTGCACACAACTCAACCCAGCTATTGTTTTGGGTTAATGGCTTACAACAGTGTAAATGTTTAATGCCACAGTCCTCAGTTATATAGTTCATTTTGGTTGCCTGACACATAACCACTATACCTAGAGACACATTAGGTCATTAAAAAATATTTGAAGCGATCTGTACTGTCCTTACTTGGCTCCCCCTTTATTCTTACACGGGTTCAATTGTGTAAACAAAAGTGCATTACCCCACAACAGGCTAATTTTCTCACTTTACTGTTAATGCGTTTGGCAAGAAAAATATTCCATTTCCTGTAATGAGATACACAAATGAATCTGGCTATGGATGGATAATGGATGTGTGTGTACAAGGGTGTTTGTGTACGTGTGCTTTTCTGTGTGTGTGTGTGTGTGTGTGTGTGTGTGTGTGTGTGTGCGTGCGTGCGTGCGTGCGTGCGTGCGTGCGTGCGTGTGTGTGTGTGTGTGTGTGTGTGTGTGTGTGTGTGTGTGTGTGTGTGTGTGTGTGTTGTGTGTTGTGTTTGTGTACGTGGGTTTGAAGAAGGGGGGCCGGGTGGTGGGAGAAGCATCGAGGCGCATTCTCCAAGTGCTGGTATAATTGGTATCGCTGCTTGCAGACATGCAAACCAATCTCTACACAGATATGGTGAAGCTTTCTCTCTCCTTTCCCCCCTTAAGGCTATTTCTTTTGTCTTTTAGATGGCTTGCATATCCAAGATAGCGGGTGGGAATGGGGGAGGGAGGGGGAGGGATGCTAATTTGTGAATTAATAGCTTTTCTCTACAGAATTGTAAATTCTTTTAAATGTCACTATATTCAGTGAGCAAAGCGCCAGCTAAGGCAGTGCCACACGCAGTCATGCACATACACGCACACCCTAACACACCTAATTTCTGATCATCTTCTATAGACCCTGCAAGTCTCTGTTAACCCCCACCCTCTGTCTCTGCTTCTGTCTTTTCCTCTCACTTTCTCTCTCTCTCTCTCTCTCTCTCTCTCTCTCTCTCCCTCTCTCTCTCTCTCTCTCTCTCTCTCTCTCTCTCTCACTCACTCTCTCTCCCTTTCTCTCTCTCCCCCCCTCTTTTACTCTCCCTCTGCACCCTCATCCCATCCCACCCTCTGTCGTACCCGTCCAATGTAACATGCTACTTTTAATTTGCAATAAGACATGACAGGGGCAGATTAATGGCTCTTATGGCACCTGTGTCCCTGAAGCTCGTCTTACGAAGACCCGGTGTACATAACGCGTGTCCCACTACATTATCTCCGCAGCCCTCTAGTAATGGGGACCGTTCTTTCCCTCAAAGGAACGCGGCTGACTTCAGCCTCAGCGGGCAGGAGAATACACAGCTTCTCTCAGTCACAAAAGAACAAAAACCACAGGCCAGAAACATCGCTTTCAGTACGAATTAGAGTCCCTGTTTTAACTGTATTTTTGGTTGTCAAATAGATTTCACCACAATTATATCGTACAAGATATAAAAATATGATATTATATATTAAATATATATAAAAAAATTATAAATATGTTAACGCTAGGTTCTCGTTGTTTATTCCTCTCCATCAAACAGATTAGCAGGCAGGCAAACCCCTTTCAATACCTCTAACCACAGTAAGCTCAGCCAGCTCAGGTGGCCTTGGCCTACACTACAGTATATGTTGAATGACAAAATAGACAAATATCAAAATTCGTTATGAAGCAGTCCCAGTACTTTAGAACAAATGTGAATATTTAACATACATGGTAGCATTAAGTTAACATGACACCATGTGGCTAGAAGAATGGCGGTTCTGCATCTGACACGGTTGATGATCTTATGGAACTACATGCCATGTCAAAGAAAATCTGATTTGTTGCAGTCATTTCAGCAAGATTAGTTATAATCGCTCAGATTTGTCACCATGACAGTATCAGTCGTCATGGGGAAGTTATTATTTTGCATCTTCCTACCCAATTAGGTCCGAAGAATAAGACGGCAGAAACAATAGTAGAGAAAATTTTATGTCAGGTTGACCAAAAGAGAAGAGAAAGATTGCTAACATGTGAACTTACAATGTCCTATTTTCCTTCCATCCAAGTGGCTGCCACTCCAGTGCACTAAAGAGACGGAAACATAAAAGAAGCATGTGGCCTGTTTTGATGAGTGTTTTCTGGTATTATCATTTTCAACTAAGAACAGCCACATCATACTCCCTTAGAAAAACACACACACACACAAACACACACACACACACACACACACACACAAAGAAAGACACAAATATAGCGCTTATACATGCACACACACACATGCATACACACAAACATAGCGACCTCAGCCCCCCCTCACTGCTTCCTCCGGTCTGTTCCTACACCTGTTCAAGCCTACACCAGGGACATGTTAATTCACAGGCATTAAAAAGCCAATTGTTTGCAGAACCGATAATCTATTAGGCCTCAGGCAGTGTGAGGTTGTGTGTGTGTGTGTGTGTGTGTGTGTGTGTGTGTGTGTGTGTGTGTGTGTGTGTGTGTGTGTGTGTGTGTGTGTGTGTGTGTGTGTGTGTGTGTGTGTGTGTGTGTGTGTGTGTGTGTGTGTGTGTGTGTGTGTGTGTGTGCGCATTTATGTGCCCACTAAACTTGCTTGGTTTGGGAATGAGGAATTCTGGATTGGACTGGATAGCCTTCCACTTAATCTTGGCACATATCTACATCTGTTTTCTCGCCAGTCTGATGGTTGTGTGGGCAGTTGTTCTTGCATACTAATTCTAATGAACACTTTGAAATTATTGAACACTGTGTAGTGGAAATTGAAAGGTGAAAAATAAGGAAACATTTTATTATGGACAGGAAATATAACTTATAAAATGTGAAAAGACAAAGTGTATAACCACTTCTTAAGTCATCCTGTCTTGGACAGGAAGCCTTTCCCTAAACTCTAGATAAGATAGCAGAGTGGATAGCTTGCCAAGAGCGATTATGGTGTTTTATGACAGCTGAGTGATATCTACAGTTGGTTTTCAGCATCATATCAAATTGAGATAAACCTCCTATAGGAGTATGGTAAAAAAAATCCAACGGTATCTCTAAGGAAGCTCATTGAAACAACACTCTCCACTCTGCCTTGCCCTGCTGTACAACATAACAAGTCACTGGAGACAGTACACAGAAATATACTTGGCTCCAATGCTGTCATACATGCCATATTCCTCACACACAGAAAAGTAGTAGGCGAGAGAAGGAGAGAAAAAACGATGGAAACATGTTGGATCTTTTTTTTTTACTTACCATCGTCTCTTTTCCTTTTTTCACCGTTGGAGCGAGGGATTCCCAAAATGCCGTTGATGGAGTAGGATCCTACGGGGTCGTTGGAGGCACTGGTCACAGGGGGAGAAACTGTGCTGGGCACTGATGGAGAGGAAGAACAGGGATTGGGTCTATGCTTGCGTGTATGTGTGTTTTGGCGTGTCTTTGTGTGTATATGTGTTTGTGTTTGTGTGCATGTCTGTGTTCTGTCATGGTCGATTAAAGCTAATATATACATATATGTATATAACGTTGTCTTATTGCTGTGGTGAGCTCATTGAGAATGTATTGGTTGTTGTATTAGTGAATGTGCCTGATGGCACTCAGTGACTCACCAATGGTGTGACCAGGCGTGGACAGGGGTGTTATAGATCCATCAGGCGAAGGGTGGAATGGCTGCTGGACTTTGGTGCGAATAATCCTGCCAAAGTGAGCAACAGATACAAATTAAACAATATTAGTCAAATCTGGAACAGGACATATGTTTCACACCAGAATGTATACATCGCCGATCCTACTTAAACAAATAGCATCAAGGTAACTTATGCCCATGCATGTGTACAAGTACTTTGTCTATTGTTTTAGGGCTCCTCGCATCCCTATATTCTAGTTCTATCACAAATAGGCAATCTTGGGGCATTAGGACAAATTGCTTGGCTGGTGTAGGGGCCTGAATAGGAGGTGGCCCTTGGGAGACTGGATTCAATCTAGACTGAATTCTGAGGTTAGAAATATGATAAAGTCCCTATCCTGTTAGGATGTGATATGGGAGGTGGGGGGGGGGGGGGGGGGTCTTCATTGCACTTTGGACTGAATGATCTTGCAAACAAAGCATGAAATCACATCAATTCACCTCAATGATGAGCTTCACTGACTCTACCTGACCAAGTCTAATACTCTCTCTTTCCCCGGCACCCGTCCCCTATTTCTCACTCTCTGTCTCTCTCTTTTTAACCCTCTGTGCCTCCCCCATTTTCTATCCTTCCCACCACTTTTTTTGTCCCATCTCTTAGGTCTACATCTGTGGTCTTTTTCTTTAGATAACTTTGCCCAACACACAGCTAGCATCCTGTGTCAATATGGATCAGGCACTATTGATTGTGACATGGATATATAAAAGTTGAGAATAAGTGCCACCACAAAAACAAATGCAAATGGTGGGCTATAAATTATACGAGACAGGAAAGCGATATTGGCTCATTGAGCTAGCCTGAGGGTATTGCAACATTTGATAATCTTTTAACCTATAGGAACACTTTTAAAAACAGAAACTCTCCCAGGATTCGTTTCTAAAACTTTTGGGCCACATTACTGAGTATCTTAATTGTGAATGCCAAAAAACATGACATGTAAGAGATCCTTGGAACAGTAAGAACATTTTTTTAAGTAACTTTTAATCGTAGGATGCAAACAAACATTATGATGTAATTATTTGCTTTTACTGATTGGTATTTAAATGAAAACTAAATGAACGATGGTCTGGTATTAGTTTTACATGCCTACATTATGTAAGTTATCAGTTTAGAATCAGAATGTACATCTTCTCATTCTCCTCACTATTTCATGTGAGGAAGATTCTCTCCTTCAGGCATGGTGACAAAGGGTCAGTTGGTCTCCTCCAGAAAATGCACACATCAATATTTTATTTGAATTTCTAACATCACACCACAACTGTTATCTGACCTTATGACTCAAGGGAGACTCATAAATTCAAGGACTTTATTTTCCAATCCATGTTCTTGATATTGAATAAGCAATCTAAGTTGGATGAATTAACGACTTAGGTGTTTGCCTGTTGTTGGGATGAGGCAAAAAAAAATTCCCCAAAGAAAAATTAAAATGCTACATCGATGTGATTGAAAGTCGCTAAGGGGGGGTTGCTGCTTGTGTTCACTGGGTATGATGTGGTCTGTCAGAGTACAAACTCTCCTTTCTGTGGCTACAACACAAAGTGCAACCAATCCTCTGTGTAATCGTTAATAATTCATAAGGAAAATGTGTTTAAAGACAGGACATCCTCTTTTGTCAACATGTGCAGGAGTTCAACTCTTTAACAACAAACCATGGAGGGTCTCTCTCTCTTTATCCTCAGCTTTTTTCTTTCTCGGTTTCTTGTTCTCTCCCTCTCTCTCTCCATCTTTACTTAATATATTGGCTCCACATTAAATCATTATATTGGCTGATTGAAAAAAGAGAGAAAGGAGAACCTTTCTTATAGGTCAATAAATGGAGACAATGCATGTAATTATATAATGCTTAGGTTAAGTTATTAAGAAAAATTGCCAATTTAAGTGTCAGTCATGGTATTAGCTCCTCTTTGAATAAAAGTATATGTCATTAAAGATGCAGCTTGCTATTTTCTTTGTGGATTTAACACAGGTATGGCATGCTACATTTGTTCGTTTAAATTATTACACAGGTCACTGATTTAGTCTTTAAGGATGACCGAACAGTTTGATAGTATATGCTATTGATGATTGTGTTTTCTTGTAACAAACAATAAAGAAACGTTTCCATGGATCATACGCCAAATCTTGAATGTGCTTTTTAAAAAGACAAAGATCAGCATACAGCCCTGTTGAAATCGCATATTTAAAGGTAAATCTGACAATGTATTTCCCATTAATTTAATGTCATTTTGATTTATCTGAATTTGTAGTGAGTGTGTAGAGCCGTGTGATCTCTTTGCATCTCATTAAAATGTAATGCTGAGGGCCAGCTCAATGGAACAGTGCTTCCTAACCAAAGTTCATTACTCGGGCTCGAAGGTATGGAGCTCTTTCACCCCACCCACACTGGTTTGGGTTTTCACCGCGTGCTATCCAAAGATGCTTTGTCTAGCCCTTGTCTAGTTTCACGTGAAAGGTGAAGGTGTAAGATAACTACAGGAACGGATAAATAGACCATTTATTTGGTTTAGTTGGGCTGTCCATCTGGTTTTACATTTTTCACCAGCAAAAAAACTGAAAAAAAGAGTCAAATGAAATGTAGAAATTACATAGACTACTTATTGATAGCGTATTTTATCAGTGAATATTAAATAGCCCTACATAATTAAAATTGCAGATAGACACATAGCAGTCCCCAATCTGCGGATTATCAATAATATAAATCTATATCTTTAAGTTTGATAATTATCTTTATTCGTTTTTTTTGTAATCAGATAAGAATTACTTGCAATTATATATATATTTTAAATGGTGTAGGCCAAAGTACAAAATCAAACTGCGTTCTATTAATTTCACTCCTCACCGTGATGCATTTATCTCAGTGTATTTTGTGTTTATTATGGGTCCCACGCGGCCTCTATTTGAAAACAGACAGCAATTGGTTGTTAATAAAGAACCTACCGCCCCTGTCACCATGCATGTGGTCTACGGTATTGAGCGACTATGTTGGGTATTTCCCTCTGCCGCTGGATCTGGTTACGCGCTATTGATCGTTTTTTATCGAGACAGATGTGATTCTCATGGCCTCAACCTTAGTTCCCGCGCACGGACTGTGGATGGGTATGGGGATTGGATTGCCCTTTAGAGACCACCCTGGAAAGGCTGTCTTGAAACGTTCCCAAGAAAGGGAAATATTCAAGCTCTGCAGTTACAATAGTTACAATACTGATAACTCTCTTTTAATACGGCGAATGTTGCCTAGTTAAGATAGTAAAACTAACTACTTGATTATTAAACCTAAGTCATTTGTTTATTAAAAAATGAAAGTCATTTTTTGGAGATTTGGTAAGATTTTTACCTGTTGATGGACGACACGCTGGGGACAGTATCATTGTCACAGACGGCCTCAGCCAGAAGTCTGTCTCGAATCTCCCACGCAAACATTGTTGGATTCTGTCGTTTGTAGTCTGCAATTTTGTCCACAACTTTAGGAGTTGCGACCTTTGGTTTGGAGCCTCCAATAACTCCTGGTTTAATACTGCCGGTTTCGTAGTACCTGTAAGGAGGAGACGAGTGGCATTGAGAGATCAAAATGAGCTTGGATTTATTATAATTGCTGGAGTCGGAATACGGCATGTATCTTCGCGTTTACATAACCTCATATGGAATAAAATAAATCCCCATACCAGTGTTTTGAATTTTAAATAGGCCTAATTTATTTTTAATTACATTTTGACAATGATTGTCAAGTGTCAAGGTCTAAAGTGTCTTATAGGCCTATTCATTGTTGTTTGAACCGATTAGTTATCATCAAATACAATCAAATACATGACCTATTCCATAGGCCCATACGAGCTATCTCATCATGTCCCTACGGTAAAAAAATATCCAAACACAGAGAGCAAACCAGTAAACTATTTTTCTAGGCAGCATCCTATACTCGCATGCATAGCCTTCTGAAGGCCGGATCATGCCACCATGGCTTACTATTTGTATATTAATTATGCTGGTGACAAACATTCCGAAAGCAAGAAATAAAATACCTCTTAATTTCCTTCTGATAGCTGCAAAATATTTCAAGACATTATCTCTTTACATATCAGTGCAGTTCAATAAAAATGCAGGTTTCGGGCTTAACCTTCTAAGTAAAATTCTATTAATATGTTCTTGTTTTAAAGAAAATAGGCCTATTGGCGTCTGTGAAGTTAAGCCATGAGTTTAGCTTTGGCAAGGGGAAGATTGACTAATCAATACGAGATCCTCACCATACAATTACCTGTATTCAAACGAAATGACCTATAACCGATGGCTGAGGCTGAAATGCTACGGCATGCATATGCCATAAGATTTATGTTTGACAAGCCTATCGGCTCTGGTGCTTCTGTTTCCCTTACCTGCCGAGAATTTTGCTGACGCAGCCGTGACTGACCCGTAGTTGCCTGGAGATGTCACAAGGCCTGACCCCTTGGTGAGCCAGCTCGACAATTCTTTGCCTTACAACGTCAGGTAGGGGTCTGCCGTTTACAAACACCCCTCCTAGCTGGTTCACACCCCCGTGCCCTATGTGGGATACAACAGCACACACAGGGAAACATAACATTACATACATACAGACGATAGCGTGTTTTTAATTTAATCCTTATAGGGGCCATATGCCTACAGGATGGGTCCACAAATATGGCCAATAAAAGGCTATTTTAGGTAACATATTATGCTGTAGGTATACCACATAATTCTAAAGACACAAACTGTCCAAAAGGGCATTCCCCGCGTATCACCCGAAACACAGTTAGTTGGGAAAAAGACGATTTTATAGCCTAATTTAACTATCACATACAAAACTGTTCCCCCCCCCCTTGCTAACCTCTTACGAAACTTCACAATGTAATTTTGTTATAAATAATTTACCCAATTTTCAGTTTTAGAATCCTATCATCAAGATATAGGTAATGCTTAGTAAGAAAATAGACTATTGGTAAAATATTATAATGGAGAGGTTATTGTTAGCTGTGTTCTTTTTTACAATTAATCAATTCTTCATAAATACTATAATTCTATGTACTAACATGAATCCATGCAAAACAGTAAAAGTTGCCTTCATATAAATGTATTAATTTGAAATTATATATAGGCTAATTATGAAGAAGCCTACACAAGGTTTTTTTTTTTTTTTTACTTAACTGGTCGGACAATATTTTCCAACTGCAGCTGTTCCATTGCAGTTAGCCTAGCACATGTCACAGATATTATGTTTCAACCTGTTTAATTTTCCTTACGCAATTATCCTAAATAATTAAAACGAGGTTTGATAACTCATATTACAAACGCGGACAGAGCGAATGAGGAAGAATAAATTATTTATTGTAAGCCCGGTTTTTGTCTACGATTTTTATGATTATAGCAGCTTAGAACATTTTTACCCAAACCATATGCAACTGTCTTTCAATGGTATCCAGTTTTGAACACCACAATTACTTTTTGCTCACAAGTGTTCTGTTGTTAAATTATTTTACTAAAAAAGTGTTCTGGCTTACACAGTTATTCCAAAGGGATATTGTAAGGTCTATAGTAATCTAAAGTTAGAAATGGTATTTGCGTCTAGGTTTTGGGAAGATGAAGAGTCAATTCTGACGATGGACATACGACAATATTATTTAAACAATTGTAAATAAGCAAGCCTAACTTTGTATAAATATTTTAAATGTTTTTTGGACACGCATGGGTAAAATTAAGTATTCATTTCAGCCTATATTTAAAGTAAAAGTTCAATAAAGAAAATCCAAGTAAAATATGTTTTCAACATTTTATCACTAAAAGCTAATTCTATGTACTCTCAATTGCAATTAGTGGCAAGGCATGCATCTAATTATTGTTGGAACCAAAGCTGCAATCCAAATAATTTTTTTGTTGGCTCGCCTATGTCCAAAACTAATTCTCTACTCACGGTGCATTGCCGAAAAGGGATCTGCTTTGCAATGAATATCCATGGGATAGCAAAGAAAAGAAAGGTAATCGACTGAAGCCGTTGTTTCGCCTTGGTGATGCAGCTTTAAAAATGTAAAAAAAATAAAATAAAATAAAAAATTTTGGGGAAATTAGTCAATGTCCGTTGCCTTTTATTTGCTGAATAACTTCGTGAATAACAGCAAAGTTGTCCCTCTTGCTTGCCAGTGTTTGCTGAGTTAATAGTGCTGTCAGGTGCAGAGCATGGCCCACGCTTGTACCTAGCGCACCAATCGCAGCAGCATTCAGCAAAAACAGGTTCAATCTAAATGTCGTTAAAGGACATCATGAAGTAAACAAGGGTCGTAATAGTCAACTCATTCCAGCACGGTCCAAGTAAGAACCTGCGGTAGAAAATCCTTCTTCCAGTTGGTCGGTACAGCGAAGAGTGGCGTGTTTCGAGTTTCATCAGATAGGAGCGGAGATGACAGGGGCAACATGGACACTCCGAAAGTATCTGTCCCCCTCTCCTCGTGAATGGACTGTGCCTAAACGAAGCTTTGAGCTGGGAATGAAGCACTCTTCTTGTGTCTGTTTCTAAAAGCTGCAGTTGCACCGATCACCCCCTCCCCTCCTCCCCCCTCCCTTCCCTCCCTCCATCCCGAATATCCCCTCGCATAGAGATGGATGACTTGTCAGACAAAGGCAATAGATTCCAACACTTTGTGATTCGCCAACGCAAAACCTGGAGCTCAAATGAGAAGGTCCCACCAACATCCGACAGTTCGGAAGGGGAGGGAGACGAAATGGGAAATGATGAGACTGTGGTGAGGAATCAAGGAAATTAAAGGCGAGAGGAAGAAAAGAGGTAAAGCACTGTCAAGCTCTGTTTTGTTTACTTCGAGTGTAATGTGAAAAGTTTCAAAGAGCCACATGGACAGACTGGATTGTTGTGTAATACGGTATTTTGCAGGGCATTTTAGCCTATTTAATATAGTTCATATATAACTTTGCATTTTTTAAAAATGATTACAAACACATTGGCATGTTGGCATGACGGGAAAATATTAGGCTATAGCCTATGCACCTGCTAATGTAAACAAACCTGTGTGGTAGGTATGTGAGGTTTCGTTGAGCCAAATAATTTCGTGCAAAAACGTACAATCTGCATTTAGATTTAAGTTGTGTTACACAATTAAGTTATAAGAATATACATTATTTCAACAACTTTTTAATCTTCACACTTAGCAGTGTTTAAATCAGCCAAAAAAAGTGCTCTTTTTTGAAACCGCTATTTTCTCCATTGCTCTGTAGATGGCGCTCATATGTTACACTGTTCTGAGTATTTAAGGGTGGAGTATATGAGAATATATGCTGAACAGGACCAGGTCAAAGGCTAGGCCTAACATATAAACACATGGTCAGTAAGCTATTATGAAACAATTGGGGAAATTCATGCAATAATCATGAGTTACACGGATACCTGTATTTTATCTTGTGAAGTACTAACTCTATATGAAAATCATACTCTATACTTAAATTGGTATATATTATACCATACTGTACATATAAATAAGAGTGCCATTCTTGTCTTCCCAGAGAGCAACAATTAGAAAACACAAGCTTTACGATAGAACAGAAATAATTTAACTTTCCCATGCATATAGGCCTAACAATAATTAGCTTTAATGCGAACGCAATTACTGTCCGAAATGCAATATTCAATATAGTCTAAATTCATTGTTGTTTGAAAAATACAAAATATGTAATGTGCATGCGGAATTTCCGTTTAAGAAACAGTTGGGGAACAGAGGAGCCACTGTTACATTAAGATTACAGTAGGGCCTAAGTCTTTGTGAGTTTTCTGAGAACGCATTCAGAGAATGCTTGTTGAGCCCTCTGGACACGTTTAAGGACGATTATTCTTTTTGTTTCTGCTTTTGGAGAGAGCTTCTGGTACAATATGTAGCACCATGGGCAGTAATTTCACACATCACCGGTCTTTTGCCCTAAAGCCACTGCTATTTCCCCACAATAACCTGATTTGCCCCGGTACCCTTTGCACCACAACATCTACATTTAAAAAATATAGGCTTTGTCTTAACAAATTACGTGTCAATTAAGAAAACGTGATGCTAAATTTCACTCTTTTGACATTTACTGCTATAGTTCTTTTTAGTAGCTACTTGATTTCTTGTTTGTATCGTGACATATTTTTGTTGTTGTAAGAATCTTCTGGGTCTGTTGTTTGTATTCCTTTATTGAATGGGGTTTTGTGACATCAAATTGTGATCTCAAATCCATTTAGAGGAAGTTTTCCCAACATTTTCAGTTAAACTAATCCAAATTAATGTATTTTAAACATATTTGTTAAAGTAATTTTGCATTTCACTTATATCCTTTTAGCTGGGATGTTTGCCTGTACGATTTGACGTATGAAAGTATGAACGCATGTAGTATGAACGGATAGGCTAACGAGTGAAGAGAGAACAAGAGCATTGAAAGATGGAGAGAGGGTGGAGTAAAGACAAGGGCTACTTACCATGAAATATTCCTGGCAACATGACGGACTAATCTAAGACTGTTTGTAAATGTAACTTTATTAAAACGGATTTAATACCCTGACCTAAAATTGTGTATAATACGGTGTCACAGTTCAATTGTAAAGTTTTGAATGGGAATAAAGTTAACATGACATCGTCTATGTTAACGACATTTGCGTAAAAAGTTCATTTATATTTCTAAGCAGTAGCCTATTACATCAAGGAGCTCTCTCTCTCTCTCTCTCTCTCTCTCTCTCTCTCTCTCTCTCTCTCTCTCTCTCTCTCTCACAAAACACACACACACACACACGCACGCACGCACACGCACGCGCTCACACGCACACACACACACACACACACACACACACACCCTCATATATATTACACAATAATAATAATAATAATAATAATAATAATAATAATAATAATATTTACATTAATATATGAATACTGATAATGACTTTATAGTCCTAATATTGTTAAGAGCAGGTTTTTTGTAGCTTTGAATATCAACGTTTCTTCTGGATGTTAGAATTGATTGGTGTGATTAGTCCGATCATCAGAATTATTTCAGGGTATCACTTTCAATATTCCTTTGATGCTCCTTTCTGAGCAAAAAAAGCCTTGGGGTGTGCCAAATCACGGAATATCAGCTGCGACTTTAAATTGCTTATTCATCTGCTTTATAACGGCAGCAGATGGACTATCAATTTAACTCCATCCTCGACACCGTCAGAGATTGATTTTGTACTTGCTTTTAATTTCACTGTAATTAATTAGATCATTACAACTGCTTTGCATTGATCTTCCCATTTAAACCCAAAATCGAGAGGTGAATTAGAATGTGATTTATGTTTTCAATGGAACTGTGAGCAGGGATGGGCTAATATTTTTTGCAATAATAATAATAATAATATTAATAATAATAATAATAATAATAATAATAATAATAATAATACGAAAAATAAAGAATAATAGGAATTATAATAATTACTAAGTATTATTATTATTTCTAGAAGAGGACAAAGAAGAAGAAATACAACAAGATGAATAATGTTTTAGTACACAAAATAAACAAAATGATTATAATAGACACAATTATTTAATTGAAGAAACATACATACATCATTTATAGCCAAAAAAAAAAAAAAAAAAAAAAGGGATTATAAGTCAAAAAGTGACCATATGGACTGTATAATGTAGAAACATATCTGAAGCTTATTGGATAAAAAGAGAATCTAATAGACATTTAAATTTTTTTATTTTTTGAGGGATACACAGACAACTTTGTCAAAGAAAGTCTCCTTGAATTTAACATGACGAGCTGCTCTCCAAGTTTGATTGTATACTATTATCTACCAGCCAACACATTCTTTCATTGATATTGGGGGTGGTGAGTGGGTATTATATGAAAATGTAACCTCATTTTACTCCCTAATACACATCAATTGTCTCTGCCCCTTCCCTTGCTCTCCTTGCCTTTCTCCTTGCAGCTGAATAAGTTCCAGGCACCTGAGACCCAGCCGATGGCTTGACCATTGCAAATTTGAAGCTGAAAATATGTTTCGTATTTTTATGGTAAAATGGCAGTTTGAAATATTAAATGCCTGTTTGAGCTGATGAGATTCTGATAAATTAAATTAAATGTTCTGTATGTGTTTTTGTTATAAATAACTTGCTAATGAATATTGCATCAAAATAAAAATATCCAGTTTGATAGATTTTATGAATAACCATGACCAACACTGTTACATTACCCCGCAATATGGTCATAAGTGACCCAGCAGTTGTATCCATTGTTCAACCCAGCCTGCTGGGTTATGGATCCAACCCTTGCATGCTTGTTCAAACTAACCCATGCAGCTGGTCCAATAGTTAACGAGCGTTGGGTTGCCAAAACAACCCAGTTTGGGCTATTTTTAACCCAGCAGTTTTTAGCGTGTAAAGTTATCATTCCGAGATCATAGCTTATCGTATTTAGTTAGCTAACTAAACATTATATCAAAAGTTTGATGGCCTTATTCTCTGCCTCAAGGGTAGGTTTACCAGTTTGCTTCATTAACCCAGCAATTTGTGAGATTGTAACCCAGCATGCAGTGTTGTAGCAAA
This sequence comes from Galaxias olidus, assembly GCA_026901105.3. Lineage (NCBI taxonomy): Eukaryota > Metazoa > Chordata > Actinopteri > Galaxiiformes > Galaxiidae > Galaxias > Galaxias olidus. The sequence continues at coordinate 82,401 of JAPMUY010004200.1, forward strand.
TAACCCAAAACCCAGTATTTGGGTTGTCACCCAAGAGAACAAAAACAAGTTGACACTTTTTGTAATAATTAGAAGGGGGCACAAAGGGGATGTGGTCAAAAGCGCAGAGACATTTTTACCTGATCGACCAATGCTGTCTAATGGTCCGTTTCTTCGATGCAGACCAGTACATCAGTGCGGCCTCCTGCACTTCCTCCCCGGTTCGGTGTTGTGCCTCTCTCCGCTGGTTGTCAGAATCTTTGACCGATCATCCAAAACTAAACGGTTTGCACGACAACAATAAGGGAAGCAACTCCTGCTCCGCTGAACTACGGACTGATTAAAATAAAAAAATTAAATTTCAAAGTACCAAAAGCGTTACAAGTGTTCTGTAAAGTTAGATAATAAACTACGATGCATAAAAAGGGCGGATTAAAAACTTTATATTTTTTCGTCTACGTGGAACCTTTTTGTGTTGTTCCCATTGAAATAAACACAGACCAACTGCATTCAATGCCTTTTCAAATATAAAACTACTATGGGCATTATTTTTTTATTAATTGTCTTAGATTTTGTTTGTTAGGCCCATTGGATGTTCCTGCAGACCTTAAGGCACTGAAAACTAAAAAATGGATGCAAACCTCCCATTGGTTTAACGCAACAGCAAGACTCAATATGTCTTGTTTACTTAAATAGTTGATAGAGAACGAGGTCATTTTTTTCACATTTTTTTTTTGGACTTTACATTTACAGTATTCGATCAACCTAATTATATATATATGTAGCAAATATGGAAACGAGATTGTGAAAAAACAAAAATAGTCCTTTCTAAAGCAGGACCACAGCATTGGCCAGATTTCCTACATTACAAATTTATCACTTTAAACTACATTATCAGGTTAATTTTTACTGTCAAAATTAGACCAAGTAATGAAAGAGAGAGAGAAAGAGAAAGAGAGAGAGAGCGAGGGGGGGGGGGGGGGGGGGAGTGATGATCAGAAATTAGGTGTGTTGCGGTATGCGTGCATGTGCATAACTGAGTGTGGCACTGGCTTTGGTGGTGCTTTGAGCACTGAATATAGTGATAAAATAATACATTATTTACAATTCTGTAAAGAAAAGCTATTCATTCACAAATGAAGAGAGAGAAAGAAACATCATATGTGCCCATTAGTGCCAGGGAATACAAAGAACAATGTAAAGAGGATAATGAAACATACTAATTGGAACATAAACAGAGGAGTAACAAGTGTAAAGGCAATATTACAATATTCACAAGTAATATTGAGCGTGGTTAAGCTACACAAATAAACATTTGAAAATTGTAGCTTAAAGCTATTAACAGTAACAAATATGTTATTTATATCACATTGCATCGCTTGAAGACCTAAACTGAATAAAAAGGTATGTTCATATGTGGAATCCAGGGAATATGTTTCATAACACAATATAATTATATTATGACTACTTTCTATTTTCACCTTTTTACTAATAGTGGCTGTAATGTTTCATTCTGGTACATTCATTTTATTTGTTTGGTATACTTCTTTAGTATTGAAATTCACTATTTTGCCAACAGAAACTCACACAAACCTTCGCACATTTTCAGTTCTTCAGTGTCCTACTGCTCCCAACTTTCAGCACAGACTGCACATACAGGGCCAGAACCATCCACATCCAAGCAACCTCAACAGAGTTGTCTTAATGGACATACAACTATGTGGGCTGTGTTTTATAGAACCTAGGTATGCCTGTCTCAGAGGTTAAGATGTTTTTCTGGCAATAGTCTGCAGTCTGGGCAGGTAGATTAAGGAGGGAGAAACAAAAGAGTGATTATGATAGGAGTGTGTTAGGGGTTCTTATGGCTTGTCCATTACACAAGTCCTTTCTTACAGATTTCCCGGGGATAAAACAAAGATGCGAACAGATTCATGTCAAAGTGAGCTTAGAGACATTACCTTTCAACTACTCTCCCTTATTTACCACCACTACTTTTTAAAAATAGTGTCCCACTTACTCATGTTGTAAGTAATGTGTGTAAAGCCTCCCTCGGTTACCATATGTTTTGCAGCTTCTCTCCCTTAAATTCAGCTCCATATCCCAAGGGGGCATCACAGCTCTGGAAACATGGATAGTGCCCACTGCTTATAATTGATATTGATATAACTGAATTGGTAACATGAAGGAAGGCCTTTCCCTTCCGTCTTGACGCATTTTATATTTTGTGTTTCCCGACTGTTTTTATTATTTAAAAAAGTAGAAACTGCGTTTCTAACATTGGTACAATATGTTTCCCGTCTGAGGTCCACATGGTTTATGTTAAATCTGGGCTGTGTGACAGACAGTATCATCATCATCATCAGGTCTTGCCAGCTTTTCATATTTAAAGCCAGCAAGGGTTTAATTACCAAATGATGACAGTGTCATATGGTGCCATGATGGTACAGAATTTGCATGCACACGTTTTTGTGTGTGTGTGTCTGTGTGTGTGTGTGTGTGTGTGTGTGTGTGTGTGTGTGTGTGTGTGTGTGTGTGTGTGTGTGTGTGTGTGTGTGTGTGTGTGTGTGTGTGTGTGTGTGTGTGTGTGTGTGTGTGTGTGTGTGTGTGTGTGTTTGTGTCTGTGGTAAAAAGTCTGTTGTGTGTGCATCTGTAATTGTATGAAACATTCTATTGTGAGTGTGAATGTATGTGTGCTGTGTGTATGTGTGTTTGTTGTGTGTTTAGGTGTGTTTTTGAATGTGATTCTGTGTGTGTGAAACACTAAATGACAGTGGGGAGTTGAGGGCTCCATCCAGGAAGCTAAAAGAAAAAATTTGCATAAGCAGTAAAACATCTGTAATTTATAATTCACTTGATGTAGTTGATGGCTGCTCATGGATTAAAGATGAACATGTATCGCCTGACAGATGGAAGAGGATGTGTGAGAGAGAGAGCGAGCGAGAGAGAGAGAGAGAGAGAGAGAGAGAGAGAGAGAGAGAGAGAGAAATAATGAGTTGGAAATAAAAAGTGGAGACAGAGAGGAGGCACCCATCTACATACCATTTACAAATAAGCACAGTTTAGATAACCACAGTTGAATAATAAGCTGTTTGCTCTTTACTATGGTGAAAGCGGTCTCCATTCCAACTGTAGATATTTTAGAACTTTATATTTAGATGTATCTGAAAATTCCAATCCGAAGAATTCTGATCCACACCTCATGCTATATATAAGTTTTTCTTATAAAACATGCAAAGGCTGTGTTGATTGTGCTTCCGAAAGTGAGAGTCCTTCCTTATGTCTCCACAATAGAGCTCTTGAATTTGCCTTTTATAATTATAATGAATTGCTGGCAAAATGTCATGAAACGTATGTCAGGAGCAATTGTTTTACATGTTAAAATAATGAAAAGAACATGACTCAGCTAAAAGAAAAACAATACCAACATATATAGCTTCTGGCTTATAATAATTGGTTGCTTTAACAACCATTCTGTGACATAAGGTTGCTGGGGAAACTTTGTTTGTTTATACCCAACCAACACATATTTGTGATTTTGTTGTCTTTTGGTCAATCCCTGTGTAGGGTAATGGGCTGGGGGTTTGTTTTTCTGGTTTAGTCAGTGGTGGTCTGCTAAGAGTCGCCCTGTGTGTGCGCGCATTGGCAAGGAGGCACGGGGGCAGGGGGGCGGGGGGATTGGGGTTGGCTGGTCAGCAGAGCAAGGCAGACCACCTGAGAGTTGTTTTTGGGACACTGAACGTATGTGTGTGTGTGTTACATGACACTGACCATCCTAAGGAGGTACAACTACACTCCCTCTCTTTGGGCTGCATGAAAGGGAACTGAGAAGCCTGGTGAATTAAAGCCTTGTTTCAATAAAACATCAGAGAACTTTCTTTTGCAGCACACGCTTGAGATGCCCCTGTAATTGACTTTTGCACTTGGAGTATACTTGTGCAGAACTTAAGTCCTCTGCCATTCTCTGTGGGGGTGGATTTCCATTAGTGTTAATTGTAAAAACAAGTACTATTAATGAAAAATAACAAAGATCAACTCTATACTATTGCTAATAACGGAAACATACCTTATTGAAATGAACAATAATAATTTGGCAGGCCAAACATAATTGCTCATGATCACCGTCGGCTATGTCTGTCCATAAACCATGGGGTATCATGGTGGTACAGTGTACTGAAGGCCTAAAGGAGGCACACCAAGAGGCAAATCTGTGCTTTTATGTTTTTAACGCCAATTATAAATCACTTTTATAATATACCTTTTTTATAAAATAAATATACCAGAGCAAAAGGCCAATACAAATGAGAAATAATTCAACAGTGTTGATAGTTTGCCCGACCCTAGAGGAGGCTACGAAAGGAGGTAGGTGCAATGTGGCGTGACTAAAAGGGGTTTGTATCTCTAATGGCTAGATTGATATCCTTTGCTTATCTACTTTATTGACAAAAGGCAGATTTAACTACATTCTAATGCACTAATTTGCATGGTTTTTTAATAAAATCTATTTTAATCTTTTCTTGTCTGAGGCTATATTGGAAAAGTCTGCCTAAAATTACATACTCAAAATAAATTGATTATAGCTCCAAGTCTACAAGGGCCACATGCATAATGCTGACATTGCATAGAAGGTAACACTCTGGAATTAATGTTTAATTTCTGCCAAATTAGAAATTTGAGTTTTAGATTTAATAACTACTTGGCTAAGCATCAGGAAAAGTCAAACGTGATCTCTGTAGTATAACTATTGATGAGTGACTGTACTAAATGTGGTGCAAAACAAGGAAAGTGTAGTTATGAAAGCTGTTGGGGTTTTAACACAGATAGGCACAAGCGTCTTCTTCAAAAAGGACCCTAACCAATCCAAATTGTCCCATGGTTTGGGGAATAAAATTTTGCCATTTTGCTAATTACAGTTTATAAATCTGCAGTACCTTTTTAATTACACTCATATTGTTGCAACTGCACATGAACTGCATTTTGGGCAAGATTTTACTATTTATTGAGATATTTAATTGGTAGTTTGGGTATACCATGTCTCAAACAGGAGGAAATGTTCTTAAATTTTAACAATGTGATTTACAATAGTGCCATATAATAGGCAAAACCAGAGAAAGAAAGAAATATTACAATCTATTTACAGGACGCTTTGTAAGGAACATTTTTGTCATAAGGAAAAATCAACTAGAGAATGAAATAAAGGCTAAGGCTTCTTTGCGTAATTGTAAGAAGTGAAACAGTTACTGCCGGGAGTGCTACATAGAAAAACCACAGCCTCGGCATGACACTGGGATCTTTGTATGGGATAGCCCTCTATTTTTGACAATGTTTGCAGTAGCCTCTTTTGAGTTCTGTCCTGAGAATGTCGGCAAGCATGCCAACTTGGCTTCGGCAGATGTTGCTGGAGCAGCTGTTCTACCAAAGTCGACCAGTTCTTTCATAAGAACGTCACCGGAACTGTTTCTGGGTCGTACGGATCTAATTTCTAACGGCATCAAGCTCTTGGTGGAGGATGAAGCTATCAACTACAGAAAGTAGTAGTATGTTAAGAAAGTGGTAAAATAACATTATATATGACTTGTCATATAAATTAAATTTTATATGTCTTAAAACGGACACAATAATAGCCAATCAAAGCGTTGGATAAGTCAACCCCTCCCATGCTTTTGTTGTAGTTCAACAGCATCAGGTATGGGGATGTTTACCAACCTTCATACTCAAGCTTATTTTATCCTCCTCTGCACAGCCTGTCCAGACAATGAATTATGGAAAGTTTGGAGCATCGATTTTACATATGTATGTACAATGTTAACTTCGACCGTGTAGAACAGTGGCTGGAGAGAGCAAAATAATGATGTAGATAGCTCTGGAGTCAGGGTGGCTGTAAAAGAGGATTCAGCTTTTCCTTGAGTCGTTGGCTGGGAGGTAGATAGGGCACTTAGCACCTCTGGCTCAAATAATTTCTCTGGGTCTTGTGCAGCTCCTTCTCCCCATCACCTTCTCCCCATCATCTTCACTGTAAAATACAATTAACATTGAATTAGTATTGCAAAAGAAAAGTTGTTTTGAATATGAAAGTGATTTTGGAGACTATGTTCGGTCTATTTTTTTATTTTGGTCAGACAAAAACTAAAGACAGTGCCTTTGCCTTAAATGGTTGCGAGAAACAGATAAAGAGCTGCATTGCAAGAATTGGTTATGCTCAATACTTTGGCCACAAAATCACCTTAGCATCTCAGGGGGCAAACTGAATGCATGAACGGTAGAAAAAGCATGCATATCCTTCACTTGAAAGGAAACCAGCTGATGCTCTACGCACCATGTCTCAAACAAGTTCCACTTTAAAGTCATAAAGTAAATGAGTTAACTGTGCCCTTGCGTTTTGAATAGTGGCTATGCCACATGGATCTAGTCCTAGTGTAGTTAGCCTTTGCTAAGAGTAGGAATTGAAGGGTCAGTTAGCAGCACAGCAGTACATTTTTACCAGGCCCAACACCAATGATAAGGCTTAAAGGATAGCATTTAATCGTGTTAGTCGTGTTCATGCTAAACACAAGAAACGGATGGCAAAGTAGTCAAAGAAGTGTTTCTCAAGGCTGCATTTGCACTCTTCAGTGAATTTAAACGAATATCGTTGCTTCTGTGAAGGACGTGCAATTATCCAGGAATACGTTACACCGCAATGCATTTAAAAGCAAGCTACAGGTCCTGCCAAGTAGGCTGCAATGCTGTGACCTGCAGAACTTTCCTTACATGCAAGCAGAACCTCATCGTCAGGGCAAATATTTTGTGCAGCTTGACAGTGCACATTATGAGGAGCAAGTTAAGAGCACCTTGTCAGAATTTGAGAAGCATTTTACTGACTTTGACTGTTGCCAGCTATCTGAATTTTATATTTGGTGCAAGTATGGATGTGGATTGCATTGCATCTAAAGTAGTATCACTGTTCTGCCTGGATAGCCCTGTTGTTGAGAATTAGATTATCACACTGCAAAAGGATATTGAGATCAAATCCAGGGAAACACTTGGCATGAATGGAGATTTCTGAAACCTACTGTTGGAACACAAATATCCCGACCTCAGAAGATGTGCCATGAATCGGACAGCACATTTTGGCTCAACCTGTTTGTGCAAGTCTGCTTACTCTCACATGAAAATCATGAAGTCAAAGTACAGATCCACAATGACGAATGACCACCTTGTGGCCTGCCTAAGCCTTGCAAACTGCTTCTACTGCCCTGACTACACAAAACTAGTTGTTTCCTTTCAGTACTAATGGTCCCACTAAGGTAGAGAAATGTATTTTCACATTTCCAACTTAGAGAACTTCCTTTTATTTAACTGTGACTTTCCTGTTTGTTGTGTGCATATTAAATACACAGGTATGCCATCAGTAAAGACTACTGCTCCCCATCTAGGGTGGTAGATCTTGGCAGACTAGCAACTTTATAAGTTGATCTTGGTTCACAAAAAAGGTTCTGCACCCCTGCTCTACATGACCTAGAGAATGTAAGCTGTACAGACTTTTTTTTTTTACAATATTCAGAGAAGCATGGAGAGAACTATTTCTTTGTTTGCAAAATGTGAATTTTAATACGTGCGTTTTTTGAAGGGGTTACTTCTATGCTGTTGCACGTAGGTGCACTTCGTATCTTCTGAAACGTAAGAGCCAGCAGATTTGTCAAATATGAGGTGTTTGTGCGTCGTTTACAATGGAAGACATTTTCAGGCGACTTGATTGATGTTGTCCCTTGCAAGACTGTGAGCTCTTGCTGAGTACTTGTATAAACGAGTTATTATTGAAACAAATAGTATTTATTATTATTAAAAAACATTGTTTTGACTGAAATGTAAAGATTCGTAGCTTTCCAAGCTGTTAGAGCATACACATGTGGCATGTTGATGTAATGGCCTCACATGGGCAATAATTTTAAAAGAGCGTATCTGACCCGCCGGTGGGGAAACAGGCTAAAAGAGGTTAATGGTTTACTTGAGTTTAAATACACCATTAGACGACGATTAGTCTTGAGAATGAAGTCAGAACATAATAGGACAGTGAAAATGGAGGAAGATGTATGGGTTGAGTAGAAGAGTCTGGCAGATTTAATTAATTACTGCATATCAAAATGTTTGTTTACAGAAGTGAGCAGCCACAAGAGGTCCTGTTAATTAATCTAAGGCCTCAACAATGTGTTGCCATCCATAGAGCCATTTATGTTAGAAGGAGAGCCTACGTCTTATTGGATATCCATCAATTGCTTGAAGGTGTGTAAGAAACAAGGATGCCTGGTGTACAAATTAGGCTCAATGTTAACATGGATGCATGGTAATATTTAGAATCAGTATTCAATTGGAAAAAGGCACTAGAGCAGAGGAATATATAAGATGTGCTGTGCAGATATCCAATACTTGTTCTGCTTGATCTGAAACCCGGTTGTTTGCTACTGTACATTGAAATATTTGTCTGCTAAGTGAACAAAAAAGTACGTGCTAAAGCTTACTTTTTTAAAGGGAACAAATGGTGTCTCCTGGTTGGAAAGAGGATTTTAAACTCATGCAGTCAGAAAGATATGGGGGTTTTGCCAGATTGTACATATTGAACTATTTCTTTGTTTCAGCTGTCATAAATCCTTCTTTATTATATCAGAAATGCATGCATTTATACACAAATACATACATACATACAGTACGTACATCTCATCTTCACATGTACTGATTCATCTATACGTTTCCCCCACCTTTTATTCAGATCTTAATGTGTGTTGTGCTGTGGACAGATGCAGCTGTCTGAGGGAATCAACCTCCCGCGGCTGGTTGCTGTTGAACCTGTACTGTGGTCTCAGGAGGTCCCCTTTTTGGACAATGATGTATCTAACTCCCCTTACAAGGTCATCTGGACTGAGTCCAGAACATCACCTGCAATCAATAGTGTGGGTAAAGCAGGCCCAACTGACCTCAGGAGAGGGCAAAGAGTCCACTTAGAAGCCAACTGTGGGAGAAAGGGCCTGCATGGCCCATTGCCCTCTTAAAACCACATGGAACCTTGATACTGCCATTTTGAGAAAGGGGGAGTCTAGAGCAGGTAGTTGGGGTAAGATGGTTTGGTGGAATAGACAGTTAAAAATATGAAATACTACGTACATGTACATTACTAGAATACTGCTTTGGAGCGCAAAAATCTGGTGATTGAAAGGAAGAGTTAGTGTGTGTGTGTGTGTGTGTGTGTGTGTGTGTGTGTGTGTGTGTGTGTGTGTGTGTGTGTGTGTGTGTGTGTGTGTGTCTGTGTATATGTGTGACGGTTCTCAATGTGCTGACCTAGGTTCTCATGAGGATGTGTAAGTAGACAGAAAAAAGGAGAGAAAGATGAAGGTTGTTCATTGAAGGAAAAGGCCAACAACGTATTTTTAAGGATGCATGTAATAATTTCACCTAATATATTCATTGTATGCAGAGAGTGGCTAAGAGCCCAACATCTTCTGTACATGTGCAGCATTAGCGTAATAGCGTAATATTCTACGCTGGCAAGTTGTGTACTACAGATTGCTGTCTTACCATTTAATCTCTATTATCAGCATTGAATTTCAACAAACCTACTGTAGATTATATGGTATGTACATGTGTAATAGAAAACTATGCCTTTTTCCTTTCCTATTCAAATAAAATAGTTCTAACAACACATAATATAAGATCTGATAAAGCTGCTTCCTGCTCTAATTTCAAATTAACAATAGTGCGATATATTTATTTAACAGGCCTTTCTTGTTTATGTAATGTGTTGTGTGTAACAATTCAGCAACATTATCTACCATTTGGAAATACTCCCCAACTCGAATTTTACTCTTTACCAACACACATGGCAAACCCATTTTGAAATATGCATTCCTTGTTAGTTCTGCCCAAACAACGATGGTGTTTTTTTATTGTGAACTCTCAGGTGGTGCCTACTGACTTTCTTCAATCAATGCTTCGGCGCATAACAGTGCAGACCTGCTTGTGAGAAGACAGTACGCTTAGCATACAGGGGCGGAGAAAGACCAGTATGCTCCAATATACTTGTAAGCGTGTGAGTTTGTGAGTTTGTGTGGTTATGTGTGTGTGTGTGTGTGTGTGTGTGTTTTTTTGTGTGTGTGTGTGTGTGTGTGTGTGTGTGTGTGTGTGAGAGAGAGAGACAGTTTGTGTGTCCATGCATGTGTGTACAAGTGTCTACTGTAAGGGGAGTTTGAAGAATTGGCACAGTCATCTGAGATGCGCCTGGCATCTCTCACAAACAAATGAAGGCCCAGAGCCTCAAATTGAGATTGATATCTTTTTGTGAACTTTACAGAGAATTTTTTGAATAAGAGGAGAGGAGCAGCATTCCCAAGGGAACACAGGGATGCCTCTCCTATTTCTTTCCTATTCTGTCCATCTTTTTCCTCTCCGTGTGTCAAGACAAAGAGTAACAGAAAAAATTGCCATTGTCTACTTTTTTTGTTCATCAATATTCACTCACACATCAGGCGTCCTGGTAACTGAAAGTCCGACTCTCTATGGCGGGATGGATGGATAAAAAAAAAATTTACTTGCACATAGATGGAAAAAATGTATGGACTTCAACTTGGAATTAAGATGAAACCATCCATCCATTTTGTATAGACCTGGGGCAAAACCATATATTACACTTAGGGACTGAAAACTTTTCAATTTGGTGTGTGGGTCCTCAGCAGGCTATAGCCAGGAAACAGGCCAAGGATGGATGTTTCACAGGGTCGTTTAAACAATGGAAGTGAAGACCGCAAAAAATGATGGCTCAATCAGTGCAATAAAAAATTTATAAAACACCTTTCCTACACCTATGTATGCAACACCGCTTATAGTCAATTGTTCATTTAGCCTACTTCCTTGGATCAGTACATCATTGGCAAACACACAAACTAAGATGAGCGGACACTCTAGCCGTGACGGAACCGATCAGAGGCCATAGTCTGACTCAATGACCTGGCCGGGCATGGGTCACAAACAAAGAAAAACTGAAGGATATGTGATCAGTGAGCATGACCTGAGCATGACTCCATGAATTTTAAGTATACCTGACAATATCGCCTAACTTTATCAATATTTTAAGACAACAATGTTTTATTAGACATAATTAATCTGCTGGATGCATGTATCTCCTGCATATGCATATGGTATTGCATGTTTTAACCTTAGGGTTTCACAGTTGTATATGTACACACGTGCTTGTACACATTTGTGACTTACAGTACTGTGCATACGTTTTAGGCACGGGATGCTGTTTTGAAGGCGAAGGGTGGTCACACCAAATGTTGATTTGACACAGATTTGCTTTTCCCTCACTTTGTATTTTATGAATTGATAAAAAAATAAACAATTAACATTTATATTTTCATATATATATATATATTTCCCTAACTTTAAAGACTTCACACCTGCCTAAAACTTTTGCACAGTACTGTATCTATGAGTCTCCCTATAGTGTTAAGCGCGTTTAGTGTCTAGAAAAGTGCTACATCAAATGCAATCGATTATTCATTATTATTGTACATAAACTTTCCATTTCCATTATTATCTTTTTTATAAATAATGATTATATAAAATTAATCTAGTTATCAAGCCTTTCGAAGAACAAGGGAACTGCAAACGTGGCATATCAGCCCATCATAGAGATCAACCTACTGAAATGTAAGTCATTTAAAAAGCGATGACAAAAGAACCATTTTATCATAAAAATAGTAATTCGTTTGGATCCTGACCTCCCCTTTTGGCGCTATGACCCCCGCAACCCCCACCCAGAAAATGAAGAACGGGCCTTGGCCGCAGTAGCCCACTTAACGAGACGTCAGCTAAACACACTGGCTGAACATTGTGGGGTCTTTGTCTTCATTCAGGAGGAGATGAAGTTCTCGCCGCCACGTTTATCAATCATGGAGCGGCTCCAGCTGTTTCACAGGCTTGGGCCCGGCTTTAACAGCCGGCCTTACAAATTGCCTGTGAGTAGCGACAAACAGATATGCGCACACACACACACACACACACACACACACACACACACACACACACACACACACACACACACACACACGCGCGCGCAAGACCATACATGTGCGTGTGCATTCATTCACGCACATGTCCTTTTGCAATGCAAATACATCACTATGCGCACACACACACACACACACACACACACACACACACACACACACACACACACACACACACACATGCTTTCTTTTGTTTCTGTCTGCAGACTAATGCTTTTCTGTAGCCTTTTCACCGACAAGGCCAACCCCACCCTCTATTCCTCCTTATTAGATGAGGATTTTCATTAGACTAAACATGTCACACGACACAAGCATAAAAGGGAGTTTAGGTTCTATTGTTGCAACATTGACATCCACATTTGTACCTCAATCTAAAGAACATTTGTACCACTATCCCTTTTCAAATTAGGGGTAGTATAAATCCTTGAATACAGTTCCTTATACTTCCTTCTCTGACTTAAGTTCATATTTTTACCAGGCATATCAACAATATCTTGAATAAAACCACGTAAGGCAGCTGGGGAAAATAGATATATAGAGTTAAACCTTTTAAGTAAAGGCTTCGCTAAGAAATAAGTTGAGTTTGCCTGATTGATCTTTACAGTGTATTTCTCACTGTCAAATCAAGTTAAAAATAAAGAAAGATATACAACTCAACTTTGTATCTCCCAAGGTTAGAAATTGATTGCCTTATTAGTCTACAATTCCCATGTGACTGAACCTTCAAATTCTGGGCCTTTTGTAAATGAGAGACAAAGAGAGAATCAGAAGACAGGGAGATGGAGGGGGCAAAAGAAAACAGGACAAATGGAGAGAGAAAGCCAGAGAAATTATACAGAAAGAGAGAGAACGAGAGTGAGAGGGATGTAAGAGAGAAAAAAAAGAGGCTGCTGTGGGTGGGGGGTTTGGGCAAATTGATCGTTTGGAGGCTATATCAGTCATAGTCATCTTGGGAGGATAGATAAATGTCTTTGATGGCCTCTGCAGGTTCAGGCAGAGAGAACGTTTGAAAACAAGAAAAATTGTTTTGGGCCCTCAGGAACTGAACAATGTGAGGGGCATGTAACTGCTGCAGTGTTTCTACCAGGAGGTAGAGGGGGTGGCTGGAGCTTAAAAGCTTAGATTTAGAACAGTGCTCATCGTTCAAATGCACAAATCATTTGAAGTCATTCTAACCTTTTTGTTAATTTATTACAAAATACATATCATGCACATATTCACAAACCTAGATAGAAACATTTAAAACAAAGTGCCAGACATTCATTTTATTTAATTATTACATTTATTACAAGTATTTTGATTTCATGCAATTTACATATTACATTTAAAGCATTCAGTTTAATTTAAAGTTTAGGGCGTACTGTACTTTTCTAACAAGCCACTATCTCTACGTCCAGCTGCCAGCAGGCCTCAGGAGGTCATCAGCTGGCCCAGATACCCCATCCCATTTTCTAGGGTGGAATTGGTGGAGCACCAAATGATGGCTGCATCATCTCTGATTGGTCTGAGGGCTGGTGGCTTTAATCTTTGACCAGAGGTAGTGGGCGAGGAGAGAAGAGGCAGGTGGTTAACTGCTTGAGGGAGTTCTGCAATGAAAGTGAGAGAACCATTATTCCTTTTGTCTTAGAGAAGAATTTTTTAAACAAGCTCAGTTTACAAATATTGTGATATCAGTGATGTAAAAAGTTTAACTGTTTAGAAAAAAACTGTTGTTTATAGAACTTTAACGTTTAATGTTATCGTTCTAAAATAACAAAATTTCTGTCTGTGAGTTGGAGCTACAATGTAACCTTTTTAGTGTTTGGTGATGAATCATCTGACAACTCTTGGTATTGATCTCCGTCTCCTCCTTGCTGTCTAAGTTGCTGCAGTGTCTGTCATCAGTCTTAGCAGCATTTCAGTTACTAACATATGAAACGCTTCAGGGAGTGTCTGACAGTAAAAAAGTAAAGGTCTGGGCATCCTTCCTGTGGGTCCTGGACGATGGTCTTGCATTTTACATGATGACAACTGACTGCAATTTACTACAACTATTATTATTATTATTATTATTATTATTATTATTATTATTATTATTATTATTATTATTAGTATTATTATTATAGTTATAACATTATATATAACATTATAACCTAATTATGATTATGATTATAATGATGATTATTATTATTATTCGAGCACCCCCATTATGACCTGTGCACTCAAGATTTACTCAATAAAATTGCATATAGACCATTAGACTAATAATAGACAAATGAATATTAATGTGAAACTGTTTGTTTGTAGTTCTTTCTAAGTACAAATATTTTTGGTGCTATAAACTGGGCTGGAATATTACAAAAGTAATCATCATACACAGTACTAGCGCAATAATCATTTTAATTTACCTCTTGTTTTAAGTTTGAAAGAGAAATGCCCAGAAAGTAAGATTAATCTACTTGGCTGCTCTGATTCTTAGGTGTCAAAATACTTTTTTAAATGTAATGACAAGTTCAGTTGAAAGTATGTAATGAAGTAGGAAAATCATATGAAACTAAACTACAACTATAATTTTCCTTTTCAAGGATAATTAAATGAGAAATGTTGTAGATGAACAGTACTTACTATTTGGCCCCTTTAAAATGTCTGCCTTTCCTCTGTGATATTCATAAAAAGGAATTGAAGTTAGCCTATTGTAACTTAATAGGTCATTAAACATTTTGAGTGCACATTATTTTCTTCTTGTGTTGCTGTAAATTTATACTGAAGATTATGATGTCGAGTGTCACACCGGGAATATATTGTTTTATGAGGGGATAGAAAAAGAACAGGACATAGATCTCTTTCAAAGGGGTATTTGCTATTCTAAGGCCAGGCCATACTAGGTTGTCAGGCAGAGATGTCAGTGTGTACGCAGAACAATGTGCCGACAACCCCATAACCCAAGGCCATGTTTTTCTATTAGGAAGACCTGGCCTCCAGGGATTTACTTCTTGCATTATTTTCCATTTCTGTCTTTTATTTTTGTTTAAACTGAGATTTGATATATTATTCCTATTCATATCCATATTTTATCATATTATTTTCAATTTTCCACTACCCCTTTCTACCCACTTGCTCTCTATCTCTGTCTGTCTCTGCCTCTGCCTCTGTCACTGTCTTGCACTTGCTCTCTTGTTCTGACCAACTTCCTTTCTTGTATGTGGACGAGGGGAGAAGCCAATTCAATTGGGACACCTATATTTTAGTTTGAGACATGGAATGAAGTAAGAAGGGATGAATATATGAATGGAAGAAAAAGAGAGATAGCAAGGGAGTTGTTGATAGAAGCAGACGTGTTCATCCCACCTATCATCTCAGCTGAGAAAGGGGGAGGTTTTTCTTTACAAGGACAGGGGGCAAATGTATTCTTTCCCTGGAAGTTTAGATACATTTTTAGTAACCGCTTTGCTGGGATGATTGGAGATATCAGCAGACATAAATTTGCCTTGCCATTTGTACACCGGTGATGAACCATTTATTATGACCATTTCAGGGATGCGCCACAATTATTTGTACTGAAAGGCTCTGTATGTACTTATATCCATTTCATAGCCGCCATATTGTTATAGCACACATTAGAAAATGAAGAGCAATACTAGAGTATGGTTAGGCCTATATTTAGATGGCTAATAGAACGTCAGGTGGAAGTTGTAGGTTTGTAGTTGCCCTAGCAGACAACATTGAATGATTGCTTTTTCTCTTTGATGAAGACATTCAGTGCATGTCTAAATGCAGTACTATTCCATGTAGTTTTATGCTGTATGTAGTGTTATGCTGTAAATCCGCTCTTATTACATTTCATAATGACCATGACATTAGGGACAAGAACTTGGCTCCTTTCATAAACACATTTCACCTACAGCCTACAGTATGTATAGCGTAATATTAAATGTAGTACACAACCATAGCTTCCCTACTGACATCAGAACCCGTCTCAACATGATCTGGAGTGTTTTCCCTAGCTCTCCCCTCCCTTCACAGCAACTCAAGGGTCCCACAGAGAACGGTGATGAGGCAAATTTTCTTTTCTTTTCTGTTCTCTCTTCTCAATAAAAAAGAGGAACTAGCCACATCGTGACACAATTTTTTTAATACAACCTTTAATATCCACTATGATTTGTATAGTGGATATGCGTTGAAAGTTAATGTGACGAAAGCTGATATGCTGTCAGGCTTGACTGCCAGGGTGATATTTCAGGATGATATAGGAAATAAATCAGACCATAGTTGTGAATAGTTCACATGTTACCCTAATCCCTTATGGACAAAAAAAAAAAGATACAAAATGGTGCAAGTGGCAATGCTTCCCTAGTCCCTTTGGGGATTGTCCCATAGCACAGGTTTTAAGTTTTAAATAGGCCACAGTGCATCGTTACTGGCAGATAATTTCTAGTATACTGAACAGTACATATATGAGAAAAACAGTTTTCAACTGGTTTTATGCACGTATGTATAGTCGTGGCGAAAAATTATTGTCTAATCTATACAGCAGTCCTTCTATTTTTCTTTTAATGACATTCCTCTGTCATTTATCTCACTTTTTATAACTCATTCTCTCTCTTTCTCTATCATATTTCTTTCTCTGCATCCTATTATTAAATTCTGTTCCTCTCCTTTTATATTTCTCCACACTGCATCTCTTTCATTCTCCCTTTCTGCTATTTTTCTGATGTCCCACGTCTATACTCGAGGGGACAACATACCAACCCTGGGGCTTTGGGTAGACTTGCAAGACAACTCGTGATGACATAATAATGACCTTCACCCTGCTCTCTTGCCTGTTGATGGATTCTCTGATCTCCCCGCTCCCTCTACTGCTGAGAGGTGGAGATAATCTCAATGAAACCAATGAGTGAAGTGACAACCGGTGTTTTTGAGCCACTCAGGACCTTAGTAAATGGCCAGCTCTAAACACAGCAAGTTGGAGAGAGAGGAGAGAGAAACCGTTGCCAACTGGCTTCGATCCCAGACTTCCTACAAAGTAAAGAGTGCAACCCTTTTTGGAATGTGCTTTGAATGCACCCAAAGTCTGATAAGAGGTTTCCCCAGTAACTTTCCCCCTAATCAGAAGGCAGATATAATCAGAAGAGATTACAGTGAGTTACGAATATGAGAGAGTAATTTCAGAAGGCCGTGACATATTGTCACCATGAGCAATACAACCCAGAGAACTGAATACTTTTATTATAATTTCTATACAGTATGCATACGACATATAATATAGTCACATAATGTGTCACATAAGACATAAGTACACAAAGAATCCCAAACATTTTCTATTTTTTCTAACTAGTTTTTCTAAATATCCTGAATATGTTAAGAATCTAGAGGTAAAGTTTTAAAAATCATGATAATACCAATAGGCAGTTATTTGAGACCAGCTCCGGTGCCTAAAAAAGGTGCTTATCCATGAGCCCTATTTCTGCAAACTCAGCACTCTGTCCCTCAGTGGCTCTTTCCATCTGTCAGTGTGCCTTTAGTGCTAAGGAACACGAATCGGGGGCAGGGAGAGTGGGATCCATCAGTAATGTGCCGCATTATCAGCTTTACCATGCGCACACATCTGCCTCTCACTTTCATCCCGGGAATGGAAACTATGGGCACTCCTTAACTGATGTGGCAACAGTATGAGATGACAGACAGGAATATGAGCTTCTTCCCTGCCCTCTTCCTTCTGAGTGCATGGATGGTAAATGTGTGGGATGTCATATCTCATGCTGACAAGATAAGATGGCTGGTGACTTCGGTCACCTGTTTTAAAATAACCTACAGTAGACATTAGAAATTATTCTACACTTAGAGCATTCTGTTCTTGTTGTTTCCAGTAATATTATACTTACTTACCTGAGGTTGCTTCTGGGTAATTTTGGTCCTCATAAAAAATAAATGAATTATTTGATTGTTTTAACTTTGAAATTTTTTTCTTTGCTCTTTGTGCTTTAAACAATATGATTTTATTTGCCTGCATAAAAACCAAATGATACTTGCTTTGAGCTTCAGAACGGCCTTAGAAAAGGGGCAGTGAGGTCTCCAGACCTTTGATGATAGAACTGCGAGCCTGAGGTGATATGTGGCCCTTCCGAGACACCATAGCTCCACCACACCACACTCAAGGGTCCTACAAATATCAGCGTAGTAATTTCACGCCTGTGATTATTATCGCAAGCTCTATCTCCGAGCAGGGAGCCTTCACCCATCCACCTTACTCTTTACTTCTCCCCTGCATAGCTACTGTTTAAACAGCCTCCTGGACACACACACACACACACACACACACACACACACACACACACACACACACACACACACACACACACACACGCACTGCACGCAGATATACCCACACATACACATCCACAAGAATACCCATGGTTGTTACACACCCACACACTCTCATAAACCTATATAGAAACTCACACTCTGACACAGGTAAATAGACACAAATAAACCTTACTATGATTTTTAATGCACCACTCATACTTTCAAATAGATTCCCACTCACGCACACGCAAACAGATGCACTCACCACACACACTGATACTCTCGCTCGCAGACTTTTAATCTTTATTTTTTAATGTATGCCCTCCATGGGCCCGTCAAAGGCTTTCTCATTTCTTCTTCTCCAATTTTCTGTTAATTCACCACCATCTGCCCGAGCATCTGTTGGAGGAGCAAGGAAAAAGGGTCTGCCATGACGAAGAAACACGCCACTCTTTCTCTCTCTTGTTTTTATTTTGGGCCTCCGGTGCAGTTCTGTGTATTTTCCGTTTATTATTGTCACTCTTTCTGTTTGTCCTTGACATGCTCACACACACAAGCTACCAGAGGCATGCATACACACACACACACACACACACACACACACACACCCTATTGTGATCTGCAGGGGTGTTAAGTAGCGAATTACAAATACTCACGCTACTGTACTTGAGTAGTGTTTTTGAAGATTAGTAATTTTAGATTAGTAAGATTAGTAAGTATAAATAAATTGGATACTTTTAGTTTTATTTAAAAATATGTATTCTACTTTTCTTCTTTTAATTTGCATTCCGTTACAGAATATTTTTAAATGTGCGTTTCTGTGTTGTGTTTTTGTATTTGCAGCACGTTTCTATAATGTGTTGTGTTTTGGTATTTCCAGCGCGTTTCTGCGTATTGTCTGCAGCGCATTTTCTAAATGCTGCGCAAGTGTTGTCAAATTGATGTAGATGTTTTCTTAATTTGCTTGTGTTTTGTCTATTTGCATGTGTTTTCTTAAGTTGCAGTGCGTTCGGCCTCTCAGCAGAGGACTCGAGTCGCACTTAAATCGTTCAAACAATGACTTGAGACTTGACTTAGACTCGTCCCCAAAAGACTTGAGACTCGACTCGGATTCGAGATTTGGGACTCGTGAACAAACTTAATTATATTGAATCCTTTTGGGGTGCTTTTAACAGTGAGGAAATGTCTGACGACTAACGGGCTGAATGTAACATCTGCGGCATCAAAATAAAGGATTCTAAATCGCGCACATCAAACTTTTGCAGGCACCTGCAAGCGTACCCGGATAAGTCACGTTAGCAAGAAGATTAAGACATTTGTCTATGATGCATTTTCGCAGCTCTCTCTCAAAGCCTGTGTGCGAGCTTGGGTGCAGCTCTTTCTCTTCAACACTGCTGCACCGTGCACTGAGAGATATACCCTGGTCATATAGTGACAATGGCGGAGTGAGGGCTAAACGTTCAAAAGTATGGTTAAACTTCACTGGAGTCGATGCTGACAATGCTCATTACAACAGGTGCAACAAGTATTTTGGAAAGGGCGGAAACACAAGCAATCAGCCAATACATATAGCGAAAGTGCATAACATACAGGCGGATAAATGCAGTTTCAACTGTCCACCTACGTAAAGGTATGCTAGCCCTGCTAGTAGCAGCTTTGAGCACACATACAGTGTTAGACGAGTATGGGTTAATTATTAAAAGTAGCCTAATAGTTAGCCTGCTGATTAATCAGCTATGGGTGCATTCACAATCTGAAATGGCCATTTCAATTATCACATTATAGTCTCTATGAGTAATTTGTTTAAAAGAATGCGGTTACAGTTTGCTACTTAATGGTAATGTATTTACAGTAGCCTTCACATCATGGCAAAATGAAGCAATGTTATTTCTGATTGGCTTGCCATTTGTTAGTCTGTATGCATTTTGAAGGCACCCTCTCTATGTTCAGAAAAAAAGATTGATAGATTTGTATTTTCAGTTTCAAGTCAATTCTCAAAGAATGTTTACAAAGTGGCACTTAAGTTAGCTCAGAACCAGTTCTCTCGAAAGCCTGTGGTTGCAGATGGGATTTGCTGCAGACTTGAGACTTGACTTGGACTTGTTACCAAAGACTTGAGACTTGACTTGAGCTTTTGACCGGAGACTTGAGACTTGTCTTGGACTTGCGACCAAATACTTGAGACTTGACTCTCAGGGCCACTGTACAAAACAGCTGAACACAGTATTTTTTGTCACAGAAGATATGATAGTTGGGTTCGGCATGCAGTAGACCACTAGCGTGAGCCTATTGGGAGTTAATTGAAAATATTGTTGGTTCAGCCTGATCAGGGATAGAGTGAGCATTGGAAAACACAAAACAGCTTGACTGATCACCTAGTCAAGTAAGAACCTAGTAAGTTGCAAGTCAACACATTAATTGAATTTAAAACAACCAGTGTGTTGTTGACTGTGAACATGTGGAATGATTGGTAAACGGTAAGATTGCGTAAATTGGCTCATGAGATTCTGCTTCACATGCCTGATACTCGATTTCAGTCATTTTAAAAGACAATTCATAGTTAGTCAAATATGAAGATATACATGTGTCGATATTTGAGCTTGAAAATGACAAGCGTTTTCCAAAATGCCATTGGAACTTATGGCATTTTCCCAACCGTCTGGATGGCAAAATGATAAGTAAATGTAAGTGCTTAAGTAGGTCAAAGTTCAGCGCAACCAATTTCCCTGGTGTCAAAATTAAGCTGAGAACTGGACATTTTTACTGTCTACTTGGGGAAAATCCTATACTATACATTTTGAGAAAATTACATTTTTGTGACGCAAATTTGCTTATCCTGGAGTACTTTTAAATAAGCTACTTTTTTTTACTTTTACTTGAGTAATATCATTTTTTCACTTGTACTTGAGTCAGTTTTAACTAAAATAACACTACTTGTACTTGAGTAGGATTTTTTCTGTACTCTTTCCACCTCTGTTGATACGTTAGTGAAAGAAATCTAATAAAATATTATTGAGGTCTGTACTTACATGTTCCTTCCCCCCCGTCCCTGTCTTGCCATCACTCACCATCACCCTCTCCCTTCTAATGTCATCCAAATAAACACTGTCATATCTTTCACCCTTCCACCATTTCAACTACTTATTTCAGATGTGACTGTTTCAACCTTGCACCTCCTGCCTGCCATCCTCTCATATTTGGCATGCCTTTGAGATGGCCTGCCAATGGGCAAGTTTACTCGAAAGCCAGCCATGAGCCAGGGGATCCCGCCTGGCAAATAGAGATTACAAGCATTTCTCTGCAAGGCCAGGGTTGCTGTGGTGACCTGCAAGACAAGAACAGCATCTACCTGAAAGAAGAATATATAGTACACAGCAGGTTTAGGAAAACTGTTTTACTTTGATGTGCAAGTTGTATTTTGAAACGTCCTTTTCTTCTTTTCTTCCTTTTCTGTTGTATCACCGATTTTATATTGCACACACACACACACACAAACACACACACTACACTCTCTCACTCCCTGCACTGCGTTTTTTTAATAGTATTGTGTTCACACACTAGAGTGACATAGAGCTTGTCATAATCTCCACTCCACTGGGACCTGCAGTGTTTGTTTAGCAGACCCTACAAACTGCTTCAGCCTATCTACTCAGTCAGCCCCCAGGCCCTGCCACAGGCCAGCAAGAGCATCTAATTAAATAGAAGTCTGGCCGCTGTCCGTTACTCAAAACACTCTACCCTGAGGGACTACATGGATTGGCCAGCTTGGTATCAAGTGCTTAAACACATGGGGCAACACTTAGCATAAATCTAAATAGTCATGTGTGATCTCTGACATTGTGGAAGATCGCTAAAGGCTTTCATTTCTGTTTGTTCATGTTATAATAATGATGTCTTAAATTTTAGAATACACACAGACATGCATGCCAGCACCAACACACAAACACACTCATTCGCTTACCAGCTCTATTTCCTCTTCCTCCGTGGGGAGCCCTTGGCTGATAAGTTGTCACATTAAGTGCTAACTTTTGGGTGATATGAGCTATGGTATTCAGTCGTTCTCTTTATGGTCAGGCCCCACTAATAGCTGTCTGGGGGCAGTGCCTGAGGCAATCATGGTAGAAATACGCTGAGGCTGACAAAGTCATTTACCCAAATCTTCTCTATGCTATTCACATCTCTCCCTAGGAGATTACATGCCTAACAACAATCATTTGAAATGTCAAAGATACATGCCTTTAGGGGATAGACCAATGAACATTAAAAATCTATTACAGTTGAATTAAAAAGCATAAGTGCATACGTTTTACTTTCATAGATTTGTTTTATTCATCAAAGTATTTTAAGAGCATTACAATATATATTTATATTAAATCATTCACTCCATCCAACTTTGTTGCATTGTTCGCCAAATTATTGGTAGTAAATCGCATACCTTTATGGAATATTTACCTTTGCATTTAAAAAAAAGAAATATTTTAAATATCTTGAATTACTGTTTTTGAATAGTGATTTAATGTTACCCCCCCCCCTCAAAAAACTGCACTAATATTATCTTTTATTTTTATTTTCAAAACAAAGGTTACGCTGTTGTATTACTATTGACTGTCATAGTCCCTGCTATGCAGAGGGTACAGGGAGTTGTCCGTTGTTCAAGGTGTTTAATTTCATTGTTTCCTTTTGTTTTCTGCAACTTTGTTCAGAAGGATGTCCTCTGATTTGCTGTCACCACTTGGTGCTCTACATGACCTCTTGCCACCAAGTGGTGTTTTACATGACCTCTTGCCACCTCTCCAAATACTCCCAGAAACCCTTCAAACAACTCTAGAGATTAAGATATTTTACTCCCTTAGCCTCTTAGTCTCTCTGCCCTCAAAAGCAAGGCACCTAAACCAAGATGGTCCCTGAAATGTAATGTATTTTGCAATAGTCTGAGAGGATGAATAGCATAACTACTTTTAAGTTGACTTTGTTTTTGTAGATTCTGATATTGTTGAAAATTAATCATGTCCACACTTGGCGTTGTCTTTCAAAGAGAACCTCCTGTTTGCCTCCATTTTAGTGAACTGTCCAGTGGTAACATATATAAGGCTAATATATAGCTATCACTTACAGTATCAATCTATTCCATGTGAATGCCCCCTCATGATGGGCACAAAATCCATCCAGCGATAATGGCGTCCATCTCCTTCTTTATATTGCATGTATTTGTTACCTTTGGCCCAATAGCAATAAATCCAATCTAGTCTCCTGGATGTGGACCAATGACCACTGGGAACTGGTCAAGGAGAGTGGCCACAGTTCATTTCACACCAACCCCCCTCATGATTACAGAGAGATTAAACCTCCCCTCTCCTTCTCCACTACCCCTTACCACCCTCCATCACCTCTTCCACTTCCCATAAACATAATGACTAATTCATGATGTAGGGTGACCAATTGTAAATGTTTCCAGATTTGTAGGTGCATTTTTACGAAGCGGAATCTGGCTACCTCTCAACACAGTCAAATTTAAGATCCTCAGCATAAAATGATTGGAAAAAATGTAAACCATCACTATTTAACATTTTCAAGTTTTTATGAAATCTTGTTAGAGCTGTGAATAAAACTATTGGTTTGCTTAGTTTAATACCAAAACCTTTCCTGTTTTTATTGTTAAAATTCAAGTAGCTGCATTCTAGTCAAAGTGAATCTATCTTGGACCCACCTTCTTTGGGGACACTCAAAATGTGCAGATGGCATCCAAATAGGATTTTAGAAAAAAAAAATACGAGTCATACAATCTCCCTCATCAATTTCCATCAAGTACCATGTATCTATATAGTAAAAACGATGCTTTTTTTAGTAAGATGTTTGACAGCCCCATCAACATATTAATGATGACAATGAGAGTCATCAATCATCTTTTCAAGCATAAAACATACAAGTATTTTGGTACAGCCAACCTCTCTTTGTTTAATTCTTTAAAATTGTTCCCAAGTATGCATCTACAAGCTGCATACAGTGTCAGGTGCTTGTCAGATGTCACTAAGTGGTTAGCAGCCCTCATGTTGGGGCTCCTTTACATTCCATAATAGTGAGCAACGAGCGAGTCAGTGTCCTGCATTAGCATGTTACGCTACAAGGAGTTAAATGGCCCAATTTCAGCTCAGCATCCACCCCATCCTTCAAACAGCATTACCTCTGATGATTGTGTGAGTTAGGGGGCTTATTGCTAGCCTCATGAGGGATAATATGAGCGGGCCAATAGCTTGTATAGAGCAGGGTTACATAATTTCTGAAGCCTGCAAAGATTGCAGGAACATTGCGTGTATCAGTCTATTTTGCCACCTTTACCAAGCACAGTGTTGAAATTATCAGTAGAATTTGTGCAAAATTAGTAACATGGACACAGCAATTTAGGGCTATCAATTTACTTAGCTCTGTAACATCACATACACACACACACATTTCGAATGGTTTAATAGCATCTTTGAATTTAAATATTATTACAGAACTTCAATGTTGAAGAACCTTGTTAAGCCTCGTAATTAAATAGCACACATAATAATCAAATACAGATTTTTTTGGTTTAATATGAAATTCATTGTTCGATTCAACTACAGTATAAAATGTAAGAAAATGTTTTTTTCCCTCTGTCACGTTTTTTTCCTTCTCTCTTGCACATGTATTTAATGAATTTGAAAGTCTTCAAACTAAGTCTAATGCTAGATACAAATGGACAAATAACACCTAGTGTGGATACTGAATCAATTTACCCTTTACAGAAAGTTAAGCAACACCAAATTCCCTGTGTAAAAAAATAATCGCAAGTGTCAGCACATACTGTAGTTCTAGACACATGAGAAGATTCAATTCCTCAAGTCCTAAATAAAAATGCTATTGATGTTGATGTTGGGAAGATATTTTTGGGGGAATCTGCTGCTCCAATAAACTACAGTCAGAGCAGTGAGGAAATTACTTCCAGGAAGTTTAAATAAGTATACAACAATATCCAGGCTTCTTTCTGTAGGTCTCATTTGTCTCCGCTTGTAAGTATTCATTACTCAATCAACAATCTAACGAACCTGAAAGAAAGAACATACATGCTCATCTAAAACAACAGCTTACCATACAGGTGATTTTTGGCCAACTTGAGACAATATTTCTATTTTGTGTGTTAGGCTTCTCTACTTCTGATGTTGGAGTCGTGAACACTCACAATAGCATGGCATATGCTGTATACTTTATACTATTTGTACATATTGATTTTTTCTGTGCAATGATGAGCATTATTTGTGGCATTTATTCAGTGTTTCGAAAGATTATATTTGAGACCTGATCTTGCAAAAGGTTACTTTAAAGTTTGGAAATATTTTTATTGTCAAGACATTTAATAATTCCTCTAAAAGGTCATACAAGGAGACTGGAAGAAACAGTTCTAACTGCAACAGCTGTTGTTTTTGGTTGACAATACCCAATTTTTGTAGTTTTGAAACCTACACTGATATCTCCCACTGTCAATTCTTGCACATGTTCATTGTGGATTTTCCAATTTAAATTTGATTTATATGTCATAATGGTTTCTCATTTTATTTTACATTATATTTGTTAACATGAATGTTTATGTTCGTTTTACATTTTTTGGTTAAAGTACTAAGAAATTGTGCAAGCCCATATCTGTTTAATTATTCCAACTCCACTAGCTCTTGAATTTTAAGCTGTTCTTCCATAAAAGGATAAATATGGACACCCACCTTTCAAGGTTTTCTGGGTTTTGGTTCAACCCACTGTGTTTTTGACATGGTTTGTCTTTAGTCATTTGCTTTTTTATGCAAGGGTAGTCATGAGGGGGCTTCTATCACTGCTTGGAATAGATTAAGGAGGCCATTATTCATGTCTGGTGTAAGACAAAAATATATCAGCACACCTGTCCTGTTTGCTGGAGGCATCTTTTTGTTTAACTCATCTCTAACATTGGTCAGAAAAGCAAAGTGAACCTGAAGTTACCAGTACTTAGATAAGAAATATCTGAGATGTCCAAACCTGCCTGTTTCAACACAGTGGTTCGAACCCAGACCTAAAGCAGCTTCAGCAGTAGAGAAATGGACTATGGATATTCCGAATAGGGTTCTAAAATGATAACTTCAACCACTCGTGGAACTATGAGAATTGCATTGCACTTTTAGTACTAACTATGATCTAGCCAGGTATAAAGGAAATCAAATAGACTGTGTGACATGATAGCTAAGTTGCTGCTCGAAATATTGACATTACAGTTACAAATTCTGCATTATTAATAAAGTTAAAATAACTTAGTTAATCTGTTAGAAATGTCTTACAGAACCATATTTCTGCTGCTTCTCAGAGACATAAACTGCTTCTAGTTGCAACAAATGTCACATATCTGATGATCTAACATAACAAACACATTTTAATGTGTTTATTGCAGTTGGTGAGTCCTAATGGATCAAACCTAGGCGATAAATGCAAAAAAGGTCATGTCAATTTCTGTCAATATATGTACTGTATATATATATTACCTTTTATATATATCTCATTCCCTTTTTTTGAGAATTGTATGTCTTTCTGGATTCGACATTGAGTGTAAATGCATTTGTCTTCATGATTGTGTTCCTTGAGCTGTTTTTTTGTCCTGACCAATAATCAATACCCAAGTCGCCAATGGCCCCGATGCCCTGGAAAGCAGGAGTAAGCGCAGCGAGGTATTCTGTCACTGAATCGGCCTTGTCAATGTAACAATGCTTTTAGAGTTTGGCCCTGAGCATTTAAACACACTCTCAATCACAGCTGAAATCCTTGTAGGCCGCAGTTGGCAGCCATTGTGACTAAGCCAAAGTCTCAATTTGTATGTTGTCTTGCTTTGAACATTGGAAAAATTAGTGGACTGATCTGACTTCACAGTCCTTAGAGTCACAACCCATTTGTTGTGGGACCTTGAAAAAAAGTGTAGCTGTAATGTGTGAGTGATCACAAATTAAAGCGATATGAATGTACCATATATGCAATGGCATAATGTACCAAAAAGTTTGTTATGTTCACTTCTCATTCTTAATATTTCACAGTTGACTGATGTTCTTTTGGTGGTACACGCTGATGCTACATGATATATGTTTTACCAAGATATGTACTTTTAATATTTTATACTGTACATTATAAATACTTTTTAGTAGACTTCTGCTGGTTCAAAATTCATCGTTTTCTTAGGGGCATGTCGACGGGTGGGCTTGGATGGACATTGCCCACCCGGAGATGAGTCTTGCCCGCCCAGAGGAATCATCCAATAAAAATCCAGAAAACACCTTGCTCATTATGCAAATGTGCATCATACAGGCACTGCTGCCTGACCCTGTGCATTCTATTCTATTGTACCCTAGATAGTTAATGATTCTCTTTGTTTTAAAGGGAATAGGGCTATGTGTGTAGTAAATGTAGGAGGGGAGAACACCAGCAGGAGATGACAACAACGTATCCATTATTATAGCTGCCTTGTAGCATGGCAAATTACTATAAATGACGATGTTTTATTAGCACTGACCAACAGCATTGGCTTCCCTATATAGTGTACTGTTCATGTACATCATAGTTATCGATTCATTTTAAAGATTATAAAACAATCCAATCCGAAAGGAAACATATTTTGGAAATCTTTTTCAGGCTTTCATCTTGTTGAAATCCATCTTTGAGACTGCATTGACATGTGTCTGACCGAGAAAGCCACAACTTGAAGCGCCTGATCAGACAACATTGTCGGAGTGGTGTGAGCAGCGGTCTAGCTCGGTTTGGCCCCACAGTGACCAGTGAGGGAGAGGTGATAAATGACGGTTACACTCATCTTTGTCAGCAGCATGAAGTGAGAGGAAGGGGGGGGGGGGGGGGGGGAGTAACCCCCAACATCATCCTAACAACATTATTGTTTTTCAAGGCGACCTGTCGATAGAAACCCTTGTGATTGGCATGGAGATCCGCTCAGGTTAATTGGAAGCCTGAACTGTGTAACGGCACGGGAAGCTAGGCAGACACTCATCCCCTACCCAGCAACACAGGACGGGCTTTGTGTCTGTGTATCGATTACATCTTGGGTTCACAACCCTCAGATGGGAATGAAATAACAGAGGACAGGTTATGGATGTTGGCCATCAGTGAAACTGAGGGAACGGAGATGGGCCACTTGTACCAACGGAAAAGGCCACAATGAGAAGGGTGCCTTTTAATAGATTTTATTGTCGTGGCTTCTTACAGTGCACACCCATCACCAACCTTCCCGAGAATAGCTGATAGTGTGTATGGAAAAGCTTTTGTCGAAGATGGATCACCGGAAATCTACTCTTATAGTAAAGTCACCCTACTGGAAAAGATCTGTAAAAATCCTATATGTTGACTGTATAGTCAGTTTAGTATGGATGAAACATGCTGAAAACATATATGAATTCATATATGAATTCATGCATGATTATGACTCCTTTTGTATACAGTGAAATAATAAGAATTTCGTATGATATCTGTAGGTCCAAACACAATAAACGTGAGGTTCTTATATGATCCACAGCATGATTTGTGTAAGAAACAAATAGTTCTCACAAAACTTTGACCCCATTAACGTATGTCAACATATATAAAATGAATATGAAAACAACATAATATATGTATGACTCGCATTTTAAACATATATGGTTTCTTATAGGTCCCACTGCATGATTTGAGTAAGAAACATATATTAATTCTCACAAATGTTTTACCCCATTTATGTCTACACATATAGAAAATGAATATGAAAACAACATAATATATGTATGACTCACATTTTAAACACATATGGTTTTTGTGTTCTTATATGTCCCACTCAATGAATTGTGTGAGAAACATATATATTTCTCACAAGATTTTGACCCCATTTACAGTGCATCCGGAAAGTATTCATACCCCTTCACTTTTTCCACTTTTTATTATGTTACAGCCTAATTCCAAAATGAATTAAATAAAAAAAAATTCTCAACATTCTACATACAATATCGCATGATAACCAAGTGAAAAAAGATTTTTAGAATTTTTTGCAAATGTATTAAAAAAATAAAATAAAATATCACATGTACATAAGTGTTCACACCCTTTGCTGTGACACTCAAATTTGAGCTCAGGTGCATCCCGTTTCCACTGATCATCCTTGAGATATTTCTACAACTTGATTGGAGTCCACCTGTGGTAAATTCAATTGATTGGACATGATTTGGAAAGGCACACACCTGTTTATATAAGGTCCCACAGTTGACAGTGCATGTCAGAGCACAAACCAAGTTATGAAGTCCAAGGAATTGTCTGTAGACCTCTGAGACAGGATTGTATCGAGGCACAGATCTGGGGAAGGGTACAAAAAAATGTCTGCAGCACTGAAGGTCCCAACGAGCACAGTGGTCTCCATCATTTGCAAATGGAAGACATTTGGAACCACCAGGACTCTTCCTAGAGCTGGCCGCCTGGCCAAACTGATCAATCGGGGGAGAAGGGCCTTGGTCAGGGAGGTGACCAAGAACCCGATGGTCACTCTGACAGAGCTCCAGTGTTCCTCTGTGGAGATGGGAGAACCTTCCAGAAGGACAACCATCTCTGCTGCACTCCACCAATCAGGCCTTTATGGTAGAGTGACCAGATGGAAGCCACTCCTCAGTAAAAGGCACATGACAGATCGCATGGAGTTTGCCAAAAGGCACCTAAAGGACTCTCAGACCATGAGAAATAAAATTCTCTGATCTGATGAAACCAAGATTGAACTCTTTGGCCTGAATGCCAAGTGTCATGTCTGGAGGAAACCTGGCACCATCCCTACAGTGAAGCATGGTGGTGGCAGCATCATGCTGTGGGGGTGTTTTTCAGCAGCAGGAACTGGGAGACTAGTCAGGATCAAGGGAAAGATGAATGCAGCAATGTACAGAGAGATCCTTGATGAAAACCTGCTCCAGAGTGTTCTGGACCACAGACTGGGGCGAAGGTTGACCTTCCAACAGGACAACAACCCTAAGCACATAGCCAAGATAAAAAAGGAGTGGCTTTGGGGCTTTCTGTTAATGTCCCTGAGTGGCACAGCCAGAGCCCAGACTTGAACCCAATTGAACATCTTTGGAGAGATCTGAAAATGGCTGTGCACCGACGCTCCCCATCCAACCTGATGGAGCTTGAGACGATCTGCAAAGAAGAATTGGAGAAACCGCCCCAAAATAGGTGTGGCAAGCTTGTAGTATCATACTCAAGAAGACTTGAGGTTGTAATTGCTGCCAAAGGTGTTTCAACAATGTATTGAGTAAAGGGTGTGAATACTTATGTACATGTGATATTTTAGTTTTTTACTTTTAATATATTTGCAAAAAATTCTAAAACTTTTTTCACTTTGTTAATATGCGGTATTGTGTGTAGAATGTTAAGGAATTTTTTTTATTTAATCCATTTTGGAATTAGGCTGTAACATAATAAAAAGTGAAGGGGTATGAATACTTTCTGGATGCACTGTATGTGTCAATATATAAAAAATTTATATGAAAACATTATAATATATGTATAAATCACGCTATAAACATATATGGTTTCTTATGTGTTCTTATAGGTCCCACTGCATGATGTGTAAAAAACATTTATTAATTCTAACAAAATTGTTTACCCCATTTGTGTCAACATATACAAAATGTATATGAAAACATAATATATGTATGATTCGCATTATAGACATACATGGTTTGTATCTGTTCTTATTAGTCCCACTGCATGATCTCTGTAAAAAACATATTAGTTCTCACAAATTATTCACCCCATTTATGTATGTCAACATAAACAAAATGTACATGAAAACGATATAAAATCTCTATGATATGCATTTTAAACATATATGGTTTTTATATGCCGCAATCTATGAAAAGTGTAAGGAACATATGTTTATTAAATTAGCACACAATTTTTATAGAGTAACATATGAGAAAAGAATGACAAATCCCAACATTTGTATATTTAAATAATGTATTGAATCCAGGAAAAGCAAAAACGCGAAGTGCAATGCACCTGACCAAAACATGCTCTGATAAACAGGCAGACATCATTCTATGTTCAGGACAACATGAATTCTGCCAAAAAACAAAAAATCAGTCCTTCTGAGGACCAATTTTGAGAGTTAACTGGGTATTAATTGTCCAAAAGCAATAGGGTACCCTCAGTTTCTTTGTCTTCATGTTTCTTGTTCTCAACCCGTGTCTTGCTCCGGAGCTCATCAAGATTGGCGTTGATCGCTGCTCCTATTTATGAGGGCCTAGCCTGGGGCCGTTGTTTCAGTGTGGCTCCTATGAATAAATAAATTATTAATTAATATTAGTCAATAGCAGTAACACATTTTTTACTGAAATGAGTGAACGTTTCCTTAACATTTATCCCCATATCCTTTACATTTTCATTCATGTTAGCCCCACACATCACAAACACACATCAACATACTATAATGGCATCAATTTTTTTGGGGTCCAGAGCAGTCCTGCTTTGCCTTCCCTCCCGGATTTGCCTTCTCTAGTTGCTCTTTAAGAGAACATCCACCGGGAACACAGCCATGAGCATTGTCCATAGGAAGACAGACACTGAACAGGCATTCAACGATGAAGCCCACGCAAGTTTGTCACACAACACTTGTGCTCCTGGGTATATTTAAATCTGTGAACACAAGATTAAAAGAGAAGGCCTATTTTATAATCCAAACCTATCACTCTTGACATGATTTCCGTGTAAACACAGTGCTAGTTTTATACCATATATCAATTTTATATGTTTTGTATATAGAATATATGTATCCTGTATGATTTTTACAGATCTTTTCCAGTTGGGCATTATTAATGGAAAACATTGCATTTGGATTTTGATACATTTGCAAAGTGGTGTGGATTTAAATAACAATATACTTGCTTGGGAAAAGTAAAGTATAGCATCACGATATAACAAATCGCTAACACACTAGAAGAGTTTGAGCAATTGTTCTATCTGTATGTGTACCCCACTCTCCCGCTCCATCTCTGTGGTCACACAAGTACCTCTATTACTGCATTGTCTATAATCTACCTTCTCCAGTGACCCCCCAGTTGGTGTTTGATCACAGAGCATGACTGACATCAGACTTGGGACACCTGACACAGAGCACACTGCGCCTGTGGTTCCTGTGGTTCAGGCCACCTAAGCCTGTGATAGGATCAGGAGAAGAGAGTGACTGACAGCTCACATATGACTGACAGTGTGTGTGCCTTTGTGTGTGTATGTGTGCATGTTTTTACTCTGTTTGTTTTTCTTATCCAACTGTTTACATACCACAATACCACAAGTCAATTGGTAAGGAACCTATTTTCATGAAACTTTGCATTGTATGGCTATCCAACAATTAACTTGTTGATCTGAATCCCTAAACCAGAGACTTTGCTTATTTATTTTGAAATGATTTATCAAACACAAAGTGAGAGTTCACAAGAAATGTTTAGGCCTGCATAAAGCAATGGAGTGTATCCCTGAGAGGGGCTTTATGTGTGATTAATAAGAGGCTTTTAGTTTGGCTTTCAACTCAGTCAAGACAAACGACTTAAACCAACTCCTCCTCCATCTGAAGGACCGGCTTATTCAAGTCTGAATAATCTTTATCAAAGTTATATCCAAAAGGAAACTGTTTACCAAGGCAAAATATGGCCTTCACAGTCAAGCATTAAAAAAATTGCAGAAAACCGTCGCCTCAAGAGTATGTTGTGCAAAAGTTTAACATAATTCAATGTCCTACAGAATCCAAATGTTCATCAATAAACAACTAAAACTTTAACATTCTTGATGACAGTGTATCTTTTTCTCAGTCACACTCCTTGTCATAGACAGAATGCCCACATTAGTTTCCATGCAGGCAGGCAATGACTTGGCCACCCTCACTTTGTTCAGCAGAACACAAACAGGAGGTCCAGCCCAGCATCCTGTGGAGCAGAAGATCTGGACTCTACATGAGTGACTGAGACAGAGCCTACTCCACGCTGCCTTTCATAGCCCCCTCGTAGAGGCCCACAGGGCCTTGCCACATGCCTCTCAGCACCAGGGTACAGATTGTGCCACTGGGCCGGTACCGGACCCGAGGTGGGCAATGGACTCCAACCCATCTCCCGCTGGAACCCGGTGACAGGAGCACCAGTTTCCCACTCCACTCTTCAGTGGTGAGAATGTGAACACTCAGGAAGATGGATTGGTTGGCTGGACCACTGAAGGAGGCAAAGCATGCCGTTAAGAGCCTGTGTACCACTTGGCTGCTCATATGCAAAGTTTGATGAAAGAGGCTTTTTAGAGGGAGAAAGGAATTAGGGTTTGCCTGTGGAATTACATTTCTGGTTTAAGTCTTCTTGTTGCAACTAGAGGTAGCATTGTTCTGTTCTTTCTTGGATGTGTTATCACACAAAATAAAAAGGAAAGATTGCTATGATTGACATAAATTGTATAATTTTCATAAATTGATTGCTTAAATAACAGTAAGTTGGTTGTTTCTAATTCTTAACTTTTAAATTTAAATAATTTAATCGTAAGAGACCCATACTTGATTCAGTTTAAAGAAAACACTGCTATGCTGTTTTCCACTGTTTTCTATACTCCAGCATCACCTCTAGAATCATGTCAAATTGGCCTATACTTAAAATAATATGTTGCCTCCTCAGCTCTTCCCCTCCCGCAACCAGCGTGTTTAACATTGACAAATTTGACAAAGGAAAATTGGTCAAAAAACATAGAGCCGCTATTTGGTCAGCCGAGCAGCAAATGTGTCCGATGATATGGTTCATTAGGCAGTCCATTTCTCAGCAATAGTGAGGCCATCTGCAAAGGTTAGCGTGCATCAGGCTTGTATAGCAGATTCTATTGAATCTGCTAGCGCTGGGGCTGTCGCAATCAGAGTGTCACATTTTTCATGTACATATGATTTGGGATGCAAATGGAATAGCTGATGAAAAGAATGACCTTCTGGGTGCCTGGCGTGCAGAACTGTCAAGGGGAGCTCTCTGGAATATGCAGAGCGGGAATAGAATACAAGAGACTGAGTTACTGCCACTACCATTCTTGCAGTCTGGTAATAAATCCTGGCTGGTTTAAGCTTTGAGGAGGATCGGAGATCATCACAACATATTTTGCCGGTGTGGTGATCTCGGGATGCTTACAATAATGGATGAAAGAAACGTTTAACGCTAAAATAAGGACAAACTGTACACTAAAACTATACTTTATTGTCGGTATTTGTATCTGTATAAGTATCTGTACAAATTTTTCTTCTCTATGAAAGGGATTGACTGTGTTTCAAAGTATCAAAAACACACTGGATTTTCATGGTTTTATTCACTTACTTAAACCTGATTGTATTATTACAGAACTGCATATCAAAGTTCACTGTAGTAGTCTTTCAGAGTGTAGTACAGTAGCATTCAGTAGCATAGTGTAGTAGTGGAGTGCATGGCCTTCTTTGTCCTATTAGGTGCAGAGCATGAACACATAGACAAATGGCTGAAATGTTCCATGATCATTGAGGCATGTCCACCTCATCTGCAGCCAGTTTTGGCAGAGTAGTCATCTTCATTCTCTTTGTCCTTACTGAAGAAAGTAATCTATCAGTCTCTACACATGCAGGGGTCTGGCTTACTCGTCACAACTCTCCTGTTTAAACTGAAGGCCTGCTTTTTCAGTGATTCCTTTGGTTTACCCACAGTCCCAGTTAGGCCTGAGTTGCGATTGAGAGTGAGTGAGCTGTCCTTGATTTATATTACTGGCCCGGTATGATTGAGCTCCATTGGTATCACCAGAGAATTGGTACAAAATTGAGCACTTGACTTTGCAGGCTTGAAAACACTGCGCTTCATGTATGCATTTCACTCAGGGGTTACCTGTGAGACATGCTTGATGCAATCTATTTTGTGTTAGCAAATGCCTCTTTTGATACCCTCATAAATCTGTCATTTTTTTATTGTTTCTCGTTTGATTATCAAAATAAATGTGAATACATAAACATATACCTAAATACATTCTACTGGTGGCTGATCCATGAACTGTTAAACTTCAAGAACATTGGACTAAACAAGCAGTATTATGGACAAGCAGAGACCCTAAACACCGTAACGTGATTCTATTGAGTATGAAATGTTTTGAAATGTTACATACTGTAGGTACATTCAATCTAGACACATTTTCTTTCTTTTGTTAGGTTGGAGGAAGAAAATTGTGTTATTGTTTTTATAAAGCAACTGGTACAACCTCACGCAACACTAAGCAAGAAAGTGGCTTTCTGTTGATGAATAAATCAATACAGATTTGACACAGACTTGGGGGACATGCCTGTTTTATTTTATTTAATTCAGCTCCTTCCCTCATGGCTTTGTGTGAGCCTATGAGTGAGTGCTGATTTCAGGGGAGAAAGAGAGAGTCATTTGTTATCTGACTGAGTTTTGCCTCTCAATGGAGATGGTCTTTTAGTCCTGTTTTGATAAAAATACCTGATTATAATGCATGTTGATCATTTAAGCAAATATTGACATGACAAAACAAAGAGAAAACATTACTGGACCCCTGTTCGCTTGCACTGTCTGCTGCTGCATCAACACCACCACTGCTTACCCGCTACGTAAACACACACCGAGACAGTGTGGTGGAAACAGACATAGACACACTAGTATGAATGAATGCACACATGCTCACACAGACATGCTCACACACTGGTGCACATGCATTCTCATCCTGTAAATACACTCACACACCCAAATCATCCCAATCAATGGGCATATTATGCTTTGGTAACCAAAAACTGCATTTGCTATTAGTGTTTTGAAGGCTGAGGCTATTTTCATGTTTATTTACAATATAATGTAGTAAGAGGCAATTGTAGTGTACTCTTGTCCAATCAAAAACGGCAATTGAAAACTGAGCTAAAGTTGTTGCCCTCGTATACATGCTAGTTACCATAAACTATCCAGTCATGCCCAGTCTAGATTGCAATGGTTCAGGTCTCTCATTCAATTATTCTCTTTCTGATTCTGCAATGGCACTTGTCCCCAGAACACAAGGGGTTAATGATGAATACAAACAAATCATGCTGTAAGAAAAAATGCGGGCGGATTTGATCATAACTGAGGGGGAGGAGAAGAATTTACAGGGTGAAAACAAGGAAGAGGGGATTGAGGAAGATATTAATGTTGGTGGGGAATTCAGAATGCGAAGGGGGATGTGATAAAGAGGAGAGAGGCTGGCGGGAACACGTAATAAAAGAGGGAAAGAACAATGGAGCAGAGGGGACAAACTAATGACAGGAGTGTCAGTAAATTAGCCATGCAGCATAGAGCTGTGTGTTGTAGGAGGATCTGCTTGGCAGTGTGCTCATCTGTGACTTTACAACTAATCTTGTTTGTAAGTTATTATCTATCTTCTTTAAAGTTTGTCAAACTCAGGGCTTTTGATTTCTCCCCCTGAGTTCCCTCTTGCGGCCGGCTCCCGCACATGGTCCCCCTCATAATTTATGACTGCCTCTGGTCCTAATGACAGATTATTAAAACTAGAATTAGTTTTTTCTCCGAGATTTTTCTTATGGGAATTGGCAAGGCAGGTCTCTGAGAGGGAAGATCTCTAAGGCACTCTCCATTACTAAGAGGATCTACCTCTCTCTCTCTCTCTCTCTCTCTCTCTCTCTCTCTCTCTCTCTCTCTCTCTCTCTCTCTCTCTCTCTCTCTCTCTCTCTCTCTCTCTCTCTCTCTCTCTCTCTCTCTCTCTCTCTCCCTCTACCTCTCTATCTCTCTCTGCCTCTCTATCTCTCTCACTCTCTCGCTCTCTGCCTCTCTCTCTTTCTCCTCTTTCTCTCTCCGTCTCTCTACCTCTACCTCTCTCTCTCTCTTTTTGTTGGCAGCATGGTGCGAAGACTAATGATTTGAATTTACTGTGGCAGCCGTCACGTGGGGTGGAAGCCACCATCGGAGGCGCTGAGAGGTTAAGTTCTTTCCCGTAGAGAGCTTTATTGGATTGTTTAGCAGCAGAAGGATAATGCTTTTGTCATAGATTGCTGCTGCTGTGCTGAAAAGACACAGTGAGAAATCAAGCTGTGTGTGTGTGTGTGTGTGAGGGGGGGGGGGGGGGGGCTGAGTGTGTCATTGTGTACTTCTATATTAGCGAGTACTGAAAAGGACGTTTTACTATTTTAGTGAGGACATTTTGGACTTGTGCAGACATAATGACTGATCCTCACTTGAAAGCAAATGGTTGTTTTAAAATACCTGGTATTAAATACAATGAGATGATAAAATCAACATATTGAATACCCCTCCAAAAAAACTTTAAGCATTTTTTGTCTCGACAATAATACAGTGTTCAAAAGGTTATGGTTAAGGTTAGGCTATAGGTCACGGTTACGGTAAAGGTGAAGGTTTGGGTATATTGGGTATTTTGCCAAAACTGTTTTTATTAGTGAAATTACTTACTGGTCTTCATTTTGATAGCAAAACAAGGATGTGTGTGTTTTTGTGTGGACTGCATGTATTGGTGCATGGGTATATATGTGTGTGTGCAAGTGAGTTGGGGTGTGTGTGTGTGTGTGTGTGTGTGTGTGTGTGTGTGTGTGTGTGTGTGTGTGTGTGTGTGTGTGTGTGTGTGTGTGTGTGTGTGTGTGTGTGTGTGTTGGCATGCGTGTGTTTCTTTGTATGTGTGTTGTCCAAAGATGTATTTGAGTAGAGAACATAGAAAAATTCAACGTGGGGAGTATGGTACATGGTAAACAGAGATGACCATTAGCAGTTTGAATTACATTCTGACAAAGACTTATCATCAATATACCCTCTCTCCAGTCTGGTATTCTCTCTCTCTCTCTCTCTCTCTCTCTCTCTGCCATATCTTTTTTCCCAAATGTTTTACCCTACATCCACTTCCCTTCTTAGCCCCCTTACACAGAGTTCCTCTCCCCCATGGGCTGGTTCACCTGCTGGCCCTGTGTGTCCCCTTTCCCAGGCGTGTGTGTCTGCAGCCTGGGAAGCAGAGGGGAGTCTCAGCACAGCTGAGAGGCTCGGCTTAATCTTATGCATCATTAAGCACTCTGCGGCATGCCGTAGCTCGGCGTATACATCATCCACGCTTAATAAACATAATGATGACATAAGATGTAATTCCAGACAAATTTTCATTTTATAGGAAAATGAAGAATTCCTGTAAAAAAGGAAGGCAGGAGGGGCAAAAGAAGGAGAGAGAAAAAAGTAAATTATCAGGGAAGTACAGTATGAATATTTTTTTTCACCATGACAGATAGATAGATGATAAATAGTGGACCGTGGTGGGGAGGGAAGTTTGGAGAGACAAGGGGGAAGTGGGGAGACTGAGGGAGGAGGTGGGAGTGCGGGAAAGGTGAGGGGGCAGGGGTTACTGAAGTTGCCGTGGCCTGAGAATAGAGAAGGGCCGGGGAGGGAATATGAGCGTGGGGGAGTAAAAGCAAGAGAAAATTGTTGGTCATTTCTAGTGTTTTAATCATAGTGCTTGATGGACAGGCTGAGTGGACCTGAGTGGGGACTATCCATCATAGGCAGGGTTGAATGGAGGAGTGGAGGGGTAGAGTTTCAGAGTGAAAGGGGGGAAATAGGATTCTGATGAAATTGTGAGGGGAGGGCAGCCCTGCACACCATAAAGGTCAATCGGGGCTCTGTGAGGACCACTTACTTTGCTGGGAACAGGAGGGACATGCATGGTGGGTAGAGAAAGAGACAGACATGCACACTTATACACACACTCCATAATGAGTTCTCAAATATTTTATGGGATTATTTCCATTTGTGCTTCACACATGCACTGTATA
Organism: Galaxias olidus; assembly: GCA_026901105.3. Lineage (NCBI taxonomy): Eukaryota > Metazoa > Chordata > Actinopteri > Galaxiiformes > Galaxiidae > Galaxias > Galaxias olidus. The sequence continues at coordinate 121,533 of JAPMUY010004200.1, forward strand.
ACTTGTTGCACTTACCCTGACCTCAGCCTTATACCCACCCCCATGTTGTATGGCAGAATGCACTTGCCCTCAGCCGACCAGATTTGAATAAATCTATAGATAGGGAGAGCTTGGTGAAATGTGGGACTAGTCCTTTTTTAAAAGTGCATGTCTGTCTTTTGGTGCCAACATAGAAGGTGTGAACTGTAAAAGACCCCAGGTGACCCCCTTGCATGCTATCAATGACTTCTGTGAAACAACGGCTCTGAAAGCTGATCTTCAAATCCTACCGTTAGTTTATCATGACCTGTGGGTTAGCCTGGAAAAAAACTATAATATTGTTGCTTGATGCTTGAGCAAAGAGATTAGCGCAGCTTAAACAAAACTTTTACCATTTTACTTTAAAAATGTGCATTATGTGTCGGCAAATTTACAGCTGGGATGGGCTTGATTGGTATTTGGATATGTGATATAAAGTGTGTCTTTGCAATGTAATTCTTGAACAAAACATTAGATCACATACAAAAGAATCTCAAATATTGCTGTCATTGTCCCCTTTTCTCTCTTTTGCAAGGGATCTCAATAATGAAACTCTTCCATTTAGCTCTACTCTCTGCAGACATCTTTTGTCTTCCGGCTGGATATCTTCCCAGACTGCCATTGTGGGTTAATGTGGCCCTTCTGTGCTTCTAAGATTTGAATTCATGCTTTAGATTAAACCAATGAACACACAAACATGCAAACAATGACTTGCTCAATCTTTGCTCATCGAAGACGTCCTGCAATAAGTTGTTCAAGCTGTTTATATTTTGATGCACACATACCCAGAGATAAACCTAGCCATTAGAAGATCATTCTCATGTTTAGACATACTGTGTGCTGTCCAGGTCTTGCTGATAGATGAATTCTGTGTGCCTATGACTTATGTTATACTGCATGGTTTTGTAAGAGAACCTTTTTCCTCTCTCCCGGTGTTCTGCACAATGGCAGTTCTGGATCCCACCTCAGCATGTTCAGGCCCAGTAGAGCATGCCCTGCAGTCTGCCAGGCCGAGATGGGTGCCAGGGGTCCCACTAAAGGGAACTCTGGAGCCATTGCCATCCTATGCCCATTGCAGACTGACAAAATCCACAAAGCAACTCATTGCAGAAGAATATAACACAAGAAAATATAAAACCCAGCATACTTAATGCATTACAACACAGGAAAATGCAATGCCACTATAGGCTGCACAGTAGCACATAGATATGAGGGACAGAAACACAATGGGACAAACAAACACTATGCAAAAGGTAATGCAGCTCAACACAAAACAGCAGAAAAATCTGTTTGATTTGCAGCAAACAAACCTTTCAAAGTCTTTCACAATGTAAACAACAGTGGTGATTAGCCCCGGCCATGGCAGACAGCCATTTTGCCTGTCACTTTTCCCCGCTCCTATGGTCTCTATAGGCTGCCCTCTCTCCCACTCGTTGTCTGCTCTGTGCATAACTCACAGATAATGTCTTCATCAGAGATGTACTCACATGGCTCGGTTGGTGTTTGAGTTACAGGCCACACTCCCTCTCCCTTGCTTCACAGTCCAGGCCGCTCCTGGCACCGTGGCACAGATTGAATCTTGTTTCTCCAACCACTAAATGTGTCAGGGATTGTCTGGCATTGCTTTTATAATGTGTTATTAACGACAGTGAGCTCTAACTGCCCCCAGTAGGTGTGTATGTGTATGTGGATTTGTGTGTTTGTCTAATTAAAAGTACCCACAAAACCCGAGAATGGATCTGCAAGATATAAAATAATAATTTCAGGCACTGTCGTTACTATTTCCAATGCTTCTGGAAGAATGGCTAGAGTAAGCAAATCTATGTGCATATAGTGTGTAGTGAACTCAGTCAATAATTGTTATGTGTTACTGTTAAAACCATGAGTGGCTGGTTGGCTGCTGTTATACAACTTATTTCATGTCTTCTTTAGATCATGTCTCTGAATTATAAAATGAATTAGCATAAAATAATTACCAAGGTCTATGATTTAAATTATTATTCTGCACTCAATATACACTAGAAGAAAAGGGACATGTAAAAGTGCCTATAACAACATGAATCTAAGTTTCTTGATTTATTATATTTTCTCTTGATATCCTCTTTCCTGCGTAAGGACTAAATTCTGTTGCGCTCCAGAGATAATTAGAAGTTAAGTTCAGTGAATTACATGAAAAAGTATTATATTTTATATCGAATTAAAGCGCAAAACTTGATTATTATTACTAAATGGTTGTGGCTGTTGAAATTAAGGTCATAGTCAATGATGAGACATATATCATATATCTAGCTTGGTCCTTAGTTGTCAGAGACATGGACTCAAGGTGTGTGCTAACTTTTGGCCTTTCCACTTTAGCACCAAAGTTAATTAATAATTATAATTAGCTCAGTTTTTCTGAATTTAGCTGAAGAAAATTCTAGCCATTCAGTGATTGACTTGCTTAATGCACAGACACAGGGATTCTACAGCCCCGTGGTCATTTCGTGAAATGTCATGTATATTTGAGTGTGATCTGCATAACTGTGGTAGGTGATATTGTTATTTCAATTGTATATTTTATACAAGTCTTTATTGGTACAAATGCCTTAGAACCCTGGCTCGAGTCCATTACTACAGCCACACAGCTCAGGATTGTGGTTCCCAGCTCTCTCTGTGTTGACCTTAAGAATGATGTCCTCAGATAATTAGCTCTTAGAGGTACACTATTAATTTTACCACTCTTCTGGGTACATCATCTTCCTAGACTCTTTATTGTTTGGTTTGCTTTGTCAGATCGATGTCTTGATACAGCGTAACCAGCACTCATATCAAATGACGCATAAATCCCAGCAAGGTTTCTGTTGCTAGGTAGAGTGTTGTGGTGTGGCCGCTCATAGGGAAACACACCCATCTGCATGTGCTCATTTAGAAACACATATTCCTACACATGCAACACTGTCTCTATTGCACACTCACAAACATGTGCAAGAGATACACTGCCAGACCCAATTTTACTCTCTAAATACAATGAATATGTTATACAAATAAAAGTTCTCCTCTCCTCTCGACTCCTCTCCTCTCCTCTCCTCTCCTCTCCTCTCCTCTCCTCTCCTCTCCTCTCCTCTCCCTTTTATTTCTCCTACACCCCCCACTCCCTGAATGCTGGCCAGTGGAGGGGAAACAGTCAGATTATCCCCGTCTCTTTAGGGTGGGGTATGTTGAGGCAGGGTTGAGGGTTGGTTTTGGGGTAAACATCAGTCGCTTACGATTGAAATGTCTACCATGTATAGAATACAAAAATGCAAATGACTGACTTTGTTGTTGAGCACCAGCCCTACCTTGGGTCCCTGTTTCTGTTAATGATACCCTGAGCAAAGCCAAAAAAAAAACTTTTGTTAGACAAACATGTGCCTGGTCATATACTGATTTACCAACACCACCTAGGGTTAGGCTTTAAGAAACAGGCCTTAACAGGCCTAAACATGACCGTCTGTTAGAGGTATTATTTAATATTCGCTCATTCATGTCCTTCCATGGTTACATTAGTTTTCTCGGGGAACCCGTTAAAAACAAGCGCGATGTTAGGTCACACTGTGTACATGGCATGCTCACTCTCCATGACAATGGCAAGTCGCTCATAGCCTCACTTCGCAGCTTGGGTTGACAGAGACTCTGGTGTAAATTAATGTTGTACAACTGTTTCTCAGTCTTATATTCAGGCTGGTCCAAAGGATCAATTGCGTAAAGATTTCATGGTGTGAATGGGGTTGACTGTCGTTTCTTGTCTTTCAGTGTTGAACATACAAAACCTGGCAAATGCAAAGGCTCATTCATTACTGGGAGAGAAATTTACACTACCAAATATGTTGTGTGTGTTTATTTATATATATATATATATATATATATATATATATATATATATATATATATATATATATATATATATATATATATATATATATATATATATACATGTGTAAGTATTAGGTCGGCTTTACTTATTTGATCATATTACAATATCACAACAATTTATTTAAATGTACTGTAGCATTTTTCACATCATGTAAGTGTCATGATGATGGGACATGATAACTGGACAGTGCCCTCACAAAAAACAAACAAAACAAAAACTTCACGGTCAAGTCCCCCTTTGACCAAGATTTTTTCTGTGAGTCCATCAGTTTGGCCTGGAACGTGTAGCTGCTTATTCCTCTTACATGAAAAATTTAAAGTTGTTGTCTATTTACTGTACACACAAAAATCACTGCAACCATGAAAGTCTATTGACCTCCTCACTGAGTGCCTCTTGTTTGTTTTTCTCATATCTAGTATTGAAATGAGAATTGCTACTTCCGTCATGTGTCTCTAATAGGGAGTGGGTAGGAATGTTTGTGTGTAAAAGGACTTTGTTTGCACTGGCAGTTCATTGTGTGCTGCTCTCTAATTGATTTGGATGACCAGCATGTCAGGATAATTAATTACATCCATTGTCTATAATAAATCGTCTCCTTCCCATGAAGGAGTGTTAGAAGTTTCTGACCCAGAGCGTATTTGTGTTATCATACAGTATAATCGCTGTGATTGACACATAAATCACTTCCTCCTTGAATCTCCTCTTACAAACGTATTTAAAAAAATAACATGTATGAAGTGGTGGCAACAAAACAAAAACACAAACGTCAGTCGTTCACACCAAGCACTGTTTCAGTGTATTCAGTTTAGTGTACTTTGTTTCCCATTCAGTATAACATGTTCATGTCTTTCCTTGTCATTAAGCGGTGTGTCTAGAGGATGATGTGAAAGCAGTATGGGGTCCAGGGGAAGTATTTATGACCCTGTAGGAAACTCGTTGGGCTGCGGCAAGCGCCAGGCTATAATGGGAGGGAATGGGATGCAGCGAGGTGTTCTGATGGCACCAAGCAGACAAGAGAGCAGTCAGGATAAATCAATGTTACCCATTTTCTCTCTCCCACACACAACCATACCATCACACCACCCACTCATTACCCCACAGGTCGTTTACACATTCCATCGTTAACTTCTCCAATAATTTTGGAAAAAGGATTTTATCAATATTTTTTTTTAAATTAACCAAACATTTTTTACTTGAATAGTTTGATGTAAAAACAGTGCCATTGTAACACTAATTCTGACACTGCCGCTTGAATGACTTTTCTGGTGACATTGGGAGGCACATAAACAAGTCTCCACCTCATTAAACAGGAACAAACTGAGTAGGGAAAATTACACTTAGTTATGGAAATGGATTTTAAGCATGCAAAGCATTGCTAAGCTGACATATGAAGGGAAAAAAATAGCATCACCCCTGTGTTAGCTTGGCTGTGACGCTGTGTGAGAAGGAAGAATCCAAGTACATCTTAACCTCTGATGATCAAAAGAGACAACTTATTAAAGAAGTATATTGACCTTAAAGAGAACTTAATTTAATTACGCCCCGCTTCAGAAGTTGGGGTTATGGCAATGGTGAATTGGAGAGACAAAACACGCTGGCACTAAAGAGTGTTAATGGTCCCTTGACTATTAAGACAGGTGCGAGTTAAGGAAGTAATTACACAACAGTTGAAAAAAAAGATTACCCAGGACTGAGCAGCATGAAATACATGATGTGGTATATTTTATATTTTTTTTATGCAGTCACACACTTTTTGGACTGAATCATTCTGCATTTATTCTATCACATGACCCCATGTTGTGTGTGACATATTAGGCTATACAAGAAGAAAGACATGGTCAGTTTAGAAGAACTTCAGATTGTGGGGAAAATCTGCTTGAATTTACTGTAGATAGGGCCTACAGAATGTATTACCTGTCTTACTTGCCCTTCAGCTTGTTTTTTAAGCGTGACATTGAACAGAACTGGTGTTTATCTATTTTCACAACACGCTAATCTGTTTGCATTACCGTTTGTATTGCTATGGTCCCATTATGCATTAGAAAAGCAATTATCACGTCATTAAACTTCTAAGGTGTTAATACAAGTCATAAGACTAAGCCATCTGTTGGATTCTCTCCCGAGTCCAATTTTAATACCATCCACTAAACAACGTTTCGGACCAATTAAGGTTAGACGTGGTAATTTACCTTTGCAAAGAATAACGTCTTCTGTTAGATGTCTAATAATAGCGATACATATGGTTATTTAGAGTGGATGATGAGAGGTATCATCCTTAATTTGTTTTATAAATATTAAAGAGGGAGGAAAATTTAAGCCCCGGGACTTAACATATGTCTCTATTAAACCTCACACCATGTATTAAGTGAGAGTAAAGTATAGTGAGTAACCATGCAAGAAAGCTGAAACATTTTCCAAAACAAGCACAATGCAGTTTTTAAAGCAAGTACTTTAGCAACGATTATATCAGTATCAAGTAGCCTATTCAAAAATTGACACATATTTTTGGACATACTGTAGAACAGCCAAGATAAATGTAGCCATATCTTTCATTGGCCAACCGCTGGCCATGGTAAATCCTCCATTTGTCGAAACAAAACAGAAAACAAAAACATGGTAAACATGATTTAATTCATCACATGAAAGATTTACTAAGATTTGCTCTCATTAGTGGTTAATCTGTCAATGAGACACTCTGATTCCAGAGAAAGAAAAATGTCTCCCATTTTTTAATTGAGAGCCAGACACGCAGTAAGAAAGACACAGCAGCTATGTCAACCTTTTATATTCAGTAAATTCATCTTCCAAAATCAATTCTTCAACATCCTAATTGGGCCTCTCTTTATGGCTGGTGACTTATTCTTGCTCTCAGGGAGGATCTGAAGCTAAATGGAGAAATAAGCAGCAAAGAAATATTTTTTGAATTATGTGACGGCTGGTCAGTTTTTATAAATCCTTTAATGAAAGATATGGATTAGATTAATGTGTCTAGCAGCTACAGAGAGGAGAAGAGCTTTTCAGGGTGTGCAGAACAGATTTAAGAGAGAATATAGAGCTTGCTATGTGGTTTGATATTGTCATTATTCCTTTGCATCATTACTATGACAGTGTTAAATTGTTCAGATCTAGGATCCACCATTATAGAACACTGTGAAGAAGGGCACAGGTTCGGCCTGGGCCTGCATCATCTTTATCTTGAATGGCTTAAAGGGGGTTTGTGTTTTTTTTTTCTTACTTTGATTTCTACTTAGCTTACTGAACCCATAGGATCTTCCTCACTAGCCACACTCTCATGCATTTGGTTATACTTTTTTACCGAGAAAGTAGAAATAACAGCTGACCTTCTCTTGACATTGTCTGAGACTGTCACAATTTACATATTAGTGGTGTTGCTGGCATAGGAACATTTTGTCATTAGTTTCCTGTGAAAAAAGCGGATCCTCATTTATGGGCATATCAATGACGATAGCGGTCACCCTCAAAAGATATGAAGAAGCTTTCATTGGCATGCCCTCTTAAAAGTCTCCATCTAATGCTGCTACCCTGATAAACTTTGTTGATGTCCTTTCGCCAATCACACCTGGTATCATACCTCAAATCTAAATACAGAATGAGACAGATTGTTTGAGGTTAATGTTATTATTTTGGAATTCAATCAGTCGCTCGCAATCAGATAACAATACAACAAAGCTATGGGCATTCCAACAGCCTCCGTTTTCATTACACTCATAGAACACAAAGAAAAAGTTATCTGGTCCTTCCTTAATGAACAGGTGTCTACATAACACAGCCCACCCCACAGATGGTGGTGTAATTAGCAGTCATTATGGTGGTCTTCAGGAAGGCCAGAACTGTGCGGCCGTGCCAAGCGCCTAACCTCTTCACCCCCCAACAGCACCCATGGGGGGGTGGGGAGGCAGTGGCACACTGTGTGCCTGCCTAACCTCTTCACCCTCCAACAGTGCTTTGTGTGTGTGTGTGTGTGTGTGTGTGTGTGTGTGTGTGTGTGTGTGTGTGTGTGTGTGTGTGTGTGGGGGGGGGGGGGGGTGTCTGACACGTGTTGTTCTCCTGGAGGAGCCATAGGTGGTGGTCCCCCTTTCATAAGGTGTCATCCTGATGTGCTAGAGGCCCTGAGACATGTATTAAAGGTTCACAGTGTCAAGGGGCCTCCCATAGTCAGAGTTCTATCAAGAACAATGAGTGGCAAGGAGTATAGATTTGAATACGAGACATTTCTATTGTGCTAAAGGAATCTATTTGAATCAAAGTCTATTAAATATAAATAATTGAGTTTTAAAGCCTTTATAGTAGAGTAGTATGACTTCTGGTATTCTATTCTATTTAAAGCTTTTCTATTGTGTGCAACCATATAGAGCTAGGAGGTAATAATTTCACAATCACAATTAAATCAGCTGTAAACCTGTGTTTACTCAAAACTAAAGGATGACAAATCTAGTCATAATGCATAAGCTTGTGCTTGAGCTCCGGACACGTTGCAGCTTGTGTGTGATGACCTCGCCCCTGTCTGACCTTGATGAAAGCACAACTTCCTGATCCTCCTCTGGTGAATGTAACTGGTTTGGGTTGTAGGGTCATCTCTTGTTCATGTCAGGGTGTTCATGCCTGACTAGCCTTCCGTTGTTTGGCAACTAGATGGGGATGAGCGGAGCTGGTTGTTGTGGCGATGGTGTTGGGGGAGTTGACAGCGTTGCTAGTGGCAATAGCCTTGTCATTTCATGAATTACGTATAATCTCGTAAGGCTTGCGTGAATTGGCAGCACAGCATTCTGTTTTCTGGAATAAATTGCTGAAACAGCAGACTGCTCAGCTTTCTTTGTCCTGTTTTCAAATTGTAACCCTGCCAGCCTAACACAGTTAGGATATCAAAGAAAATTGTAATTGATCACTCTTGAATCAGTTGGGGCACAAACAGATTGCATCCAGGCCAGATAAAGCCTTTTCCTAAATTTTCTAAGTATTGTATATACAGAAGTTAGCTTAACAGGGGATCATATTCACTGTTAACTAGAAAGATTTATAAGATTATAATGATTAGACATTCCATTGAGAATCACGGTTGTAGCTTGCAGAAAAAAGTAAAAGAAGTTAAGCATTCTGAGTACATTTATTAGGCAGAGTAATGGATCTTGTTAGTTACATGCCCTATAGCATTCCAATAATATAATTATACTGTCAGTGTCATCTTATAAAAATAACACTTGACTCAAATGTAGTGCATTGGCTCATTTATCAGATTTTTTTGAAGAGCACAAGTTAGCACCCACATGTGCAGGGAGAGTCAAATAGTATTTATTTCAAGTAACAATCAGGTGGCATTAGAGGAATGTGAGGGGTTTAGCTCCACTGCTAGCTTCCCATCATCAAGGAATTATTAGATTATCATTGCTCATAAATTGCACATACAATGGCTGGCCAGGTTTAAAATACACACAACCCTGCACAAATGCTGGCTTGTTGCTTTGAATAGTAAAAAACAAAACAAAAAAAAAGCAGTAAAAAGAGAACATTGACACCTGCTGTCTTAAAGTTGTTCATTACTTTTTTACTTACGCCATTGTATTTATTTTATCAGAATAATATTTTAAGTTAAGTTTTAAAAATAAACAAACGGGTGCAATATATCACAACTTATATACTGGCAATGTGAAGTAGTGTTAACTTCCCATTTTGTCACACTCCTGTCAATCAATTCAGTTAAATGCTACATTTATGAAGTCTATTAAATATATTGATTTCCAAACAAATAATAAAAAATCTCTTTATCCCCTGGATGGCAGCTATTTAGGAACAGGGGTTGTTGAATAATGCTTTATGTTAATTAAGTTTTATAATTTTTTCATACCAAACCATTCAAATTGTGCAGTGAATTTTATATTTATTTTGTAAAATAAAATGAAATGTTGGTTTAATTTTAAACAGTTTTAAAGCATTTAAATTTCACACGAATGCAATGTGCATTAGTGGAATGGATCTTTTACCAAAGCCTGGGAGCACCAAAGCTCTTCAAATGGACATTCATTTGTCTTCTGTTAAGCTCATTTCAAGTTGAGCAGGAAACGGTGTGAGTGTTATTTTCCCCCTTAGATAGGATTTAGGATGTTAGTGAGGTGTCCTTTGTCATGTACACCAGAGCCTGGGCCCCTATGTTTATCCTGCAGTCTCATAAAGAGTTGGCTTATGAAATGGAGCCCCCCTGGAACAATGGCTCTTAATGGAAACAAAATAACTGCTGTGTTTCATCCCTTGTTATGGTAAAGAGGCAGGAGCCTTAAGTGGACGCTGCTCTGCATAATGTGGATTGCTGTTTGCCTTGGCTCTAGGAGGAGGGCTAGCCACAGATCCTTCTGTTCTCCATATGGCATCATTGTGGTGGAAATGCTGGACAATGGCTCCTCTCAGGAAGAAGAGCCCCCTGTCCCACTGCTGGAGGACAAACTGTTGGTTTCACTTTTTTAAATCAAAACACCCAGAGGCACGCAGACATCCTGCAGACTCACGTCACTTGCAATTTGCTGTAGACAAAGAAAGCAGGAAATCGGCCAGAAGTGTCTCTCAAATTAGGAAATTTGGATGTTAGCGATGGAAGTGGGAATTGATTTAAAAACTAGATTTTGTAGTTGACACAGTAGTGTTTATTACACGTCTCTTTAATTCGTGTTCATGGACTAATCCACTAGGAGAGACAGATTTTGCATACATTTCAATAAATCCATAACCAAATAACTGATAGATATAGTATTCCTCATTAGTTAAATATCACCGTCTTAGTCGAACTAAAATAAGTTCACGGAAATGAGCAATAGAGTAAATGGCACCAACTGGAAGTGAGACATACACACTGGCAAGCGGCCTCTACCCATGGGCTTTATTAGCTTACTTGACTCATTTTAAATTAATATTAAAAAGTTCATTACTATATGTAACTACATAAAGCCAGCCTAAAAATCCGCACATTCTGCAAATATGCTAATAATCTAGCAACTGACTTGGGATGTTGTTTTCTTTTGATGAACTACATTGTCTTGTCTTGTATTTGCTGAAGTTGTCATGTCCTTCGATCTGTTCAGTTTGCATGGCTGTCAGCCGGCCATAATGCAGAAATTAATTACCACTGATGTCATTTCTGAGAACAAAGTCAATTTGATAAAGTTAACTAAACAAAGGGACAACTTGATGTACCTCTTCTTTTAATTATACTTTGAGAGAGAACATGAAAACGCATTAAGGTTGTTAACAGCGTTGTTGTAAAAAAAATATACATATATTGCTTTCATTTGAACAATCAATATATTATTTTCAATTTGTGAATTATTGGAATTAGGACTTAAATTGCAATGCAATCTCAACTGACACTAGATTGTCATAAGATATAAAAATACAGCTATTGTTTTAGTAGACCAGATTTAGCAAATCTATGAAATCAAACAAAATCAAATAACCCACATTTACTAAATCAACACACATTGTTTATTACTTTATTACTTTATTATTGTTTATTGTTATTTTTCTGTTATTCATTATTGGAATTTTACAAACCTTTACTTACTTTAAGGTGATCAATGATGTGATCATTGTATGCTAAATAAGACCTCATCTAACAATATACTGAAATATATTATTGTTTCCCCAATTTCAACTATATTTAAACAAATACAAATACTCAGATATGCATCTTAAATTACTCTACATTTTTGGCATGTTAATTACACACTATTTACATTTCATAAACAATTTTGCTGAATGCTGCTTTACGTCTCTAAGAAAGATCTCCATTCAAGTTCAACACACGTATACACACAAAGACACTCACACAAACACACACGCTCACTCATAATAACAAACACACACACATACACACACACACTACCATGACTTCCTCCACCCTCCCCTTCAAAACCGCATCCTCACTTTAGTGCAGGTTATTGAATGGTTTAAGAGTAACAACGCTCTTTTGGCCTGCAGATACAAACTCAATGTAGTTGGCAACTCCATAATTATGTTGGCGCTTCTTATTACAAATGGTGTCCATGAGAAAGGACAAACATTTGGGGAATGAAATGCTACATGGCAGCAGTGGACAAGGGCCATTTTCAGCCTGGCTGGTCAGACACTAGCCCCTGAGCTGTATCTCAGAGTGAACGAGAGAGAGAGAGAGAGAGAGAGAGAGAGAGAGAGAGAGAGAGAGAGAGAGAGAGATAGAGAAACAGAGAGAGAATTGACATAACAAACCCCTATGGCTCTTTTTCTACATCTCAGTCTTTCTCTTCCTTCACACAATGATCAAGATAAAGCCTTTCAAATATAGCAAATCAGACCTGGTAGTAGAGCATGACATGATAATAATTTAGAACCAACTGATTGTTTGCATTGTTGAATTTACCTTAATTTATCTAGCAATAAATATAATTTATATTGACATGAGTGCAAGAACATGTGTCCCTGTTTTGGCTTTTACAAAGGAGTAAAATAAATACACATATTACAAAACTCTAAATATGCTATTCAAGAGTTGTTCTTCCAAATCTTCTTAACCTCTTTTTTAAAACTGTAAATTAATAGTACAGCAAGTGTAATTGTTGAACAGTCCATTAACCCGCAGCAATTTATTCACCATACTTGGATTGCCCAAATCTGGCAGATCAGCATGAAGTAAAGTAGATTTTTCCTCTTCTACTGCTTTAAAATACGTACTTGGCCTTATGTGATTCTTAATTAAACTTTGGTAGCAACAGACCTTTCAAACATAAAAATCATCGGTTCGAAGAAGATGTTTCCTGGCTTTTAATGGTCTGGTTTTAAATGTCTGCTAATTAAATAGATGAAATAAACAATGCAAAAGTCTTTCTTTGGCCCAGTAGCTATGAGAGCCAATAACTTGGTTTAATTTATTTCATTAGGTTCAGATATCTTGAAAGCACCCCTGTTGAAGGGAGGACCCCTACTGGAGACTGCTTTGTCTAAGTATTATTTCTTTATGCCAGATTATTTATTCATATAAATTATAAAATCCCTAATCTGGAGTGACCCTCTGTGCTTGCTCTGTGTCAGACTCTGTGTCTGTAGTTTAATTACAGATGAGGGTGTGTGGCTTTTATCTACGGTGTTCATCCAAGTGTGTTCTTTGGGGATTTAAAACCCCAGTTCTGAGGAAATAAAGTTAATACGATGAGAACGTTGACTAACTTTTGTCAAATATTTAAATGATATTTTTTGTTTGTTTTGCTTTGTGTAAAAATTTTAATAGTTTATTCATATCAAATACTTCACTAAGTGATATTTTACCTGCTGCTCAGTTTTAAGAGTATATTGGCTTTCCAAGCACATATCTATGTTGAAGGAGCTCCCTTTATGCAGACTTTAGTTTAATAGTTAAGGGATATTATGAGGGAAACTTTGCGCTCCAGGCAGGAGGATTTGTTTAATGCTAGTTAAGGTGCGTTGCTTCTCATTCATAAACAATTTATTTTATTTAAAAATAAATACCACCAAACATTTGGTATCATTGTGTTAGGGATCTGCAGGAAAATGTTTTGTGATGACCTAAAGACTATCAAGTGGTTATTGAGATATTAACTGAATTGAAAACCATCCCCAGTGCTATTCTATAATGCATTTGCATAATTAGGTTTTCATTTCTTTCACTATGCAAATATTTGCCCCTATTAAATTGCATTTAAATGTAAACTCAAATCACTGTCAGGGCATAATGTAAATGTATTTAATTTAATTGTCTGAAAGGGACGAAAATTTGTTAAGGGGTATGTCTAAATAGGACAGAAAAGAGAAGCATTAGTCATGATTTAGACTAACACTCCAGGGCTATGTCTTCTAAAACCAAACAAAATGTGTCTTCCTGCATGATTCTTGTTTTCACACAGTCCCCAAATTGGTGTGTGTTGAACACAAGATAATTGTACAGTATCTATTTCTGTTTGAATATCGAGTGCTATCTCTTGTTTCACTTTGAAAAAAATGTGGGAGTTGTGCTGTGCTTTGAAGACATGTATTGCTATCTATTATTCTTGGATATCAAACAGGAGTAACGATGGAGCAAACAGAGAGAGACACTGAGAGCCTCTTAACCAGCTTTAGTGGGCAGAGGGAAACACAAATTCGAGGATGGGACAAAGTCAGGAGGAAACTGAACTGCTTGATCCCATCTCTGAGGAGGCGGTGGCTCTCCTTCTTTCATCTGCTCCCAGGGGACTGGATTTTTGGGCCACACTTAAAAAACAGAATACTCTATGGGCCTAGCTCAGGCCGTTGGTTGTCCCTCTCTGTGTTTGGAAGGTGGGGGCACTGATACCCAAGACTGCGGAGGGCTGGAAGCGAGGGGTAACCTGAGACAGACAGGCTTCAGAGCTGGGGAAGTAGCCAAAAGGGACAAATTAGCTTTAGACAATAGGGGACCTTAACCACCAACCACCAAAGGGATAATTAAACGTTCCTTCATCAAAGCTGAGACAGTTTGCAAGCTGCTCATTTTGTAATTGTATCATGTTTGCCCCAGAGATATATCTTTTTCTACTTCCTCTTTGCCCTCCCCCTACCTTGGTCACCAATGGCTTTAATTGAGATTTTGTTTGATCACTCTGTAGGGGGTGTTAATTATACAGAGTTAAACCAAGTCTAATTGAGCTCAGTGGAAATATAGTGTCTACTGACAGAGACACATGGACTGTGTACCTTCCTCCTCGGCATACCAGACAATGCCCTTTGTTACCCATGCAAACTCCATATGATAGCGGAAATAGTAGTAATCGTGATGTCAGAATATATCTGTGTGTGTGTGTGTGTGTGTGTGTGTGTGTGTGTGTGTGTGTGTGTGTGTGTGTGTGTGTGTGTGTGTGTGTGTGTGTGTGTGTGTGTGTGTGTTTGGGCTGTTGGGGAGTAGAGAAAGAGATAGGGAATTAGAGAAGAGACACATTCTGTATGGTGGGCTCCTTTTCCCTGTCCACCGAGCTGCAGTGCAGGGTGTGATGTGTAGCCAGGAGCACAGGGAGGAAGCTGAATGATGTTGCCCCATGCTCTCTGTAGGAGGGCTTCGCTAAGCTGGTTCCAGAACACCCTCATCAGGAATAGAACGAGAATATTATGACCAGTTTAATTTATATCAGAAAAACCTTTCACCAACAGACCACAGTTATGTTCTTTCATATCAAGATCTAAGATGGAAGCGTAAATTGGCCCTTTCTTCTTATTTTGTCCAGGTCGCTATTGCTCTGACAAACACACAAACACACGCACAGTGTCATGAAATGTTAAGCATTGCTCATTTATACACCAAGGGTGTGCACACAAATAGACACACAAACAGACAGACAAACACGCACTCACATGTGTGAACAATATGCTTGCATTAACATTTGTTTAGTACAGCGTTCAGTCAGTCAGTTCGTCTGTCAGGTTGGTGTGCATATCCATGCTGAGAGAAGCCCTTTCTCAGAATCCTGTGCCCTGGGGGCTATAGACGGACCCCTGGGACCAACAGGCACTTAAGGGCCTATTTGTTCAACATAATGTGTTATTCCATCACAGCAAGCCTGTCACAGCAGCAATCATTCAAATACCCATTCATTTCTGGAATTCAAAATACTCTGGGCTCTCAGCAGCAGGCAAAAAAGAACAGGCAAGGCCTGTTAACAATATTATTTTAAATAAAACAAAATTAGAAGGAGAAAAAAATCCAATACGTTTTCGCAATGATACAACTCACATGCAACACAATCAAAGTTAAGATCCATGCAGCTTGTGTCTCCTCCTCTAAGCTGCTCCAGTCAATTGAAATCCACCTCCAGCTCTCCATATGAATGTACTATTTCAAATTGAAAGTGATATCTGAGTGTGTCTGGTTGGTCATTGCCTGTGAGGAGTGGTAGTACAATGTGCCTGTCAGGCTTGATTGATCTCCAACACAGCTGGGATATGCCTGGGTTCCCCAACCAAAGCCAATCAGGACGAGTCCTTATGTAAACAAACCGGCCTGGAGCTGTCCATCCACCAAGAGCACAATAACACACACACACACACACGCACGCACGCACGCACGCACGCACGCACGCACGCACACACACACACACACACACACACACACACACACACACACACACACACACACACACACATAGCTGATCAGTGCCCTATTTTTCTTTGGGAAAGAAGGAAAGGCTCAAATACATAACTGGTACAAGAGTGAGTGCCATGAAACGGAAGGGAGGCACGCTGTGCAATCCTCTTATGAGCACTAGGGTGTTCTGTTGATTTTTACACTTCAGTATAATCAATGACAGAACGTTGCGTGGCCTGATGATAGCCAGTCATTACAGATTAGTCTGGGTGAGTAATGGGAGACCATAGAGTGAGCGTAATGACATTCAATAACATATTAACTGTGAAAGGTTTGGTTGTGGTGGGGATGTGTGTGGTTTTTGATGTGTGTATTTTTTATGGTGGTGGTGAGGGGCGGCGGGTGTATAGCATGGTACTGTGCATACCTGGTCATTTACCATCTACGCAAATGAACAATCATCCTCAAGGCCCCCAAACTCACATCTAAGTGACAAGCCTTTCATAATGAGATTCGGATGTGTATATCGATAATGTTTCCTTTTTTCACATTACCTCATTCACTCATGCAATCATCTGCCACTGTGTACTCTTGGAATATTTTTCATCTAATAGCTGGTTTAATTTACAGTTGGATAAAAGACAAAGCATCCCCCTGATGCCAATTAATTAGGAGGGCATGAATATTTTAAGGCTGTGTGCTACAAAAGGCGGTTCCACCCAGATAGAATTCACAATAAGCTCTAATAGAATATTAATAATGTAGTAACACTAACTTCTCTCTTGCCTCTACACTACACCCGCCAGGCTTGCTCTCTCTCTCTCTCTCTCTCTCTCTCTCTCTCTCTCTCTCTCTCTCTCTCTCTCTCTCTCTCTCTCTCTCTTTGTCTCTTTCTCACTCAGTGTTAAGTAGTGGTATACAATAACTAGGGTTCATCCATTGGTCACCCTCACCGCAAAGAAATAGCTACATTGGACTACATCAGTCTATGTCACCCGCTATCTATTTCTGTCACTCTCTCTTTCTATCTTTTTCTATTACTATCTTTTTCTATCCCTCCCTTATTTTCTCGTATCACTTTGCTACTGAAAACAAAGAATTTACCATTACAATGTTGTGGGGTAGCTCTTTGATATTCTTGTCATAAAACATAGTGGGCATAGTAAACATTAGTCTAAATAAGCTGGTTTTTTTAGGTTTTGCACGGCTTGGTTTAAGTTCCCATTACAGTGACGTTAACACACTCACTGGGGCGACGGTAAGTATTACAAAGACAATCAGTGGCCTGATCACCGCTTTTCAGTCACCGTTAAGAAAATGGCATTAACAATATGTTTAAGTGACATAGAGTATATTGGCCTTGACACAGTCCCCTGCAGGGTGGCCAATCACAAAACAAAAATATCTCTTTTCATTAAGTCAATTCAGAATCAAATAGCCATGTTAAAAATCTCATTCCCTTACATCAGCCATATGTGTCCCTATTCGCCTGCCGTTCCAGGGAGGCTCTGCTGAAGTTATGCCAGACATTATCCATAAATCAAGACTATTGCTATAAGTCAATGAAATTTAGATTTTCTTATCTTGTTTACAGTAAATTAAAATATTATTGAGGGAATTAGTGAGGGTCTTTTTCATTGTTTCATGATAGACCCAACTAACCTTCTTTAGGTGCATAGAGTGGATGAATTCGGGGTACGAACAGAGATGTGTCAAGATGTGTCTGTTGACTGTGATATGTGTTTTTGTACCTTTACTATCTCTTGTATATTTCCGAGGCTTTTTAATAACTTAACAGTATTGATGACTCCCAGTACTGTATGTGTTCTAATCCTGATTGAAGGGGTGATCACAGTTTGTGGCTAGCAGACACCATACCACTAGGGTGATACTTCTAGGCATTTGGGACACCAGGAAGATCACTTATGTGTCCAAAAAAGTGGATAACTCTAATGTTATTGTCATTTATTTATTTCAATTATTTCCTGAGTTTCATGTCAACCTCATGATTATACTTATATGAACACCTGCTGCATCTCCAGAATGTTTGTTATCACTTCATTCCTTCAGATTAAGCAGTTTCTTCATTCATACAGAAAAGGAGAATTAAGGAATGAGTGAATAGTTAGATTAACAAATAAATGAAAAACGTCAAATATATGAAGCTAACTGTGTATCTGTACTTGTGTGCAACAAACTCAGACTATCATTCAGCCACCATTACAAGAGAGATAGATAACACAATGTGTTTTGTAGTCTTCACTCTGGCACAGCTCAGCGTTGTTCATGGACACCCTCATTTCCTGTAACAGCACGGTTCAATAGTGAAGCTGTAAAACATTTTCAGCTTGCCATAAACACATTTGATGAAAACAAATTAACCGCAAGATACAGAACTGACGGAAACCATAAGAGCCGGAATCAAATTAAAAGGGGCTCTGGATGTCGCAAAAAAAATAATGTTCATTTAATAAATGGGCCAACTTTCATTTGTCATTCAAATGTCAGTCTTTTTGCATTAAATCAAATACAAAAAACACCTTGCAAATACATTTGAGGTTTAGAAGGCTTGACAGTTTCTGGTGTGTACCCTGTTGACAACCAGGTACCGTAACGTTGCTAAGGAAACTTAACGCCTTTCATATGAAATCACTAATGGCTATAATCTTGTGACAACATAAGATGAAAGTCCCCTTGATTTGTTGCTGTGTGGCAGTACTATTCTTGTTAATGAATTTTTAATATCCTTAATGACAGGAGAGGAACGATGTAATTAAAAGAGCAAGTTAGGAAAAACGCTGACTCCAACTCTTTATGTGGACCGTTTTAATGTTAGTTTAATTGGAACTAACACATTATCTTAATGAACAGATTGCCTTCAAGGAGACCATTCCCTACCAATAGCAGGCTCAATGTGGCCAGTAAAGAACTTCCTTTTAAAATGACATATGATATTCACACCCACACATACAAAAAAAACACGTATTTTAATCAATTACACATAGAATATTCATGTCCTTTGTATTTACTCCCTTGAGCAAAAGGTGCTACAGTAAAATCACTTTTGCAAAATCAAAAAGTTTGAAAGAGGGAGAAAGAATAAGAGAGAGAGCGAGAGAGAGAGAGAGAGAGAGAGAGAGAGAGAGAGCGAGAGAGCAAGAGAGAGAGAGAGAGAAAGAGAGCAAGCCTGGCGGGTGTAGTGTAGAGGCCTTGTGGCATGAAATACATGCATAGAGCCGAACTTAGCCATCCAGGGAACAAATTGACCACTCCACAACCTTGACATGGCTGACACCTGGACAGCTATCTCCTCAACACCCGGATTTACTCCCTGTGACTGAAGGAAAACATGATGGAGGTGGGCTTGGGTAGAGGGTGCTTTACCGTTTGGAAGCTTTAGGCAGTTGAGTTTAATTTGGGATTTACAAGTGACACTGTGCCCCCCACGGCCGTTCGGTCTGTCCTCTTACTGGGCCTGGTTTATGGAGTGAGACATTGGGGACTTTTCTTTGTGATTAGGAGGCCGGCGAGCGGCCATGCACAAAGCATTATAGCCCACAGCATTATGTATCAGAGTTTACAGACACACCAGCTCTCTAGCACACATTCACCTCCGGAAGGTCAAAGCTCAATAACAAATGAAGATGTGTGATATACCCTCTAAGAGACTAGGAAATGAAATACATAAATAAATAAAAAAGTTTGGAAATGAATTGGGGAACTTGTGGGTAAAAAACAACGTGCTTCAAAAACAGATTAATATTATTATATGATTTACCATTTTCCAACTGAGGTGAGAGAGTTGAAGTATGAACTGTGAACAGCCACATGATGCCCCAGAGGCTTATCTCACGAAGGCTGTTTGGCTTAAGCCCTCTGCATTAATACATTGATAGCCTACGGAATAGCCAAGCATAAAATGAATGTGAAAGGATGAAGAAATAACAAGAAAGAGGAAAAAGAAAGAGGATGAAAGTGGTTAGGCCTCCAGCTTAACAGACCAGAAATATATAACTACCAGAGGCTTTGGAGCCAATGCCCCTTATTGATATGAGAGCCATTGCTGCTATATGCCTTTGTTACTGTTTTTCCAAACAAAACCAAGGGAGCACCACATAAACAATTTTGTGTCAATATTCTATTTTCTGTAATGGACAATTCAGCTAATAAATAGAAAGGAAAGTTTACTTAAATTGACAGGAAATTAAGATTTTCGCTAAGGTAGTATGATCTATTGAGTCACAGTTGTGATAAGTAATTCAATTTAAGCTAACATACAATTCAACAATGCAACAATGTAACATAAAGGACAGAGAAACTCATCTGTATAGCCCATGTATGATTGTCCACTGATGGAACAGCTTTTATCCCTTTATTTTATTGATTAAAAAAAAAAATCCCAGAGGCATTAAAACGTACAGGCCATGATTAATGTCCCTTTTACAAAAATAAATTATATGGAATAAATTAAACTACTGCGGCAGCAAATTGAAAAATAAGGATGTAAATGAGCTTTGAATACTTAATATCACAGAGAAAAATAGGCAATGAGGCCCAACAATGATGAGGGATTGGCATAGAAACATGATATTAACTTTTAAGGCTGAGAGTAGATTTTGGGTACTGTCACAATTTAACCGTCTTAAATGATTTTCTTTCAGGTAAATGAATAATGGTGGGCATTTTATAGCAATGGAAAGAGATAACCTTGTTAAAAAGCCATAGACAGGAATAAGGTGCAATAGTCCATCAGTAGACTGAGAGTGAAATAAAAGAATGAAGCTTTTGATTAGCATTGTCAGTAAATCATGCTTTCCCAGTAAAACATATTATTAATGTAATGTTGCCTTTAAAGAGATACTTCTTTGATTTTCTTAAACAATATTGTTTAGGCTAAAATTCAGTATATTCAACAAGTTCGGGTCATAGGATCAATGTAAGTGAAATTCACGTATATTTCCGACCACCGGCATTTAAATGGTTAATTTATTGTACACCAAAATGCCCATTGCATGAATCAAACTTAGAACCAGCAAATGCTCTCCCCTTGACTGAAACAGCGGTAGTTTAAAAAAATCAGGATGTATCCCCGATGACGCAATAGACCCTTTCTACGTGACGTCAACAAACGATCGGCAGCCATGTTGGAAGACCAAACTGCCATCACCAACAGAAGCAAAGTATTCATTTAGTAACTATTTGTATCAACGAAAAGGGAGAAAAATAACAGAACATAATGATAACATAATATTAACATTACAAATAATATTATAGTTACCGTGCTTATTGTTTATACTTTTTAAAAAATTGTCTTTGGCAGGGACACTGCAGGGAGAACCCCATTCCAACAATTTGGAAGTGCCACCACCAGAGCCTTGTGCTTTTATTTATTTTTATTCTATGAAGATTACATTATGATAAACTTTGTAGGTAGGAAGGGTCTATAGAGAGTAATTTTCTCTACTCATTTGACATTCTGCTATATGATTGCGAAATTCTAAATGACGATACAATGTTTAAAATACAACATTGGTATCTGTTGAAAAACATATCAAAATATTGAAAATGGGTGACCTATCGCTTTAAGTCTGAGGTCCTAAACAACTGATCAGTCCTATAACATGCAGTAATGAGTGAAACACGTGCCTCGAAAGGATTTGACATTGTATCAATATCAATTTAGGTGAAGTATCATCATATACCAAAATAAAAATACACACATGGTGTATATCTACTTGAAAATATTTGATCTGTGAAATGTGTGGTGCCTGAATCAGGATCTGTAATGTGTTCCGGGCCTAAAAATGCACCTTTTGGGTTCTACCCTTTCCCTATGAAATAACCCCCCCCCCCCCCCCCCACCTGCCCGCATATGTTTAGAGAGTGACTGGTGTGTGCACTGTATCACCCTTGGCTTCATCAGTCGGAACCTTTAATTATAATGCCACAATATCAGTTGCAGCAGCCATGCACAGATGCTAAAACCCTTGGAGGTTGGCTACTCTTCCTTACTTAATCTGCAAAGAGGAAGCACACTGAAGCACACTGTACCATCAGCCAATTAAACCAAGGAGAGAGCCACATCCTGGATCAGTGTCCAATCGTGTGACTTCCAGATGCTTAGCATCCTTGGATATTTCCGTGGATGTTTTTTCTTTTGGTTTGCATCTCGTCTAGCACTCCTCTCTCATGCTCTCCCTTTCGAGAGAATATAGTGGGGACTGTGCGTGCAGAGCTAAAGACGCTATAAAAATTGCTGAGGTATAAAATCGAAAGTGCTCAAGCTGTCTGCAATCGAAATGGCTGGCTGGCTCAGGCCTGTTGGAACCGGTGAAGAATCCTGGGCTCGGACCCGTCGGCGCTGTAAATCAGAGAAAGTTGGAGCTTGTTTGTTTACATATGCAAGCTCTGCAATGGCACCTTCTACATCAGTAGCTGGACTCCGCTCAGACTATTGTATGGGTCATAAAACCAAGGAATATAATGATTGTGTGTAGGTATACACTCTGGGCATAACTGCCCTTCTATACTTGTTAGAGATACTGTGATGTCCACCTTAGATAATATCTCACTGTTGTAAAACAAACGGCATTTTACAGAGTTTGAAAATTGCCCCAAACTGCATTTTGTAAACCAATAGATCAGGAAAGTATTGTTGTAAACTAATGTGGAGTACTGGGGATCAAGAGGAATGTTTTTTCAGCCTATAGAAAATGTTTATAACAACCAACAATGTCTCACAGTACATCCAGTAAAGGACAGGTGTACCGTGGACCAAAGCTCGTATCCTGACGCGCCTATCCTGGGTGTTATCCTTTCAGCTATTGTACTACACACAAACTGGAGAACTGTGTGGCCCTAAGTTGCTGATCCAGACCCTGCCTCCTGGAGATCAAGTTCAGGTCAGAATCTCTGACCTACTCTTGCTTGTAATCTGTGTTCACACAGTGTGTGTGTGTGTGTGTGTGTGTGTGTGTGTGTGGGTGTGTGTGGGTGTGGGTGTGGGTGTGGGTGTGTGTCTATGTGTGTGCAATGAGTGTCTATAAGTGTGTGTGTGTGTGTGTGTGTGTGTGTGTGTGTGTGCGTGTGCGTGTGTGTGTGTGTAGAATACAGGTTATACGTGTGTCGGTAAATCGGTAAATTATAAATCCACTGTCAAGTGTGCTTTTGACTGCCACTGTGTTCGCTCAGCAGCTCGACAACAGCAGTCTGGTTGTGTGACAAAGGAGGAGAGGTGAAGACAGTAAAGCAGTGTGTGTATCAGTCAGTCTCTGTTGTTCTGTGACAGTCACAGCTGTGAGAACAGGAATTGCTCCAGTGTACCCAAGGAGGGATGTGGCCAGTCACAGCTGAATCCTCACACTGATAAGCAGATACTTTCTCTTGTGTGTGGCCTACTGGAGTGGGAGTGTATGCTGCACCGCATGAGCAGAGAAAGTACATCGGCTGACTTGAGTGCTGTACTGCTCCAGTTATCCACGTTGCCAATGTAAGGAATTTGATCTATTTAAGCCAAAAGGTTTAATGCGGTTTAAAATAAATATATGATTTTGAACGTGGGTTTTTGTTTGACTTGCATAATATCATACTGGAAGAAAAGAATGATTCATAAAAATAGCATAGGAATGTTTTTTTTTCTCTAAATGACACAAGAACACACACAGACACTTACACGGACAGAGAGGGAGAGAGAGAGGGAGAGAGAGGGAGAGAGAGAGAGAGAGAGAGAATGAGGAATGGGGGAGGAAGACAGGTAAACAAATTCAGTGTCATATTCTGCTGTTGTCTTCACTGTCACTTGGCATTTTAATGGAAAGGAATTTGATATAACATATAGTGGTGAGTACAGCTTCAGCTTCGTGCCAGATGGGGAAGCTTGACTTCTCAGACCTATGCATTAAACATATTGTAGAATGGAGTGTAACATTTATCACTGTCATTGCTACAGAGTTTGTGTAAATTTAAATGCGCTCAACCGTGCTGATTCCCCCTCTTCCACAATGCATGTGCACAATGCCACCCAAAAGCCCATTTTCCTGAAATTCTTCTCATTGTTCTGCACGACCATACCTCCAAACTGCTATTTCTCTTTGGGGAATATGCTTTACAGCTATGTCTTTGTACGCACAGTTTTCTAAAGCCATATTTTCTGTGGCTTGTCATTTGTATTACTTATTTGCTTCTTTGTTGATGATTTAATTTTTTTAAGTTTATTAAAGCATATAATCTTAGTTTTTTTGTAGTTTTTTTCACACTTTTTGAAGTAATTGAAGCTATGAAACGAAAGCTAAAGTTGGACAGTTATACTGTTACTGCTGTCTGAAAAGAAAGGGGTTAGCTTTTAGTTTGTATCCAGATCAATACCTTTTAACAAGATGGTTTAAAAGATGCACTTTTCTAAATAAGTGGGCTCTTCTAATCCAAATAGTGATACTTTTTTTGTGAGAAATATATTGATATAGTGCCAAGTATGACCGACTGACACTTTGAACATTAAAATAGATTGCCTAACCTTTTCTATTCCCAGAACAAACTTCAGGAGGAATGCAGATAATAAATACTTATTCATACGAGGATCCTATACATAATAATGATGCCATCAATAATGTCTGCAAAACCGCAGCTCCTACGGTTTTCAAAAAACATCCAAGTCCAAGCTCCAGCCAGTCGTGGAGGGGCATTAAAAAGGGCAAAATATTGTAAAAGAAAGTGTATGCGTGTGTGTTTGTGTGAGAAAGAGAGAGAGAGAGAGAGAGAGAGAGAGAGAGAGAGAGAGAAAGAGAGCGCAAGGAGGGGGGGGGGGGCAACTAGTGAGAGAGAGTGGGAGAAAGAAAAATGTTGCACATTATGTTTCTGGAAGCCTATTGCCAAACGACAGCCATGAGTCAATTTGCCAAATAATACAAACAGAACTCCACCAAGGAGAAGGCACATCAGTATCTTTAACATTCAAGGTTGTCAGAGGGCGGCACACTCCCGATGTGTCTTGTCTGGCAAAAACAAAACTGGTTTATGTGGACCCTGTAAATCCAGTAGAGGTCATCTTGGTTAGCACTAGGAGATGAAAGAGGATAAGAACAACACACACAGGCAGCATATCAACACTGCAGCACTACACACACACACACACACACACACACACACACACACACACACGTACAAAATGACACAGATGCTGATGCTCAACTGGTTGTAACTATTCACGTTTGTCCTTCTAAATGAGGGTAATACTTTAGAACACGAGGAGCAGGGGGCTCAACAGAAGAATAAACAGCTGCTTAACTCCTCACATTTAGAACCTCAGAGTGTGTGCATGTGCTTGTGCATATGTGCGTGTTTGGTTTTGCAAATTAAATGTAAATTATGCTCATGTGCAGTATGCGTGTGCCTGTTTGTTTGTGTGCCGGCATGAAAGAGTGTGAGTGTCCTTGTGTGCACACCTTTGCAGTAAATCTTTATCAAGTCTCATATGAGGAGACTGAGCAATCAAGCTAATAAAATATCTAGGCTAAGGGGTATGATCTGTGTGAGGCATTAATGGCTTAGTTTATTGTCAATTTACCCTGCTTGTCTGGACTATTTGAACTCCTCAGTGCGTTGATATACTGTATGTCCAGTTTGCTTTGTTTTGTTATAATGCACACATGCATATGTCGTGCACTTGCATAATGCAGCAGAAATTATTTAATAATACAAAACATTTTTGCACACACATTTGTTGTTAGCTTTCTTGACTTTACATTAGATGTTCATAAACAGTACCCTCTGAAGCAAATGACTTAGTGGTACATTTGAGTTAGGGTCATCTGCAGAGTACCGTTCACTGTGTGTCACTGCAGAAAATCTTAAATACATTTAATTGTCTGCATCCACCAGTACCAGGAATCGCTTTATGCATTTTGCTTCATAATTAAGAGCTTTCACATCCATAAACTTAAATCACTGTGCACAGCTGTTGAGGTGTAATTAAAGCATTAAATATCTGAACGATCGACTCCCACTAAACAAGATGACTCCAATGCTCCTTCTGGCATAGAACTTAAAGGTGAATCAAGCGCACCTGATGTGGTTTCTCTGTACTAAGTACCCCGACTGTTAGAGACTGTGTCTCCTGGTTATTTTAAAACCTCAGATGTCCTCTCCATAACTATGTGTGACTCCTCATCTGGGCATAGGCAGCAGCATTTGATGCTAACATCATTAGCTGATGATTTAATGATACTTTAGATGAGCAGAGCCACCCACCTTCTCTCTTTATCATTCTCTCCCCCACCCCAAATCCCACTGCCCCACTGTATGACTGTTAGCTCAAGACACAGAGGAGTTTCGTGAGTGTGCTTTTTAGCATGACTAAACTTTCTTCCGGACCCCATCCACCCTTATTTGCCCCAAGGTCAGCCTCTTGCTTTTTTGTAATTAAGGGAAAGTGTCAGAATTTAAATTCTGGGGCAGTAAATAAGAAGGAAGTCTAATTTGAAATGTAATATAACTGAGGCCCTTTATGGACAGTTTATTAAGTGTTTAAATACATTTAACAGATGAGAGAAAGTGTTTATTACACCAGCTTGTTTTTAAAACCTGTTTTTTCAATCTATATTGTGTTCATGATGTTGTTACATTATTGGCATGATAAAATACATTACATTCTGAGATACATTTTTTTTATTAAGTTTAGTTAAGTTAAGCGTGGCTTAATAGGTGCTCAAAAGTGAACACTAACTTTCAATGTATTTTTGTTTTCACTCGATTTAATGAAACACCCATAATTGAATGTTCAGATCATTTTCTTGACACAGAGACAGATATAAAATTGGGGGATAAGTTAATGTGTCCCAGTAACATTGGTTTTTCATTTGCTTCCTGCTACCCCCAGTTGCAAAGGCAGCCCCTGCTTTTCTCAGTGCTTTAGGACATGTTACCAGAGGTCCTAGCAAACACATAACTCTGTGAGTCTCAGTGAAGCCAAGGCAGTGTGTTCATGAGAGGTGTCAAAGTCGATTACAGGTGACACAGCAGCTACAGTGTTAGGAGAACGCCACCTAGTTGATGTCTGCCACTGTAGCTTAATACGATTTTAGAGTTTTATTCTTTTTGTTTTGCAACATGAACTAAAGACTCATTATGGTCATATCCAAATCTTACTAAGAGTCTGATTGTTGTAACTTAGCTAACTAACACATTTGAACAGTTTTAGATGCATTACAATATAATTATTACTATATTATTATTGCTCTATTATTTGAATAGCATGGACCCAAAATTGAGTTAATGTGAATGTTGCCATGAGATATATTAAATGCTGAACTGCAAAACTTGGACAAAATGCAATGAGACATTTCTTGGATCCCCTAAAAGAAAAAGAAAAAAGACTGCTCCTGTAACAACACCGCAGTGCTCAATGAGCTATGTCCTCCGCTCCATACGAGATTGGTTAATACAAAAGCTTGCTGCTGAAAAACATTGTCCTGCTCACTGTGACAAAGACAAAGTGCCTGTGCTTGGTGTGCCCAAGCCAAAGGGACAGGTGACAACCATGGCAGGAATTTAAATTTCACATCTAGGAGTATGTCATTAAAAAAAACTTAGTTTCAGTGTAAGGTAGAGGTACAGGTGATCAATAATACTGTCAGACTGAGATTTTTGGAACTTTCAAGGCAGTTCATGCCAACTCTATAAGCTATATGCCGTTTTTCAATAATAATTTAATTCAATTAACTGAGTACCCTAGTAGTTATAGTAATACCTTTGATCTAGGTGATTATTTCCTCACACCCCAAAAGATCATAGATATTTACTCAATAATAAATAATGATTCATTTTAAAAGATTTCAGGAAAAGGGAACCTAAATTGGTTTATATGCCTATATTCCCAGGTAGACAGGTAACTATGCAACTATTAATCACAATATAAACCAACAAAATGCATATCCTTGCATAAATTGTATTTGCTCATACATTTCCCAATGATGTAAATTACTGTCAAATCCAGTCTCACCTAAAGATCCTCCTCTTGCTTCAGGGAAATAACATGAAAAGAGCCAGAGGGCACAAGTTACTGTAACACAAAATGACGGTGGAAAAACAAAAAAGCTATTTCCTACTGTTCTCCCTTCTCATAAAAATATTTAATCTAGACACAGAAACATTACAGTGCCTGAAGTCTAATGGTACTACGGACCTACTACAGGGAAATCAATAAAAGAGTTGGTAGTTTATGAATGTGTTTCGTAATTATGCTTGCTTACATGAAAATGTATTATATACTTTCGATCTTTGGGTCTAAGCATTACTTTTCAAAAAGAGAACTGCAGACCAACTCATATAAAAAATAACCCTCCAGTCCATATGGGTTAAAGATTCAGTGAGATGGACGTGACACCATCAGTCAGACTATGTGTACAGAAGAAGTGTTGTAACATATAATCACCGCCTTCCCTACATCAGGCTCCCTAAACGGACAAAAACGCCAGGGCAGCTTAAAATGGCGGACAAACTGAGCGGCTTCATGAGCGGAGCGTTCGCGGCATGCTTTGTGGTGACAAATGATTGACTTGGAACAATATCTAAGGCGATCAGGATAAAGTACTAGCCATTTCAAGGCTCAGCAAAATTCTAATTCTAATTAGACCGCGCACCACATTCCAAATAAAAATGGGTCCCTTGGTGGTAAACCCTATCAGGTGTCTCCCTTGGACCGCTGAAACAAAACGAATAAAGAAAATGATTAAAGTGATAACAAAGGCATAAAATTCAAATTACAGCAGCATCACATCTGGGATCTGTAAGTCATTGCACTGCCTTTTTTGCTCTTTCTCCCTGCATCTCTCTCTGTCTCTCTCCCTTGCTCACCCAACCGCTCTCTTTTTTCCTGCATTCCATTCTTTCTGCATGATGGGAACCACAGAATGGGGGGAAAGTGGGGGAAAGGAAAGGTACAGAAGTGAGGGAGGGAAAAAGAGGGGCAAATTAAAAGGTAGAGAGCGAGAACGCAAATAGGCTCTCAGCTTTAAGGTTATTAATGACTCCTCAAAAATTTGCGACTTTTCCAATCTCTGGCAGAAGCGCTTGAAGGAGCCAGCAGATGAAGCTGACCTTCACAATGTTCTTTGGTCTTTAGTTAAGAAATTCCTTCACCATTATGGCATCATTAGGGAAACAAGGATAAAATTACTCCATGGTTAATGACCTATAGGATCCCCACCAAAATTTGTTTCAGATCTAATAAAACCGCACTCTACACACTTGAATGAATTATGAGGACTGCAATGCAAGGTATTAAAATGTGGGGAAAATAGATTTTCTGAAACTAGTAGGACTTGACTTTTCAAATCAGATAGTAGAATGGAATTTTCTGGGCAATATATTCTACCATGTCTCAATTTTCCTTTTTTATACCAGAATTTCTGAAGCTGTGATGGAATCGTTGAGTGGGATGTCCTCTAAAAATGAAATACCAATTGCCATCCTCTCCTCCATTCCCTTTAAGGTAGATAGATAGATGGATGATTGTTAAAATGGCATAAGTGAAGAAAAACACAAACATAGAAAAATGTGTGCGCAATGGGAATAAATGATCAGATCAAGACATCTTGGTACTGTTCACTGACAAAATTACAAAAGTTTGAACTTTGTATATTTAGTTAAAGTTTTCAAAATCTTTAATAACTAAGCTTGGTGAGCATTTCCCGTTTACTTGGCTTGCCATCCAGAGTACTTAAATGCCAAGACCATAATCACCATAACATAGAGGGCAAACAAAAGCTGTGGAAATTAAAAACTTTGGAGCTGCAGGCTGTTGGACACACACATTTACCCATAACATATTCTCACACATGCAAACACTGGCCCAAAACTTTAGGAATAATAACACAACACCTAGATAACCAACATATTAAAATAACAACATAAAGCTGGCGGCTGTAGTTTAGCATGGGTTGATAGCAGGCCCTAAGAGGGGTTTTGTAAGCTAATGGCATTTGCTCTCTTTAAACTTTAATCTTTCCTATTAATTCTCTGCAACTGGAGAATGTGCAAGAGTTAATGTTCCATGAACGTGTTTCTCACTCCGCAATCTCTTCAAGCTAATTACCTTGAGGTGCTAAATGGAGGGAAATTGCAATCCATTTGGGGAGAGAAATGTTCACCTCCCCTGTGCCTGAGAAGCACTGTGGGGTGCGGTTTAAAAAGGAAGAAAATCAAACAAGCAGTCCAGTTTAGAATCGTTTCAACCGAATCCTTTCTCAACGTAGCTCAGATTGGCTCATCCATTCAAAAGTAGCTTCGGGACAAGCACCCCTCACTGTATTTCACCACCTCCCTGCTTGTCTCATTGGTCAGCTAGGTGTCATCAGGTGCAGTGGTGTTTGTAGGAAATACTGAACAGATGTTTGATTGACATAGATCATCAAAATTGGCTGTTTAAATTGTCTGGTGTGTAATGAGAGGTGCACCCCCTTTATGGTGGTTGTAAAGTGTTTCTCTATTAATTTGCTCTCTATTACAAATACATAATTATAGTAATGGAAGTAATAATTAGTGGAACCAGATGATGACAGCACTGAACCATTACCTGCTAACTTACATATAGTTTTGACAACGTCTACCTTTAGCAGCAGCCTTGTGGGATTATTTTTCTTTCAAACAGGAAGTAGTTTAGAGATAGGGTTGGGGTGAGTGAGCAGTTAGGGTACTTCGTCCCCCCCCCCCCCCCCCCCCCCCCCCCCGTCCCCCGTCCCCCGTCCCCCCTCCAACAATGTTTGGAGTGTGAAGGACCACTTTGTGCGTTTGATCTCTCTCTTTAGGTGTCAAGCAGGAAATTAAAGATAAAACGGTACTCCAACGACTGTCTGATAAACGCAGGCTCAATGGCCCTTATTTGTATCTGTATCCAACCAATGTAGTATGTGGATTCTTGAGGTGATTGCAAGACTATAACCTGATTGATTCCAATTAGGATAACACAATGATGAACAATGTAGTAAAAATAACTGGTATGTTTTCAACAATGATGAACCAAGGAATGTGTGGTGGGATTTGGTTTATCCTGGATCACATTTAATGGTAGTGGTTAATGAATAATTTGAAACAAAATGGAAAATAATGATATATTATATCATATTGCTATTAAAAATAACTTAAACACTTGATTAATTGATATGATGGTAAAAGGAAAGAGCATCTCAGTTATTTTTTTCTCACTTTACTCCCTGCTATATCTCTTGTAGGTAATAATAAATGAATTAGTGGTAGGGAGTACTGAAAACACTCCATATCTTAGACAAACACTTCCAGTGACGGCTCTAAGCTCCCACTGAGCTGAGGAATCCTTCCGACTAACAATACTCCTGCCCATTTATCTTCCCAGATAGGAGCAGAGAAAAAAGATAAATAGGGAAGGGTGAACACATTTTAGGACAAGAGGAGAATTCTAGATAATTCTAGGTCTGATATTTTTCAGTAAGGTATTATGAGACATACTTTAACTGGTAAATAAAACCCACAGACAAAAAAAAAGTAATTTACTGAATGACAGTCTCTGTGTGGCCTTTAACACAATCATTGTATATGGCTTCAGGCGCAAGTATTTCCTATTGAAACAATGTTGGTAACCATAGTTTATCATCCGTCTTGATACAACATTAAACATTACATCGGTTTATAGTCATGAATTGGCTTAGTTGAGTTGTGTTTGTGTGTAGTTTCAAGTCGTCTCAAATCCTCCCCCTGTCATCATGAAAGGTTATTTTCTTCATGAACACTTGAGGGTCCACTGATCCTTTGTAAGTGTCTGCTGGAAAATGCATTGACATTTTATGTGAATGGAAAAACGTTCCTCAATTGACTCACTTTCATTGCTCTTCCAGTTTCAGGCCATTATACTTGCAATAGAGAGACCACTCAACCTAGTTTGGTATTACGATGAAGAAGGAGAATGCCTTCTGCTACTTGAACTTTTCCATTCACTAATTTTCCTCTTCAGTCAAAGATACATACTAGATCTTGGTAAATGTATCTAGTGTACTTGGTAAATAAAATCATACTTCGGTAATTCATTAAAACTCTTTGATATTAACAATATATTACTGTAAAGTCACAATCATCTTACAATGGTCAATAAGTGGGATCAAACTTTTTCAGAACACACAGGATTCAGATATAGTTATATAGGCAATCCTCCCCTGAGACTAGTCCATTCAATGCAAATGCTGCACCTGCCATGTGTTGTATAAGCTATTGCGATTGCAGTGAAAAGAGGGTTCACATCATTTGGAAAGGTAGACTTGCCATTTCACGCACCAGTATCCCAGCTATCCATAAAGACCTAGAAACATTCCTCTGCAGGATTAGAGTTTTACAATCACCAGGAAAAGGACCTGAACCTCAAACGCTTCCTTTCCTTTTTCCCATCTACAGTACATTTGGTACAATACCAAGTTATTTTGAGACCAGTCATCACTTCAATGTAATTTATCCTGTTCCACCCGCTATATTACAATCAAGATTGCAGTCAATGGGCGGTTTAGCATAATATCTTTGGTTGGACATGAAGTAGATATATATACAGACGTTATACATATCTTTGAGAACTTGAAAAAGTATGAAAGTGTGTGCACAGTAAGAAGTGTTATTTATAATTATAAATTGTAACAAAATATTAATTATTACTGTTTTAATTAAAACGTTTATAAAAAATACTAGATTTGTAATGTCAAATACATTGAAATTAATTGTTCTCTAAGAAATCAAATCCAGACAGAGACCATAAACATTGGTCAGAGAGTGCCAGTAGATGGTGGTTGCATGCTCAAGGTCCTTCATTGCGGTCCAGGCATGCTGAGCCCCACCAGACTCCGATAACGTAGGTAATGGCATTTCCGGAAGAGTGGGGCCAGATGAAACACGCCACATGAACAGATACCACAGGCACACTGGCCCCTTCTCTCAGAAAATTTCATTTTTTCCACCAGGATCCCATGAATGTTGAGGCTGAATCCAAATCCAGTTTTTCGCACTTTATCAGCGTGTGGCCCACCAAGTGGGGAAATGGCGGGGGTGGTGAAGGGGTAGTGGGGGATCCATTCAGCCGAGACCCACCACTTTAATCCAATTTACAGCCTCCCCTAGCAAAAGATAATTACAAGCCTTAAACCAGTTAGCAGAGGGCTAGGAAGAAAAGGCCTGGCTCACCCAAACTGTCCTTCCAACCCCTGAAGTGTCCACCTAGAGAAAGACAGAAGTGAGGGAGGGGGGGGCTCCTGTCAGCCAAACTCAAACAAAAGCATAGTGAAAAACTAAGAATGTGTGTAACTAATGAGGCAAACTGATTTTTTTTGCCAATGGATGCCTGCTGGGAAGTGTTCAAATGCACCCCAGGACTTGTTTGCTCATTATTGTTTCCCATTGAAATGGAGGAGGTTTATTTTAGGTTGGGATTCCAATAAATGTTATGGGTTTGGAAAGAATGAAGTCATTTTTAAAGTCAGTGTTCCGTGTTTTAGCTGACAAACAGTCCGATATTCAACAGCTATGCCAGTTGTACTGAAACAAATTATTTGACAATAACTTTTTCTATATTGGTATTTTCTAACTATAGTTTTGCAATGTAAATAGATTTTAGATCATCTAGATGAAATAGATAAACCTACCTGCCATGCAGATGCTTTATTAAAGTAGAACCTCAACTCTGGTCCATTCTTTGAAAGAGTGCATCTTTTATGGAATACTTTGAAGTGAGTGAAGTGAAGAAATGGGGCTAAACCTTTGCAGAAGAATGTAGAAAAAAAATAATGAATGGGCCTCACTGGGGAGCGGAAACGCTGTCCGGTCCTAATTAATGGAAGGAGAGACACTCCCCAAGTCTCCTATTCACAGTCTCACAATGGGCTTCTCCATCAAGCAGAACCTGCACTGGAATATGAGGGGACTAAATGGACCCCCACCACCACTAGCCCTCACCATCGCCTTAAAAATTTTTTTTGTGGGATGTCCCTCTGGACGTTTTTGTAAATATGGGTCCACACTGAAAGTGTACATAAATGTGTAATGCAACCAAATTTGATCAGATGCAGTGCCTGCTCAATCTCTTTATAGGTGGTCGTTTTCTCAAAATAATCCCCCGCACCCCTTCTCTCTTTTTCTCTGGCTCTGTTTAGTTGAGTTTATCCTTTATATCTTTCCCCCTTTCCCCTTTTTACCCCCTTTCTCTCTCTCATTCTTGTTATCCTTTTGAAGGGGTCAAGGGCATTGGTCCAGCCCGTGGGGGGCCGTTCATTCTGGCACAAGTCAAGTCAAGACAGAAGAAGTTTGTGAGGGGCAACAGGAGAAGTGTGGACCCACCTGCCACTGATTATACTCCCAGTTAGAGGCTTTAATCTTGACCCTTGAACTCCAGACCCGCCAAACACCACTAATCTGTTAATTAACCAAGAAATACCATGGAGAAACTTCAATGATTTGAGTGTGTGTGTCTGTGTGTCTACAATAGATTTAGAAAACGTGTGTTAGTGTGAAACACGGAGAAGAGACTGAGGAATAGAGAACAAGGATTAGTTCATGGCTAGCGGCAGCACATAGTGGCAAGTAGTTGCTCTGCATATAGGTTGTTCCATAGGCACACAGCGTCCTACCCTGCTTCGCTAGCTAAGTAGGGCACTTCAACAGTGGCTTTCCATCGCCTAGCACTCCCTTTTGTTGACAATGTATTCATGTGCTTTTGTTGCTAGCGAGCCCATTGACAGAAGGGGCCACTATCTCTCTGGGTTGTTGCTGCACATTACCCCTGACCCTTACAGTATTGAGGAGCCCATTACTTCTGAGGAGTGTTACACAATAAGACAAGAGGCCCACATGTTACTACAAGGAGATAACTGCATCTTAATTAATTGTAGACTTTCTTAAAAACAAAGGACTATTATACAACGTAACAAGCATCAAGTGTAAGTTTATCGATGGTGGACTTTCTTAATCTCCGACAGCCAGGGTTGCCAAAGTTTATTTCTTAAAAAAACTGGATGCTATGCACGTATGAAAATATCTGTATACACCACAAGTACGTCTTTGTGTATTGTATGTGTTGAATGTGTGGACAGTAAATAATTTGAGTGATTTTGTCATCTCATACATGCAGCTACCAAACATTTTGATTGTTTCTTGGGCTGTTTCAAATTTGGGGATAGGCTACACATGCTAAAATGCTATTCATTTTAGAACGTTTGCTAGGCCTATGCTTTTAGAAATATTTCTGTCAGGACAATTTATCATATATGTAACTAACAGGGTAATACATTGAAGTTGGTTTCAAGGATCTGCTGCTCTGAACTATCCCCTCACAGATACTAAACAATTTACCTTAAGTGTGTGGATCCTGGGGTTGAAGTGGGTGGGTACTATCAAGAACAGGCATATAGGCCCGGTTTCCCGTACAGTGATTAAGTCTCGTTCTAGACTAAATCTCACTGTCAATGGAGATTCTCCATCGAAAATGTTTTTTAGTCTAGGACTTGGCTTAATCCCTGTATGGGAAACCGGGCCGTAGTGTGTGGTGCAGCAGTGAGCATAGCAGCAGTTGTAGGAGCCAGTGTGGTGAGTGACTTGTGGTTTAAGTAGACCGCATTAAACTATTGAGCATTTGCAATTGGTTCATTGGTGTGACATGTTGACTGAGTTGCCCGTCTGAACTAGCTATGCCAGGACAGCGCCTCAGTTTAAGTTAGGCTATATTGTTTGACTGTAATTTGGCAGGTTAAATAATATTCACATTCTTTATTTTCAAGTTGATTAAATTAGCGAATTTAGATAAAAGGATTAGCAATGCAATCAATGATCAGTCTTCAGCTGGGACCAGATCTGTGGAAATGTTTTGAAACCAGTGCATCACCTTTTAAAAGCAGGATGTATGGCAACCCAACTAGCAGCAGTTTTTTTCTTCCATTATGTTTTCTAGCATTTGTATGCTCAGCTAGCTGCAATATAAATCTGTCATTGTCATTACAATACGCACGCAGCAGATATTTATTCACTGGCTACATGATTCCTTCGTACCAACTTATGTTTTACATAAATTAAATATTGTTAAATGATCTTTGTATTGGGGTAACATTGATTACAGTAATCTGAAATGCTCAATTTGCTGAAATATACAGTATATCTGGCTTGGTAATGAGTGGGGACCAAAACGTGAGTTAGATGGGAGGTTATTGATCGCTGACAAGAGCCAGGTCATGTAGATTAATTAGTGAGCCTTGGAGGAATTGGACAACAACAAACGTGGCGCATGTACTGTATGTCAGGCCAGAAGGGAAAGGTAGCAACAAGACAAAAAATAACCTGATTAATTAATTATGTGCATTAATGAAGTTCAGCTTGAATACATGTTGGCAGAATGCAAATGTACAATTCTTTCTCTGACACAATCCCACATAAATGATGGGGTCTGCTCTGATTGAAGTTTAGCCAAATACCCCTTACGAGTGTATAGCTGGACCGCAGCTACTTAGCAATTTAAAAAATGCCAGCAGCTAAGAGGAGAAAAGTAATCATGTACAGCTGGGTTCGATGTTTTAACCCCCTCCTCCTCCTCCACCTCCTCCTCCTCCTGCTCTCCACAACTTGATGGATTTAGTAAAACATTTATAGCAAAAGGCTTGGTTGAAAAGAATACAAAAATAGCTGACCAATGCATCTCTGATAAGCTGAATGACAGTGTAACCCATCCACAAATTTGGGTTTAAAACAGCGTATGTTTGACCGCTGAATTGCTGTATTAGTCAAATGCACCACTTTACTATACAATTGTTTTCATTGTTAAAAAAATTCAAGATTCAGTTTCAATTCTCTAGCATCTGAAAAAAAAAATTTTAGGACGCTGACATGTGACATAAGCCCCAATCATATACTTATGATCAATGATCAAGCCTATTGACCTTGATTAATCAATCAGAGGTTTCATCAGGGTGTGACATACGACAGTTGATCTTACCTGACTTGCTCTGTTTTCTGTCTATGAAACAAGAGAAGTGAAACAGTTGATCTATTGCTGTTGCTCTCTCTCTCGCTAGATATACATATATATCTCGTGGGTGCTTCTCCCTTTGTGTCCAATGGAAGCTGTCACTTCTGTACTCTTTACGTGACTCAAAACACCACTGATTTGTCAACAACTTAGAATGGTTAGTGAAATGCCACCTGTATTTGTTCCTTGTAGTGTATCTTGGTAAACAAGCCAGTTTGGATTGCTGTTGCCAGCCCTGTGGTCTGTCCTTTGGGGGTCAGGGGAGCCAGAACCACTCTCTCCACATCAGGCCCTGTCACCCCAGAAGGCAGATTAAAAACTGTAAAAGGCTTCAAATGAGCAGCACACACACACTGTTTTCTATCACAAAGGGGTTGGCTCCAACAAATGTCGTCAGCCTATAATGAGATAGCTTATCTCGGGGTACAAAAACCCACTTCCTATTCTCCGGCCAGTGGCTATTAGTTTTTATCCAGACTGAAAGCAGGGGAAGCTTCCCCGTTTTTCCTAAGAAACCTGTGGAGCCTGGCCAAAATGACAATGCTGGTCAATTAATTGGTGAAAAAGTGAAAATCCAATTAATGTGTATCAAGCTGGCAGTTTTGCATCATGATAGCTCATTAGGACCTCAAGCTCTGCGTGGCAGATCAGAGGGGTGGAGGTACTTTAACCCCCTCTCATTAAACTCCTGTCTTTCACAGTAGGGTAGTAGGGACTGGGTACAGATTGTTTATGCAACACTTCTTAAACAAAACCTCTATGTTATCCTAACATTTGATGGATTTACTAATGGTGTTGGATTTTTACATGGTTTGGGCAGATGTCCATTTAGTTTCTCTGACAGAGTCATCTCTCTTTCTATCCTACCCACAACTATTATATTATACTACTAGAGTATTAATTTAGCTGCATGAGGCGTTAAACAGTAATAAATACCTCTTATTTTCATTCATTTTTTAAGTATAGTTTGACAATTTGGTTGTCTTTTTAAGGCTGTCCCACACTTATTTTTGGTCTCACCAAAACAGACCTATGTATTGTAATACTAGATGAAACACACTAGAAACGTAATTAATTACAAAAGTCATGGAAGAGAGAACGTCAAAGCATTCTATTTTACCTCCAACATTTGTGCATTAGGTTTGTTATACAATTCTTTATACATATATATATAATTTTATATATAAATGTATATATTTATATATTATATTATTTTATATATAAATGTTTTCTAGATACTGGGGCCGACTCCTTGAGGCTGACTTTGGTGGTGTTTGGAGAAGAAGTGTTTGTTTTTCCTCTCACTTCTTAATAATCTATTCTGTTCAGCGAGGCGCATACATTGACAAATGTTTCCAGTATTAGGTATTTACCCGCTGAAAGGTAATGGATGCAAGGGGTTTAAAAATGCCTGCTGCAGGAACAGCAAGCAGCACATTGGCATCACCGTAACATAGATTCCATCCTTCACAGCAGGCAAACAGGTCATTTGCAACATCCAGTGATTTTACAAAACAACAACTCTCAATTTCCTCTTTAAGTCACACAGAATTGTATTTGTATTAAGCAGTATATTTCACAAATATTTTTCTGCTGATAGATAGACATAATTTAAAATAGTAATTAGTTGATACTGCTCAATGTTGACTATAAATTAATGGCTTTAAGTAGGCTCTTTCATGAGCCAATACTGTATCTGTGGTGTTTGTTCATGAAGCATAATCCTTGACCAGGACTGGTCATGCTCTCAATGTCATCTGTTATAAGGCTGCCTGCCAAGTTATTAGTTAATACACAGACATCTCTTCTATGTTCAGCATAGAGGGGAAATACCTTACTAGTTCACACATAAACACACACACACACACACACACACACACACACACACACACACACACACACACACACACACACACACACACACACAAGCAAAAAGAGAGAAAGAGTTGTGGAAAAAGCCTGTGATTTTAAAACACAAACATTAATTGTCTTAGACTCTAGTACTGGTATATATTGATGCTGGGCTGATCTTGATGGCTACTGAAGGTAGTGGCTATGCGATAATGAGGTTCTTAGTTTACAATCAACTTTATTTCCCCCTCTGTTTCTGTCTCCCTTCATTTCCCTCCTTAACCTGGTTTCAATCTATGATCACTGTACGCTTGGGATATAATTTAGCTTATTATTTTTTAGGTTTTCTTTGTCTCTATCATTCTCAATTATTAGGGCTGACTGTTATTTACTGTTACCTGCTGACAAATTATATGTAGCGTCATACACGTAACTCATTTGCAATTTATTTGATTGATTTATGAAGTATATTTTACAATTGACCATATACTGTTCACCAAAGTACACAAATGTATGGTATGGTATTTGCATGGCCTTGCATAACTCGAAGCAGTTGGGAAAATATTCCACGTACAATAAATATGTTACTACTACCATAGGAAAAGGTTTGAAGGTGCAACATATGCTTTACCGTAGAGTATAAATAATGCTTAAATTATTTTCTAGTACTTCAAATAGTGTTTAAAAATACATGGTGCGGCTGTCATTATCAGTGTTGAGAGACAGAAAAAATTTATCAAAGTCGTAAAAACCCGTCATCTTATAACTATTTAATCTTTTACGTATCTAAGCCTCACAAACATCAACAATATACAAAGTTAACAGGTGGGGAAGAAGAATATACCACAGTACTAAGTCATGTCTAATACAAATAATCCCAGCCAAGTAATTCGTTTTAAAATTCAGTTACATTGGCTTATATGAGAAGGTCAGAAACAGAAACTGTTTGAGTTCTATTCTTGTGAACTCCTTTCGTAGACTATTGAGGTTAATAGATAACTTTACTGAAAGCTGCCGCTGTTCTTAGGCAACTCAAAATGACCACAGGCAGCCAAAGAATTTGGCAGCCAGTAACTGTAGCTGTTTCCCATACATACATGATTATAGCAATACCAGCGGTGGTGATTGAATTTCTGACCTTTTGTTGAGATGTGGAGCAGGGAGTATTTCAATTTTGTTGTGTCATTTATATCTTAAAATAACTACAGGGAGGAAAGATCATGACTTGATGCAATTATAGTGCAGTGTAAGGGCTAAATACTGTTCTACAAGTCACCTTACTGATACAGATTTTGAATAAATATTGTTGTGCTAATGCCACCCACATACAGCAGGCAATTGTATATAGGAATATTTGCTATGTTAAACGGAAAAGTGGTCATTACTAATTTCAGACATCTAATTAACAGCGTTTTATGTCTTGATGCACATTTTCAGATTTTTAGTTCTTTCATCCACATACTTTCTTGCAAAGAAAGTAGTGCCTGAAGCACAACCGCAAAATACAGTTTTGCAAAGTCACAACGTTACAACTTTGATCTAATACTTTATTTAGTCGCTTTTCTCTTTATTATTGCGGTAAGTTTACTTTGAAAAATCAAACACAGATTTGTAAGAATGACAAACCTGATATTGGGACTATCCATCCTCCAGTTGAAAGTGTTGGTGGCAAAACCAGGCCAGGCCTGCCCATCAGTCTCCAAGTTCACATTAAAACTTGCTGACAGCTGTGGGAGAGAGAGTTCC
This sequence comes from Galaxias olidus, assembly GCA_026901105.3. Classification (NCBI taxonomy): domain Eukaryota; kingdom Metazoa; phylum Chordata; class Actinopteri; order Galaxiiformes; family Galaxiidae; genus Galaxias; species Galaxias olidus. The sequence goes on from JAPMUY010004200.1 coordinate 162,138, forward strand.
CACTTTCATCTAGCGCTGTCTGGGCACCCAGCTAACCTCGCTGTAACCCTCTCCTTCTGTAGACCTCCTCTCTTTATTAAACCTTGTCTCGTCCCACGGCCCAACCTGGGACAGGGAATGTCCGAGCCCTGAGTTTGTCACTTATCACTAAACTTTTTGACTCATTTCATTTTTCTTATAAAAAACACTTCACTTGATAGCCTTGACCAAGGGCCCTCCACTCCCATAGAGCCCACCCAGCATCTTGGCCTCAACATATTAACCTGTTTGCTAAAAGAAGACAAGGGAAAGACCTTGTGTTCAAGACTGTGTTTTTGAATGCATATTCAATGTGTGTATGTGTATGTGTACGTGCGTTTGTGTATTGTGTGTTTCTGTTCTCGTCACATCTTGACCGCTAATATAGATTGTTGCATTATTGCAAGCTTTTTAATATTTTTGAAAAAACAAACTTATTTGGACACCGTATTATTAAAATTGTAAATTTAAATTACCCAAAACATTTTTTTCAATTGCTAAATAATTAAGTATTGCGTATATATTATTCTACCTTAGTGGCTTTAAAAACAGACATAAATGGAGCAGAATTAACACTGGAAACTTCCTAGACGTGTCAGTACCGTAGTAGTCACAAGTTTGAGCTCAGCGACAACCTTTTTGCACATAGAGAAGGCCACTGCTGCCCCTTAGGGGTGGGACAGGGTGAAGGTCAGATGAAAATAAAGGCACTCTGGTGAAACTCTTTAGCCTTTAAATACTATGTGTTTCAGTTTCCAACATTAATTTATACACAATTTATCAGAATATAAATATATATAATATTTACAGAATATAATATAACAGAATATAATATAAATGATGCTGATGCTGCTGATGATGATGATGGTGATGATGATGATGATGATGATGATGCAGAGGAGGAGGGATGACGAGAATAACAATAATAATAATTATGATTATTAAATAACACTATTCATATTTAAAGTGTATATATATATATACATTGTTAATCAGCTGTACACGTTCCGTGACCCCCTGGTGCTCGGTCTGTATCGCAACAGGTCTAATCCCATTAGTGCTGAAGTGCCTGGGGGCCAGGGCCTTGTGTCTCTATCAGCCTTTCTGAGTGTGGCAGACTCCTCTTTCTTGTTGGCTTGCCTCTAACAATTCACAATAGATTAATACTCAATTTTATTTTTCTTGACATATAATATATATATATATAGTTTTTTTGTACTAGTAATGAATAAATTGTCAAAGAAAAACAGTAACACATAATGAAACCTCAATATTTACATCGATATATTCTGTAATACTTAACTACTACTTAAATTTGACTTTTCTACTACTTTAATTTCACTTTACTTCTACTAATAATTTCTGTGCATTTTATATTATATGTTATGCAACTGCAACATGAACAGCTTTTTAGGACAGAATAAGATACTACAAAAAACCTTTTAAACTTTAATCAAAACGTATTTTCCTTTCTTGTTGGCTCCACAATAAAGTCTGTGACACAGCAAATACTGCCCCCTAGAAAGAGGCATAAACACTACAGTAGACTTTAACAAAGAATTTATCTGATGGATGCGATCAATTAGGCCACCTGTGTTGTGCAGTTTCATCCGCTCATTACGCTCGTTTTCCAAAATCATTTTTTTTTAGTTTGAACTCCATGTACCTTTTATCCACCTCGATAAAGGGGACGACTCGGTCTTGTTACTTGTGAAATATGTCTCCTTTCTTTTCCCCCTAGGAAGTTGTCAGAGAAACAATGCAGTAGGAAGTAGGAGATAGAGTTGCTGGGCTCTGTTTCTGTGCTCTATTTATTTGTGGTGTCAGGAATTGAGAGATTACATCGTTTCTGAGAAGTTACTCTGGTCTGATATCTCCTCAGGCTAAAACGTCACCCAGAATGGCAGGCAAGGACTATAGAATACATTAGGAAAGAAACTTGAGTTTAAACAGTCATAATCAATCATAATCAGTCTATTCCTAGCAAGGCTTTTATTTTAGCTATATTGAACTTCTCAATAAAGCTGTTCTATTCTGAAGTAATATGCTTGGATACAAATCCCAACCCATTAAAAAAAATAATGTTTTAATGAATGTACAATCTTTGCTCAAAGGGAACAGACAGTGCAAAGGTGAAATTGTTGTTGTTCTCACAACTGGTAAAAATGAATAACAATACTCATTTTAGTATTTTTCACAGGTAACAACATAGTTTATTTATTTAGTTAATGCAACCGTTTCCATCCTAAATGTATGAAATTGAGTCAGACAAGTTGCACTGTATTGTATTGGACAAGAGCCCCCTTATCTAACACAGATATATGTTACGTAATGTACCTCTGTTAAAGCAGTATCTATCTATCTGTCTGTCTGTCTGTCTATCTATGTCCATGGTAGTAAGTGTATTTTTCGGACTTTTTGTCTTTCTGTTTTTTGTTTGTCCGTTTGTTTCGCTGTTTTTCCGTGTGTAAGTTTGTCGTGCATATTCTCGGTATAACAGTTTTTTACAATCCCTTTGACATTAATAACGCAACCTTGTAGTAATTTTCAAAACCGTCAGCACTTTTAACACAAGCGGTTGTATTTAAAGAATCTTGCATTTTGCATTCATATCTTTGAAGAAGCCTTGCACATTCAGAATCATTGGTTCAAATACCTAACTCATGATGAAATACCATAGAAACAATAGTTTAGATCACCCACACACAACAGACCCATAGCTTCAGTTTAGTTCGTACAATCCTATAATATTGAAGGTTCAAAATGCTCCATTTCTGTAAACGGAGTACTAGAGAGAAACAGTGGAATCATTGACTAAAGTTATAGAGTCAAATACAATATATTTACTGAATGAAATAAAATCACAAACTTAGGTCAAAACAAACAATTGTAACAAAAACATCTTCCTCAACTGCCTGTCTTTCTGTTCTGTAAAATACAAAACCTTGTTCTCTACCACGACACACACCATCTCTCAATGGAGGCCCGTGGACACCTCTCAGAAGGGGTACAATCATTCCTTTTGCCACAATGTCCTCTTCCTCCTCTTCCTCATCCTCCTCTTCTTTGTCTTACTTCAACCTCTATTGTGACCTGCATAACCTGCCTGCTCCAAGGTTGTTGCTATGTTGTTGTAGGTAAACACTACAGTAATATTTATGAATATCAGTAATATTTGTGAACCACAATCAATCATTAGTAACGAGTTGTCAGTTTTGCAAAAGCAATGACAAGGGCCTGCATGTACATACTGTCAAACATGTAAACATTGTCTGGAACAGTGGTACATGGGACCATAGATACATTGTTTGATTGGGGATGGTGATAAAATGTTACATCCAGATTATATAGTTTATGTTTCACGGTTGTTTTTGGATCTCTTTAGTAACCTGGAATTGTCATGATCTAAACATGGAATATTGTTTATAAGTGTACATAAAGCTATACATGAGGAGTAATGTATCACTTAGTAATCATTTTGAGCAGTTATATTTATTGTTAGATATATTTTAAGAAAGGAAAGGACAGCAAAATCCAATATAATCTGTGAATTGCATTTTGAAATGGTAATACTTAGATATTACGCTCTGTCTATTTGAACCGGTGATGTATATTCAATGAACCAATTATCTTAGGTTTTATGTTAACTGTATCCAATCAATTGAAAAAAGGGCTTCAACGTTTTGAAAAAAGTGTATTTTGATGATCTGTTTTTTTGTGTTTTGAGTTTTGTGTCTAGAGATCTGAAACATTACCAGAAGGTTGGTAAAAAAAATTGTAAGAAGCCGAGATTGTCTCCTTTTTCTGTGGATAGTCAAATAAAAATACAAATGAAATTTGTGTTAATCAAGCTCCACAGATCAGAGGAGCATGCATGCTGTATCTAGCCAGACATTCAGAAAATGTTTTTCATCCATTAAACACAAACCTCATACAATTCTCTAAATGTGAACGATTGTTCTAATGGCAAAAAGAAAAGTGAATGGTCAGGTTGACACAAAGGGGGGCCGACAGGACAGGAAGTATTAGGACCCTTTTATGTGCATGGCAGCAAATTTCCGCTTGCAACATTGTTAGGGTGTTTCCCCCTTAATTAAAACAGTCAGAAGTTCCATTCAGCGGTGATTCAAAGGCAGCTGTGCTGGGAAACAGATTTCAGGTCGTTGTGGGAGGGAAACAATTTAAGCCTCAGCTATTTCTATCATCCCTTACTCACAGCTAATCGTGACTGGTTTAATGTGGAGTATCCAGCGCTGGGCTTACTCACGGACACATGACCATTTCTAAACAACCTTCCATGACCCTCTTTAGCCTGTGTAAAGGGTGGAAAGCTGATAATTTTCAAGAAGAAAAACAATTTTACGAACTTCAAATAAACAGAGTAAATGTATAGTATGTGTATGTATAGTTGATCATCAATAAATATATTGATTTGTCCAGCTTTTTATGAACTGGTCATCTGGTATTCTTTTTTTTTTGGGTGGGGGGGTAAATTGTAATGTAAAAATAAAATTTTAATACACTTATGTAATGTGTAATTGACTGATTGTGTGTAAGAGGAGGTGGACATCCATACCTCAAGAGACTCCTCTTCTCTTCACTAAACAAACGGCTGGTGAGCCATCTATTATCAACTATGAATCTACGGGAACAAGGCTTCTCCAGTGACCTCCTTTACTCCTTTACACATCACAAGGCTAAACAGACAGCACAATGTACATGGCCAGTAAAGGGAAGGGGAAACTCCATAGAAGTGACATAACCTGCTCTGTTTTAAATGTGTGTATGGATTCCTCTCTCTGTGGTTTTGTCAAAGCTAAAGACCATAGGTCAGAAGAGGACCCCATCCAAAAAAAGCCTATTGACCGATACTTTCCAGACCGACTCATTCTCTTTGTAGAGCAGAGGTAAGGCCAAACCAATCCCCATACATTTCCATGAATTATACATCAGCCAATGGTTCTTGATGTTTAAAAATGCAACATGATGTTTTCACTCCAGTCTAAAGACAAGCCGCTCAATGCATGTCAGGGCAGGGTGGGGTTTCCTCCCCTATTCTTCCCAGGGAAGGGTGAAAAAATAGCTTATATCTTTTACAGATGACATGAATTATAAACAACATTGACAAATAATGGGAAAAATTACTAATCATAGTTCAGGCAATCTGCCCGCTGTCAGTGTCTGGCCCTGCTAGTGTGATTCTGGCCCTGCTAGTGTGATTTAAACAGAGGTGGAGAAATCGATTTAAGTGACACTGATTATATAAAACCTATTGGTGGGGTGTGTGTGCAACACACTGACTGTCAGGGGCCGTGTCCACTGAAAGCATATTTTCAACTTCCTGCGCCTCTTCATCATTCATAACCAAAGTGAAGACGCGCCAGCGTCTTTTTGAGCTGCGTTTTTCCATTTTGGGCGGAGCGCTCAAGTTGAAAATAGTTCAACTTTTGCCAAAGCAATGTCACTTTTTGACAGCCGGAAAATAAGAATTCATTAAAGGCGGGACTAAAAATAAAAACGCACAAACAAATGCCGCCATTGAAGAAAAATGAATTCAGCAATCTGATTTCCAAACGGTGTACGATCGTACATTAAAAGGGTACTTTTAAATTGAATAAGTTGTTTTATATATTTGTAACATGTTCAAATAAACGATAAGTTATGTACATTCAAAGAATGTTGCTCTTTATTAGGCCTAAAGTTGTGACCCTGGTCTACTAGTGACAGTGTGTAGTGACTACGCTGTTGTGTTGGTATACTGCCGTTAGGTCGGCCAGAGAATTCGTAGGCTACAGTTGTCAAACTAACTATGACTAGCATTTTGTTTCTATAATTGTTCAATATAATAACTAACCACCCTATTCGCGTTATGAAAAAGACAAAAATCTGTAACGTTAGTAGCTAGCATGCTGCGAGATGCGAGACTAACCACCATAGACGCTATGTCGGTTGCATAGCAACAAAAAAAGGCGTCGTGATGGTGAAGCGCGTTGAAAGCGCAAATTTCAATGAAAATGCGCAGCGCCTCGCGTTTTAGCGCGTTCAGATTATCATATTATCAGACTTCTCCATACAGCACTGCCTGAGACTGGGATGACCATGCTGAACCATACAATTATATTATATGGTAACTTATCCTTAAGTGCCTCGTTAAACTGCTGTTACAGTTTTTCTCAATCGCTTTGACTCAATTCTCAAATAAGATTTTTTTCCTCAAACAATTAGTTTCATATTCACACCAGATTTGAATTTACATTACTGTCATTTTTTATTCTTCTTCATTTAAGCAAATTGCCCACACACTGCCATTCTGCCACTGCCAGGCAGATTAAAATAGTCAAAACGTAGCACCTTGATTTGTTTGGTTTTTCCCACAACTGCTGGTTTGTTGATGTCGCTTAGCACAGCATTACTTGTCTTTTTTTTACTGTCGGACCCGAAGCAGTTTGTTTGACTGGTTGGAGGAGATTAGCCTACGTTAGCTGTGGCAGTGTAGTTAGCTAGTGCACTTGCGGTACTCTCGGTTGTAGATATTAGACTGGAGAAATAGAGCGCTAAAAAGTTGCAGTGCCAAGTAGAGGCAGCGGAGCTTGCTACCAGGAGGAGATTAGCTTTGCCTGTAGTTAAAAAAAAACATGCTGCATCCTCCTAACAGTGCCCTGACCAGTCACTGTCAATTCAACTGGAGTCGGTCTGTGTGTCCTTTGTGTGTGATTAAGTCTGTTGTAACATGTTGCGTGAGCAAGTCTGGCGCAAATTGGCTGCCGTGGTATGACTGTTGTGTTTGATAGCTGTCGGTCCATTCGTTGTTCGTTCTGTGTTATTAATTGGCAACCAATTTGTGTAAAGCGCTTTGAGGATCTAGAAAAGAACTAAAAACTAAATAAAATGAATTATTATTATTATTATTATTAGCCCTGTAATTTTATTTACATCCATCCATCCATCCATTTTCCGCAGCTTATCCGGGGTCGGGTCGCGGTGGCAGCAGGCTCAGCAGGGAATTCCAGCCGTCCCTATCCCCAGCAACGCTTTCCAGATCCTCCTGGAGGATCCCGAGGCGTTCCCAGGCCAGACGAGATATATAATGTCGCCAGCATGTTCTGGGTCTACCCCGGGGTCCAGTAGGGCGTGCCCGGAAAACCTCCAACGGAAGGCGCCCAGGAGGCATCCTAATCAGATGCCCATACCACCTCATCTGGCTCCTTTCGACGCGAAGGAGCAGCGGCTCTACTCCGAGCTCCCTCCGGATGACCGAGCTCTTTACCCTATCCCTAAGGCTGAGCCCAGCCACCCTACGGAGAAAACACATTTCAGCCGCTTGTACTCGCAATCTTATTCTTTCGGTCACTACCCAAAGCTCATGACCATAGGTGAGGGTTGGAACGTAGACCGACTGGTAAATCGCGAGTTTCGCCTTTCGGTTCAGTTCCGTCTTCACCACGACGGTCCGGTACAACGCCCACATTACTGCTGATGCTGCACCAATCCGCCTGTCAATCTCACGCTCCTTTTTTCCCTCACTCATGAACAAGAACCCGAAATACTTGAACTCCCTCGCTTGGGGCAGCAACTCAATCCCAACCCGGAGAGAGCGCTCCACTGTTTTCCGGCAGAGAACCATGGCCTCAGACTTGGAGGTGCTGACTCTCATCCCGACCGCTTCACACTCAGCTGCAAACCACTCCAGTGCATGCTGAAGGTCACAGTCTGAAGAAGCCAACAGAACCACATCATCTGCAAAGAGCAGAGAAGCAATTCTGAGGTCCCCAAACTGGACACACTCCTCCCCCCGGCTACGCCTTGAGATTCTATCCATGAAAATCACAAACAGAACCGGTGACAAGGGGCAGCCCTGGCGGAGTCCAACACCCACTGAAAACATATTTGACTTTGTGCCGAGTATACGGACACAACTCTCACTCCAGTTATATAGGGACCGAATGGCTCGTAGCAACGGCCCCGGTACCCCATACTCCCGCAGTACCCCCCACAGGACTCCCCGGGGGACACGGTCATAGGCCTTCTCCAAGTCCACAAAACACATGTAGACTGGATGGGCAAACTCCCATGCCCCCCCAAACAGCCCCAAATTTGAAAAAAAAAGAATATAAATGGCAAAATAGGTCCGAGATCGAGTCAAGACCGAGACAAATAGGTCCGAGACCAAGTCAAGACCGAGACAAAATAGGTCAGAGTACGAGACAAGAACGAGAACATTGAATGTGGTTGCGAGACCAAGACCGGACTCGAGCACTACAGCTCTGGTCAAGGGTCTGCTGTTGTGAATTACTTTCCCGCCCAAGGTCCTTGTTCAACGCTCAGGGAAGGTAGGTAGCAGATATTTGCAGATTCCCCCTGACAGACACTGAATAAAAGGCCCTAAGTGGGTGGAGTCTGGGTTGGAGGTGGGTGCAAAGCTGGAGCATAGTTTATAAGCAGCAGTGAGAATTGGTGCAGTTGTAGGAGCCAGTGTGGTGCAGCGGTGAGCATTGGAGCGTTTGTTGGAGCCCTTGTGGAGAGGGAAATTTTTATATTATATGGTTTATAATCAAACTTTTGGCCCTTGAGAATAGCGTAAAAAAAGATTGTTAAATAAGCACCACCCTCTTCATCTTGGAAAATAAGCACCACCCTCTTCATCTTTTGTGATATTTGGTGGAAGATATGAATAGTTTTGAATTAGGCCTACTTGAATCTTCATTCTAAGATAAAGGGTCTGGATAGTCTAAAAAAAAAATCTAATCTTGGTGAAGAAGAAACATCAGTAGTTTTTTTTTTTTTTATCACAACCTATTGGTGATAAAGTTATTACCCTCATATTGACTCCCATGTATAAAGAAAATTAAAAATGAGTGTTTACCAGGCAGGTTTCGAGATATAATCTGAGTTTGTGGAGGTCTGTAACGTTAGTGGCGTAGATAAATAAATAATAGCTTAACCGTTGCACTTTGTGTGTGTGTGTGTGTGTGTTTGTGAGAGAGAGAGAGAGTTCTAATACCCATACTACTATGTGGTCCAACATTTTCACCCACAAGGCAGCCCACTTTTTAAATCATGTTGCGTGCAGCGCACAACAAACAGCGCTGTCCATTGTTCTAAAACAGCAGTTGAGCAGTATCTCGTATCTTGGCTAACAATTGTTGTTTTTGCAATTTTTCTGTAGATAAATAATGACGGGGCAAAAATATATGCGCACAAAGGCTAGTGAAAAGTAAAAGCCATCCTCTTACTGTTGCACGGGCAAAATAGACTAAAGCAGCATGGTAGCTAGTCCACTGCTTTGTACTGTCAATTCAATATTTATTAAGATGTCAGTGGCTTCAGTTTTTTGCACAAATCGCACGTTTGCGCGCTCTCAACACATACATACTGTAGATTGCTGACCACTACTGCATACCAGTGGCGTCACGCAAAATCACGTGGCCCCCCCGCAGGTTCAAGTTCAGCCCCCAGTTTTTGTGCTCCACTGAAATAGCTTCGCTTGCTCATTTTTACGAATGACCTTTCACCGCCAATGTTTCCCCCCACGTAGTGTAGAGCGTGCTGGTTCAGAATTAAGGGGGACTGCGGTTGGCTCTTTTTAAACTTAACTTTATTTCAGTCAGACAAGCTCTTCGTCTTTAAACATTTATTCAATTTTTATTTATACATCAAATTTGGCATGGTTGAGTCTGCTACATATTGAAGCTCCCAGCTGCATATATCCGGTACGTCATCCGGAGGCAGGGAGCACTCAAACTTTGATCCCCAACCTGCATACTCAAAAATCCTACTCAATAAACTTAGGGGGTTATAAGACTAGATGCAGAAAGTCTTTCTTTGCCTTACACGGGTGCGATTCCTGGTCAGCATTGGCACTTACACGGGTGCCATTCCTCTATCCCTACTTGCACTTACACGGTACAATTCCTTTAGTTTTAACTTGCACTTACACGGGTGCAATTCCTTTAGCTTTAACTTGCACTTACACGGGTGCAATTCCTTTAGCCGGGTGCACCCTTCAAATAAAATCAATCAACCAAAATCAATCAAATTAAATCAATTGTAAATCAATGCACTTACAGTCAGGGCAGGCGCACCCTCTCTATCCCTAGTTGCACTTTCACGGGTGCAATTCCTGATTTGTTTTGCCACTTACACAGGTGCCATTCCTCTGTCCCTACTTGCACTTACATGGGTGCAATTCCTTAGCATTAATTTGCACTTACGCGGGTGCAATTCCTTTATCTTAACTTGCACTTACACGGGTGCAATTCCTTTAACTTACTTGCACTTGCACGGGTGCAATTCCTTTAGCTTTAACTTGCACTTACACGGGTGCAATTCCTTTAGCCGGGGGCACCCTTCAAATAAAATCAATCAACCAAAATCAATCAAATTAAATCAATTGTAAATCAATGCACTTACAGTCAGGGCAGGCGCACCCTCTCTATCCCTAGTTGCACTTTCACGGGAGCAATTCCTGATTTGTTTTGGCACTTACATAGGTGCCATTCCTCTGTCCCTACTTGCACTTACATGGGTGCAATTCCATAGCATTAATTTGCACATACGCGGGTGCAATTCCTTTATCTTAACTTGCACTTACACGGGTGCAATTTCTTTAGCCAGGCGCACCCTTCAAATAAAATCAATCAACCAAAATAAAACAAATTAAATCAATTGTAAATCAAATGCATTTATATGCAGGGCAGGTGCACCCTCTCTATCCCTAACTTGCACTTACACGGGTGCAATTCCTTACTTGATTCTGAGCAAGTCTGAGCAAGATGATAATTTAATATTTATTCAAATATTACAATTCTTCAATCCCCAACACCGTTATGAAATGACCCATCGACCCCCTGAAAGATGGTCATCATGCCCCTTCGGCCTATATTGCACTGCACCACCTCCGGCCGATCACAACGAGTCCCCCATTAGTTTCTGGGCAGCAATAACATCAGCCGTGCCAGGCCGAACATAACGTTCAAAAGCATTCGAAGTCCATCTGCCTATTTTCATGAGCGTAGCTGTAGACACCTTTGAAGCCGCTTAAGTGGCCGCGCCAATTTGAAAGGAATGAGCTTTGTACCGGTCGGGGTCCAGTCCACACTTCAAGCACAGGAGGCGGAGATGACAGCAGAACCAGCATCTGGACAATAGGTTCCCCTCGGGAGTGACAAACAACGGGTCCGAGGCGGCCGACCCGCGCCGACCACGGAGATACCGAGACATAGAAAGAAAAGGACAAAAATTAGAACCAATCTGAGAAGTTACAACAGGCATCCCCACACACAATTTATCAGTTTTAGAATGTTTCAGATAAATAGTGAACATGCCATCGTCAAAGAAAACGTCAGAAATAGTGAGGTCATATGAAGGATCAAACTTGGAAGAGCGAGTAGTATATTCCCCGCACCTTAGAAACCCATAAAAAGCCGTGAGAAAAGCAGTTTCTAACATGAGATCCGGAAAAGGACCGAAACACCCATCCCTTAACGCAGAAACCAAAGAATGCACCCGAGCCAAAGTGAAAGGCAGCCGTTTATCACAGCCCTCCAGTTTCACTTTCCTCAAACCATTTTAGAGAAGACGAATCGAAGGGTTGCCCAACAGACTGTTCACGGATGGGTCCACACATCGCAGATGAAACTGCACACCTGCAACCAGAGCTTTCACAGAGGAAACTTGCAACTTCCGGGTTTCGAAAGAATGCACAATGAATGCGCAAACCATTGGGATGTTGACCGGCAAGACGTCCACAGCAAAATTCGCACAAAAAGAAGAAAAATACCACCATGCGGAATCATAAGCCTTTAATGTGGAATGGGCCAACCCAGATCTCATGATGCGGGAAGCTGAGGCCAAATGAACCTGAAGAACGCCTAATCTAGGATCGTTCGCTGGAAAGCAGGGCATTTCAGGCCGTTCGGCACCGCCTCCGGGCATAACGCACGAAACTCCTGAAATTTAAAACGGGAAAGGCAATCAGCGATCTTATTGTCCAGTCCAGGGACATGCTCAGCCCTGAGGATAAAATTATTCAGAACACAAGTCCATGTGATTCTCCGTAGCATTCTATTCATAAAGGAGACAGAGGAGCGCCCCTTGTTAATAGCGCGAACCGTCGCCTCGTTGTCACAATGCACTACAATAATTTTTCTCGTCTAATGACCCCCCCCAAATTAAACATGCCACCACGATGGGGTACAGTTCAAACAGCGTCGAAGATTGGCGTGCCAGTGGCAAGTCCAGTAATTCACGAGGCCATTTATCCGCAAACCATTCGTTTTGTAAAACTCCGCCATAACCAATAGAAGGTGCCGCATCCGTAAAGAACTGAAGCATGGGAGAGGTCACAGCGGAGTCGTTATAAAAAACAAAACACCATTCCATTTGGTCAACAGCAGAGAACAAAACTGGAAGTCGGAACGACACCCCTTATCCAATACGACGCGGTCGTATAACGCGGACACGGATTTTGACAGCTCCAGCAGCCTGGAAACGAACGAACGGCCGTGGGGAATGATGCGCATTGCGAAATTCAAATGCCCTAGCAGAGAAAGTAAATCGCGTTTAGTGATTGACGTGCAACCCAAAAAACGATCCATGATTTCCCTAATGCACACAAGTTTGTCAGTCGGTAATTTGGCTCGCTTGGTTACACTATCCAAATGTATTCCCAAAAACTCGAGCGACTTGACAGGCCCCACAGTCTTTTCCTCGGACAAGGGTACGCCAAGCGTCTTAAATGTCGCTCTGACGCAGCCAATTCCCCGGGCAGCCGGAGCACTTGGAAAATCCACCACGAGAAAATCATCCAGTAAATGCAAAACAAAAGGCAAATCGCAATTATTGAGCAAAATTCAACACAGTGCTTCCGACAGCGCATCAAATATGCGAGGGTTGCTGCGACACCCAAACGTCAACCTGACAGAAAAATAAAATTTGGAACGTCATTTCACACAAAAACAGTGCCACTGAGAAGGGTGCAGAGGCATGATTTTAAAAGCATCAACTACGTCAGCCTTTCCAAGCCATGCACCGACCCCGGCCCGTTGAATGAATGAAATGGCGTCATCGAGCGACGCATAATAAAGCGAAAAGGGCACTGAAGGAATCAGATCATTAATACTTGGAACAGGGCCATCGTGGGGAGAAGAGAGGTAAAAAATCAGGCGTTTCTTCCCGGAGTATTTCCGAGTCACTACACCCAGGGGATTCACACGAAAAACATCAAAAGGTGAATTATCAAACGGACCGATTAAATACCCTTTCTGCACTTCAGACCCCAGCAATTTGTCCACAATATCCGCCTCATTGATCGCAGACTGAAGATTCTTACAAACAAATGAAAAAGTAGGCCTATCACGTAACCGCACCAAAAACCCGTGAATCAAACCCGTAATCAGATAAGAAACAAAACAAGAATTGGGATGGTGCTTAAGCGCTTTAGCAAGTTCAGGGACAGTCACAGGTGTAGAAAGATGTTTATTCATTTCCTCTTGTAAGTGGGTCGGAATCTGCACGGGCACACGTATTTCGGGTGCGCATCCCCGCAAAAACTGCAAGTGTGCAGCTATCTACAATTAGAAAATGAACACACATTCTCATTGAAATATTTACAACACACAGCACGAACCCCATGCATATGATCCACCTTCCCCTCAGAGCCGCGTGGAAAGACAGCCTCCAACCCTGACGAGCCCCTTGAAACAATAGCCTTCTTAGGGCACAGACTTGCCGTGTGCGACAGAGACCCGCACAGAAAGCAAGAGAGAGAGCGATGCCCGGTGAAATGTCTACTGATCAAGTTCAAATCAACCACGGCCGCACTGACCCGGGAGTTAAATTTCCGAATATGCAGAGCAGCCTTAGCAGAGAAACTTTTATGGTAATCGTAAAACAAATTGCCAAATCGGAGATGTTGGAGAGATATACATTCAATTCTTCCTGTCACTCCGGAAAAACTTCACATATTGTGTCCCGGTAAACACCAAAAGCAATGTTAAACTCCGCCATAGACAAACTCTTGCCAAGGCGAGCGTCACAGTCCTTAAGGACCACGGAAACGTCACCACAATCCACCACTTGTCTATCCATTTCACTCGAAGGCAGCAAAATTTTAACCAAGTTGACGTCGTTACCTGACAGAATCTGGTGCCTCAACTGATTGGAAATGGCAGCCCCAGGATGCAAAAAGGGGACCCCATGGGAAGCCTCAGGAATCGTCGTGCGAAGAGTGTAGTTCGGAGAGACGTCACACCAGGGAATCTCCTCCAGCGCCTGGCCTGGCATTGGTGGCCGCTTCTCCGAGACCAACGACGCCACCGGAAGACGACGATTCTCCAGGGTCCCGATACGCCCGTCCAAGCCGCCCAGGGAACGTTGAATCGCAGCCAATGCCTCAAGAACCGGATCAGCTGCGTCCACCCCCGACGCCCGGAATCTCACCGCCCTAGCCGGTGGTCTAACCTCCGGCGGGCCATGTTTCTTGGCTGCCTTCCTGGTTTTCGGAGCGGCGCAAGCCCCGTCCTCCTTCGGTCAAACCTTGCACAACAATTTATACTGCTCGCCATGACTGACGCCCACCGGGGGCGACACATTGAGGGCATACAGCTCGTCCAGAATTTTGTCCACCGGCCAATTTTTTTTATTATCCGCCCTCGAGGCAATACGATCACTGCGCCTCGCCGTCGACGGCAGCTCCGCACTCCCCGTAGGCGAAACAGACGCCGTAACCTCAATAGTCCTGGGACCGAACACGCCCGGATCCGTCCGAGCATCCGGGGAAAGCAGAGACGGCGCCCAGACATCGTCAGACTCGGAACCGCTCGCCATGATCCGAGGTAAAATCGAAAAAATCACGAAAACACTGAATCGCATAATATTTGTCATTACTTTGTTGATGCACTGTAATAGTGATTCCTGGTTGTTTAAATAGTCTCCCGCTCTTCCTTAATCTGATGAGAATGACTACGGGTTGTGTGTGATTGGTTGAATGGCAGCGCTCATTATGACGAGTTCTCGTCATAGCCAGACTCCGAGCTGACTGCCTGAACTTTGCTGCGCTGCATACATTTTCACCTGACTTTATAATTCCAATCACAACAAACATTTGCTTCCTAATTTGATGGATTATATTGTTTTTAATGTGTAGCACAAATAAATGATTAGATTTTTTTTTATGTTTATGTTTTTTAAATGTTAAATGGAGGTGGGGACCCCCGTGGTGCGTGCCTTGCGGGCCCCTCCCCTACGCCACTGCTGCGTACCATAGTGCCTTGGTGGTGAAGTGCTGACATGCTATCATTCACAAGAGAATATATTGCCTCGTTATTTTGGAAAATATTTTTTCTTTTACCTATTTATCTCGTTATAGTGAATAATACTTATTACATGATTGAAAAATGTATTATTTGTGATTAAAATAAAGGTTGTGGGTAATGTACACGCAATCCCCACAGATGTATGACTTTACTGCTTTCATGGGAGCTCAGACCCCTTCTTATGGGAGCTCAGCTCCCACTGGCTCCCACATAACTCGAACCCTGGTGTTTACCTATACTTAAGGTAACATTTTGTTGATTAAATACCAACTCTACTTTTAAAAATTACAAAAAAGCGAACTCAATCAAAACACAGCAATCCTGACCCAATGTCAGATATTTCTGTCAAAACAGTAGAAAGTGTTCTCTATCCAAGAGGAATATATAGTCAAGCATAGCATGAAATTCAAAATATTAACAGTTGATGGCATTGCAAAAACTTTATTGCTATTCTTGTTTCAGTTTTTCAATGTGTACAATAGACAATATAAAAGGCATAGTTTTTTTATAAGTCAAGTAGGCTGCCTTTTACTTTGCACCACCAATTCTTTGGTTGAGTGGGCATTTTTGGCAACATAGTATCTTAAGTAGCCAGTCATTTTTACTTTATAAAATGTACAGGAGAAATAAATGGTGACGGAATTGCTGCAGTAAAAGCTTTACTGATCTTTATTGAAAAATCCAACATGCCCTTTGGTTCCAAATGTGTAATACCAAAAATAAATGTGTTTTTAATTTCTGGCATGCTGTGTGCAAACATTTGTAAATGTAAGACAATGATGACTTTGTTGAAAAGCTGACTCCTGTTTGCCCTCCTTAGGGAGCACTGAGTGATAACACAATGCTAGGTAAAAATATATAAAAAATTTGACATTATGGGCCCTTTAGAGAAATTGAGAATCCACAGCTGCATGTAAACTGGAACATTAATGGAATATTCGTTTTTGCCATGTAACCAGCTTAGTAGAATTTATATATATATATATATATATATATATATATAGATATATATATATATATGTGTATACAGTGCTGTGCAAAAGTATTTGCCCCCTTACAGATACTTATTGTTTTTGCACATATGTCACAATTAAATGTTTCAGATTATCAAACAAATTTTTATATCAGACAAAGATAACCTGAGTAAATACAAAAAGCTGTTTTTAAATGATGATTTCATTTAATTTAGTGTGGGAGGAGTTCGGAGAAACCATGGAGAAGGACTTTCGGCTGGCGCCAAAGCGGTTCTGGAAGACCATCCGACACCCCAGGAGGGGAAAGCAGGGAACCATTCAAGCTGTATACAGTAAGGATGGGACGTTGTTGACCTCAACTGACAAGGTGATTGGGAGGTGGAAGGAGCACTTTGAGGAACTCCTGAACCCGACAAACCCACCCTACATAGTAGAGACAGGGCTGGAGGATGATGGGGGATCAGCATCAATCTCCCTGGCGGAGGTCACTGAGGTAGTCAAACAACTCCACAGTGGCAAAGCCCCAGGGGTTGATGAGATCCGCCCAGAAATGCTGAAGGCTTTGGGTGTTGAGGGACTGTCATGGATGACACGTCTTATCAACATTGCGTGGAAGTCGGGGACAGTACCTAAGGAGTGGCAGACCGGGGTGGTGGTTCCCCTGTTCAAAAAGGGGGACCGGAGAGTGTGTGCCAACTACAGAGGCATCACATTACTCAGCCTCCCCGGGAAAGTATACTCCAGGGTGCTGGAAAGGAGGGTTCGACCGATAGTCGAACCTCGGATTGAGGAAGAACAATGCAGTTTCCGACCTGGCCGTGGAACAACGGACCAGCTTTTTACCCTCGCGAGGATCTTTGAGGGGGCCTGGGAGTATGCCAATCCGGTCTATACGTGTTTTGTGGATTTGGAGAAAGCGTATGATCGGGTTCCCCGGGAGATACTGTGGGAGGTGCTGCGAGAGTATGGGGTGAGGGGGTCTCTACTCAGGGCCATCCAATCTCTGTACTCCCAAAGCGAGAGCTGTTTCCGGTGAGGGTTGGCCTCCTCCAAGGCTGCGCTTTGTCACCTGTCATCCTGTTTGTGGTATTCATGGACAGGATCTCACGGCGTAGCCGCGGGGAGGGGGCTGCGGGTTGGTGGGCAGAGGATTGCATCACTGCTTTTTGCAGATGATGTGGTCCTGATGGCATCATCAGTCTGCGACCTGCAGCACTCATTGGATCGGTTCGCAGCCGAGTGTGAAGCGGCTGGGATGAGGATCAGCACCTCCAAATCTGAGGCCATGGTTCTCAGAAGGAAACCGATGGATTGTCTACTCCAAGTAGGGAATGAGTCTTTACCCCAAGTGAAGGAGTTTAAGTATCTCGGGGTCTTGTTCTCGAGTGAGGGGAAAATGGAACGAGAGATGGGCCGGAGAGTTGGAGCAGCGGGTGCGGTGTTGCAGTCGCTCTATCGCACCGTTGTGACGAAGAGAGAGCTGAGCCAGAAGGCAAAGCTCTCAATCTACCGGTCTATCTTCGTTCCTACTCTCACCTATGGTCATGAAGGGTGGGTCATGACCGAAAGAACGAGATCGCGGATACAAGCGGCGGAAATGAGTTTCCTCCGGAGGGTGGCTGGCGTCTCCCTTAGGGATAGGGTGAGAAGTTCAGCCATTCGTGAGGGACTCGGAGTAGAGCCGCTGCTTCTTTGCGTAGAAAGGAGCCAGTTGAGGTGGTTCGGGCATCTAGTAAGGATGCCACCTGGCCGCCTCCCTAGGGAGGTGTTCCAGGCACGTCCAGCTGGGCGGAGGCCGCGGGGCAGACCTAGGACCAGGTGGACGGATTATATCTCCATACTGGCCTGGGAACGCCTTGGAATCCCCCAGTCAGAGCTGGTTAATGTGGCCCGGGAAAGGGAAGTTTGGGATGCCCTGCTTGAACTGCTACCTCCGCGACCCGACCCCGGACAAAGCGGATGACGATGATGATGATGATGATGATTTCATTTATTAAGGGAAAAAAGCTATCCAAACCAACCAGGCCCTATGTGAAAAAGTAATTGCCCCCTAAACCTAATAACTGGTTGTGCCACCCTTGGCGGCAACAACTGCAATCAAGCGTTTGCGATAACTGGCAATGAGTCTTTCACATCGCTGTGGAGGAATTTTGGCCCACTCTTCTTTGCATAATTGTTTTAATTCAGCCACATTGGAGGGTTTACGAGCATGAACGGCCTGTTTAAGGTCATGCCACAGCATCTCAATCGGATTTAAGTCCGGACTTTGACTAGGCCACTCCAAAACCTTCATTTTGGGTTTCTTGAGCCATTCAGAGGTGGACTTGCTGGTGTGCATTTGGATCATTGTCCTGCTGCATAACCCAAGTGCGCTTGAGCTTAAGGTCACGAACTGATTGCCGGACATTCTCCTTCAGGATTTTCTGGTAGAGAGCAGAATTCATGGTTCCATCAATTACGGCAAGTCGCCCAGGTTCTGAAGCAGCAAAGTAGCCCCAGACCATCACACTACCACCACCATGTTTGACTGTCGGTATGATGTTCTTTTCCTGAAATGCTGTGTTAGTTTTACGCCAGATGTAACGGGACGCACACCTTTCAAAAAGTTCCACTTTTGTCTCGTCAGTCCACAGAATATTTTCCCAAGTCTTGGGGATCATCAAGATGTTTTTTGGCAAATGTGAGACGGGCCTTTGAGTTTTTGTTGGTCAGCAGTGGTTTTCTTCTTTCTTTTTGTTCTGGGTTCTTTTGTGACCTCCTGGATGAGTCGATGCGCTCTTGGAGTAATTTTGGTAGGCCGGCCACTCCTGGGAAGGTTCACCACTGTTCCATGTTTTCTCCATTTGTGGATAATGGCTCTCACTGTGGTTCGCTGGCTGGAGTCCCAAAGCCTTAGAAATGGCTTTGTGACCCTTTCCAGACTGATATATGTCAATGACGTTGTTTCTCATCTGTTCTTGAATTTCTTCAGATCGGGGCATGATGTGTTGCTTTTTGAGATCTTTTAGCCTACTTCATGTTGTCAGACAGGTTCTATTTAAGTGAATTCTTGATTATACAGTTCTGGCAGTAATCAGGCCTGGGTGTGGCTAGTGAAATTGAACTCAGCTTTCCCAAAAATTTGAATTATATCAGTTAATTCATGATTTAACAAGGGGGGGGGGGGGGGCAAATAAATTTTAAAAAAGGGCCCGGTTGGTTTGGATAGCTTTTTTCCCTTAATAAATGAAATCATCATTTAAAAACAGCTTTTTATATTTACTCAGGCTATCGTTGTCTGATATTAAAATTAGTTTGATAATCTGAAACATTTAAGTGTGACAAGTGTGCAAAACAATAAGTATCTGTAAGGGGGCAAATACTTTTGCACAGCACTGTATATACTGTATATATAAGGTGAAAAACAGAATATTGTGGGCATGTAACATAAATATTTGCTTTGTAACTTTTTGTATTTGTGCACTGATCTAATCATGACACCCAGAAAGAACTCACGTATAAAGATCATTGTAAAATGAAATGGCAAATTTTTTTATTTTGCTAAAGTACTTAACATCATCAAGGCACTCTTGTCTCCAAGATAAGTGACAAGGGGTTGACATCACTCTTTCCTCTTGAAATAGTGGAACCCTTTTCCAGTATGGTTCTCTTCGTCTCAGACAATACTGAGCAACACTGAGTGGTAGCACAATCACCTGCATCTTTACTTTGTTTTAGAAGGACTGCATCATTACATATATGTATGTGTGTGTGTGTGTGTGTGTGTGTGTGTGTGTGTGTGTGTGTGTGTGTGTGTGTGTGTGTGTGTGTGTAAGAGAGAGAGAGAGAGAGAGAGAGAGAGAGAGAGAGAGCACAACAACATTGTTTCTCTGACTGCTTTATATTGTAAGGCCTTTATGAACATGCATGCTTAACAGGGAAAAATAATTAATGTGGTCAAGCAAACTGATTAATCAATAAATACATACAATACACGTATCATAATCTAGTTTCTTGTGGCCAGGCAACAGTAAAGAGACTGTCAATGGGATTAAGCATCCTTTAATCTGTGTACAGTGGTAAAAAATATAATAATCACACCAAATGAGCTGAAGAGCGAGCTGAAGAGCAAGCAAAATTCTTCCGACAAAGCAATAGCACCCTTCATTCTACCTCTGGCTTGCCTCTGAAGCTAAGCAGAGCCAGTCCTGTTTAGGCCTTGAATGGGAGACCAGCTGCTCCTATAAGTGGTGTTGGTTGACCAGTGGGGGTCACTCTACCCTCTGGTCTGTGGCAGCCTAGTTTTCCGTGGCCATTCCTCCAAATTGTGTTCTTTCAAACAGTGTTTCCTATGCATTTGGTCTCTTCTTTTGCCCTTCAAATCTGGAAGGCACACATTTGATTAGCTCTTTTAAATGTCACTCACTCTTTTGCGAAACCATAGAGATATAAATCTCTATGGGCAAAACCCTCCTCGGTTCAAGACACACTTATCCTGGTTTGTGCGTGGCTATTTTTGTAAAAACTTTAGTCTGTATTTGAAACTTCACCCATTTCAATACTTAATTGGTTATTTTTGAATAGTAACAAGTTGCCAGTCTCCACTTCCTTCATACAGACTTTTACCCTTAAGCTTCCCCAGCCTTTCAAACCAATCTATCTAGCTGGAACCGAGGCTAGTGGCAGCCCTATGATACTGTCGTCTAGTGCATTTTTTGGGTGGAACATTAAACAAGTGCCCTGACTATGTGGTCAGTGGTCACTAAAGAGCTCATAATTGACTAGTTAATCCCCTTTCCTGCCCCTTGTGGCTCTCAGTAGGTCATAAACTGATGTGAGTAAGTCTGGTGCCAAATGGCTGCCGTGGCGAAGTCGTGATGATTTTTGTAGTGGGGGTGCTGAAAAGCCAAGGTACAACGCCAAAGCCAAGATGATATATGCTATGTATCTAGTATATATCATTTTTTTGTTTTGTTTTAAATCTAGCTTACAATGACTGTAAAGAAAAGTTCCATTACTTTACGCACTTACATCAATCTAACACCAAAATGTAAGCAAACTTTTCAACCTGGGGGCGCTACAGAGCTTGTCGTACTCTTCGTTTCGTACTCTTGCTTACACAGGAACAATGGAATCACATTAGTGAAGGTACGTCTGGAAGCACAATATTGAAACCCTGTATCTCAAAAAACGTGAACGAACAAAGTAGTGCTCCTGTCTCTTCATTTACAAGGCCTATCCACCAGAGGGGACAATCAATAAAGACTGTTCCCCTAGATATACGGTCTATTATAAGGGCTATAATGGCATGACATACTCAATTCATAACTTGTTCAGAGTGCACTGTCATCACATTTGTCAAATTTGTACTGTCCAAAGTGAGCCGCAAACCTTTTCTCTCTACTGCTTCAGTCCATAAGGGATTCCACCCCCCACACATCCTAATGATGGACAGTGCAGGGCATGCTATGCCACGATTCAGAGGCCATTCTGTACCAAGCAGGCAAAGGTCAACCCTGTCTGCTTGTCATTATTTGGGGATTAGTGCTGGCCTGCAGCCCCTTTGAAGTTGCGATCTTCTACACTTTCGTGTCGTTGAACTTACACAGGGAGCTTTCAGGGGTGCCGAGGCAAAGAGTCAGTGAAATAGGAAGGAGAATAGGCAGCAGTCATTTTTGGATCTGTCTTCAACCATAAAGGAGGGAAGGCTTGTGCTAATAAGGTGGAGGAAACATAATTGCAATTATCGCTTCATAGGCTAGCACTCGCGGATTTCTCTCTCTCTCTCACACACACACACACACAGTCACATATGGAATGAATCAGATCTTTTGTGCACATACTGCCATCTGCAGGTAATTTTGTGTTTCTGGTGATGAAATAGAAAACAACAGATTTTAGGTGTGTAGTGCAGCCTAAAACCATCTTAAATAATTGAAATAGCAAAAGTGTGCCAGAGGAACACTTTTTTGAACACCTATTTTCAACCACCGGACAAAATTAAACAACTCTTGTTTGAGGTCCATGTTTGCATCCTGCAGAACTAGTCTATTCATGGCTCTGAGCAGTCCAGTCAGGCCATGGCTGAGTGGAGCCTCCTGGGAAGGGTGAACAAGACATCTCTTTGAGGCATAGCAGCTCAGGAGACGTATGAGGGCACGTTGTGTTCTCCTCCAACCACAGGATTTATTTACCTACCAAGGAGGGAGGAGGCCAGAAAGAGAGAAAGAGTTTGTTCAGAGTGGCAGGAAAGAGAAACAGAGAGAGGGTGGAGGGTATGGAAAGAGAGGGGTTGCGTATATGAGTAAGATAAAATCTCAATATACCAGTACAAAGTAATCTAGTTTAATCTATGGATCTGTGCAAATAATAAAGATGTATACAGACTTGTATGTCTGTTAAACTATATTTATTTTTATATGTATACCTTACACCATGGCCAGTGGCCAATTAGATAATGGTAAACTAACCAATCAAGATGCCTCTTACGCAAAACATCTTGCAACTTGTGAGGCATTGGTTCAAATCACTAATTATCATGAAATACCATAAGAACATTAGTTTACGTAGATCACCAACATACAACATACTTATAGTTTCACTGTTAAGTTGTTTGTACAATCCTTTAATATTAGAGTACAAAATACTCTACATAAAAGTTGCAATATGGTTCTAACTGGATTTCTGTAAAGGGTGTAGTAGAAAGAAACAATGGAATAATCGAAATGTTTGTTTTTACTGGATGAAATAAAATCACAAACTTAGGTCAAAACAAATGTAAGTAAAGCTACAGTGTCAAGTAAAAATATCTTCCTCAACTGGCCGTCTTGAAAACCTTGGTCTCTAACGTGTCCCTTCACACCAACTCTTGATGGAGGCCCACGGTGTCAGGACATGCCTTTCACCACCACGTTCTCTTCATCCTCATCCTCGTCTCATTGTGTGACCTCTATTGTGACCTGCATAGTGTGCATGTTTCATGCCGTTGCTTTGTTGTTTTAATCTTACTAATTTCCAATCTAAACATGGAATAGTGTTTATCAGTTTCCATAAAGCTATGCATTAGGAGCAATACAACAGTTACTTATAATTTTGAGCTGTTTTATTAGTTGATAATTAGATGAATTGTGTCAAATGAAAAGACAGTCATTTAATATATAATGTGTAAATAGCATTTTGAAATAGTGACTTTGATGCTTTGTTGCGTCATTTTGAAATGTTGATTTCTGTCCAATGAACCAATTATCTTAGGTTTAAGTATATTGAATCAAAGCAATTGAAAAAGTGTTCAAAGTTGATGATCTGTTTGGAATTTTGTGTAATGACAATTGTTGCATTCGATGTTTTGTTATTAGTGCCGCAGCAATTGTCAAAAATGGTAAATTAGAGGTAACCAGATTGCCATTTGTGTTAGATGCCCCAGAATGCGCATGTTGAAATGTTTTTTGAAACTTTATCTCAATGTCTCTACTTTTCCCTACTTTGCATGCAACACCATGGACGGTGATTTAGTAATAACCTAATTGTTTTAATCACAATTTAAACCTATGTGACAGCCTAAAGGAAACATTTCCAGAATCAACCAACTATCGGTAATCAGGCATGCATTACAATTGCTACAATATGCATACACGTTCCAACATTTTTCCACAGGGGCGTGTGGTACATAACAGAAATAGAATAAAGTTGTTGTAGTAATTGGGTGTGGTAGAAAGCAAAAGGGTTGTTTCTTGCCCTCTCCCTTTCCTTTCATATGATATACAGCAGAGACCTTTTAACACTGTAGAGTCCTGTGTGTTTTCGTCTGTTGTGTGTGTGTGTGTGTGTGTGTGTGTGTGTGTGTGTGTGTGTGTGTGTGTGTGTGTGTCTGTGCCTTGGTGGAAATCTAAGGTGACAAATGACCAGGAAACTAGCTGTTTTTTCGGAGCAGAGTGAAATAGTTCTTTCATGTGTTGTTACAAGTGTTATAGCTGGTAATGCATCATCAGAAGTCATTTGATTAGATTATTTTAATAAGTAGAGGGGTAACTGGGGTGGCTGAAGGGATTACGACCATGCCACATTTCTGGGATTGTGAATGAATAGACTCATGCACCCTATACGGCATAATAGACAATGTAGTGAACTGGCCCGTACATGACAATGCATCAAATCATAAATATGTATCAATTAAAGGCCAAAGAACATTTAGTATTTTTTCACAGTTCATAAACCTCCTTAGTCCACGAGAATGCCTGGTTATACACCTGGATGAGCAGATTTCACCACAAGTCTAATGTATCTGTGGTGACTTACTGAAAAAATAAAGTATTGCGGGAACAAATTGTTTGGACCAAAAGCTGTGAACTCCGAACCCTTCTGCCACTGCCACTGGGCACTGAAACTGTGTAAAGGAATGACGCCTGTTCGAATGGGCTCCCTGTTTCTCCCACTGTTTTACTACTATGGTCATTCTCACTCAACATTCGGTTTGTACCACAGCAACAGGATGTTTTACATGTGGCCGATCTTGAAGAACGCAACAAAGTAAACTCGCGTTTATATCTTTGTTTTTTTAGAAGTCTCATGAGCCTTAAAAAATGTCACCATGGTGCAAAATAAAATACCCAATTTAGAAAAAAAAAATTGTTTAATATAATAAACACAAGACATTAGAGAAATGTAAAAAAGAGAATTGTGGTAGAATGTTGTATTTAGAAAAGCTTGCATATTGTAAGATAGTGTTCTGACTATGTGCTGGCAGGGAAGAGTTATGTGGGCAATGGTGATGTTAGCCAAACCTTCTGAACAGGGAAACTAGTCATCTGAGAGACACCCATCATTATGAAAGTCCCCCTCAAAAACACTCATTGCATATTGTGCTTTTTCAAGATATAGCAGTAGCTACCATAATTTACAGTATCTGTGCATAGGTTAGATACATATTTATTTTGAGCAAATCAGATTATAGTGCATTGTAATTAGTAACATAGCATTGATACATTTTCTGTAACAAACAGTAACTGGAAAATGTATGTTATCAGCATCAACTTCTTTTTTGTGTTACTAATATCCATAATTATTTATCAATATCCATAAGTATTTATCAGTGGCTATATCACACAATAGTCTTAACACATTTTTATACATTTTAGCAAACCATTTTATGGAACTGCCTTTAAATTCCTTTTTTTGGACAAAAACTGTAATGACATTTATGTGGTCATAATGTGATTTATTCAGTGTCTTAGTTTATACTATTTAGCCTAATACATTTAGTAAACGTCTAGTGCTCTATGGTTATTAACTTTGTAAATTACAGTTTTCTATAGGGATTAGTAAAGAACTTGCTGTACTACGCATGTCTACGTATGTTGTACTGTTGTATATTTAAGTGGCATGGCAGTCTCAGTACTAGCTAAAATAGCATAATGGTGCCATTGTAGGCCTCTTGAATGCACACTGCATGTCTTCATATACCATATATCTCAGTCAACAGTTTTTCAAAAGAGCCGTACTTGCACATGCAAGAGTGTAGTTTTTTTATTGACTTAATTTTTTTACGTATCTCTTTTCAATGGCACAACTATACTATATTCCATTTGGTTCATGGCTTTGGACGCTCCTTTTGTAACCAGGGCTTGATAACAGATTTAATATTGTTCCTCTTAACGGTTCTGAACAGGTTAAAACAAAATCAATCAATTGCCTAAATGTTAACATACCCAGAGTTAATTTGCCTACATCAAAGTAACAAGCACAGGCTATTTATACCAGGGGCATAATTTACAGGGGGATGTCTTCACCCCACTCCCCCCACCCCACCCCCCACCCCCACCCCCCAAACAAATAAAAATTTGGAGAAATGTAGCAATGGTGGTCTGACCAATTATGTTCAAGTGCTAGAGTAAATAGCATTGACAAAAATGTAAAACAATAAAATTTGAAACTAAAAACATTTACATTCTGTAATATTTTAGGGAACATATATTCTGTTTCTGTTTTTGTTCATAACTCTTTCCCGTTTGTTTAGTTTCTGTTCCTTTAACCAGTTTAAAGCCCTGATTGGCTGATTGTAACACATCATCCCTGTTTCAATACATTTAAAATATATATAATTACATTCAGCATTACAATTCACTTCACCTGAGTCAACTAGACTTCAAGGGATAGTGAAACGTTTTGGGAAATAAGATATGTTCCTACATTTAGTCAGACGAGATGATCGATATCAATGTTATGATTGTACGTCCAATAATTTGTTATTTAGGTAAGTATGTAGAAAAATGTAGCCTATCTTAGCACAATTGCTTGATCATCATGGCTCTGTCAAAAGTGAAAAAATGCACTCCTAAGCTGTTATTTACATATTGTATCTTCCGTTTCACATTAATAGAAAATAAAAATGTAAAAGCGAAACGTTATTTTTGAAACAGATACGCAGTCGGACCTATTGTTGCAAGGTGGAACCATAGTTTTACCTTGTGTCAGGTATGCAGCCTCGCAACAATATGTCCGACCACATATGTTCACTTTTGACAAAGCAATGATAGTCGCCGGTACTACTGGCTTACAGTCGTTGTGCTATACTAGGCAACATTTACCTTTCTACTTACCTTCATAACTCATTATTGGACATACAATCATAACGTCTTATTAGGGGTAAGAAGAAACATATTATTTCCCCAAAAGTTGACATATCCCTTTAAAGCCCTGTTAAGATAGACTAAGACACTGATTCCCTGGTCTTTCTATATTCTCTCATTAAATTTAGACTGCTTTTTTATCAACAGAAGCTACATAGCAAGAACATGCCAAAAAAGTACACAATTTGAAACACATTCCAACTCACTTGCATACATACACTGTGGTTGACAAATTAGTTTCAAAGTATTATTAAAGACTATCCATTCAATATTTACAATTCACATCTCCTAATCTAATATTATAGTAATTAGTATAGTCTGGTCATTAGTTCATCCTTCATAAAATCTATAAGGTATACTGTAATTCTACATCTACAAGGTAATGGGTTCAGCAAATACAATTTGCGTGGAAAAATAAATATTTATTTCAAGTGACAACTTTGACAGGACAATGACATAATTCCTCATAATGTCTCTTCCCTATAATCGCCGGATAATTACTTGTTCAGGCACATCATTGGGCAGAATGGACTAAAAAGGCAGTGACAAAAATACTTCTGGCAGAAAACAATTTCCACTCCCTTCAAACCATCCTATTTTTGTTTGTGTAATTGCACAGCAATGGCACCATATACCAACCGTCTATTTGTATTTGAAGAATGCAGATAGTATTTATAATATAAACAATAATACATAAATAATATTTAATTTTATAGGTGCCTTTCTAGACACCCAAGGTCACCGTACATGGCATAGAATGTAGAAACAATATATACAAATATATACAAAAATTGTACAATATAACATTTGAAATGCAATAAACATGAGACAGATACTGGGGAATTGAGGCAGAAAACATAAAAAAAATACAAAAAAGTCAAAGAGAACAAACTAGGAGTAAGTTAAGGAAAATAACTGGGTTTTGAGGCGGGATTTAAAAATGTTAATGGAGTCAGAGTTTCGAATCACAGGGGGAAGGGAATTCCAGAGAATCGGAGCAGCAGCACTGAACGCTCTTTCCCCCATGGAGCTGAATCTGGTTTTGTTTTATGTTTGACATTCAAAAACATCCATCCCTTGTTCAATCAGAAATTAAACAGCTTCTCCTCAAGTAAGCTGGTGGACTTATTGATCAGAGTATTTTCGTCCTCCACAAACCTATACCCAAACAGTTTCATAGTGGGTCCACAGACTTTCTGCACGACTTGTACCAATTTAAACGGAATGCTGAACCTCCACTTCTCCACCTGTTCTGAGGAGTTCTTCTGCGTGGAGTAAACACCACTAGCCTCCTGTGTGGTCTGGGTGTTGCTCAGGATCCACTCCTTGGCCTTGGAACTGAACGGTATCCCTGTGAATCTGTACATCTCCTCTGCTTTCTGCATAGGGTAGCGGGCTATGTCTTCGTACCGCACCAGCATGTAACGCCTAGTCAACCAAGCTGGTCGGCTCAGTCCTACCTCTGCCGACATCCTAATATGGTCACAGTTTCCCTTCAACCTCTTCACCTCCTCATCGTCCTCCGGCACCTCTCCATCCAGCGCCCAGGCCTTCCACGTCTGGTATTTTGCAGAAAAGGCTACCATGCGGGAGGCCAGGATTGCCCGCGGGTCTCGGACCAGCTGGATCACTCTGATGTCCAGTCGAGGGTCCTCCACCAGGGGCTGCAGTGTGTCCAACTGGCGCACGCGGACTGTCTTAATGGCACGATGGTCCTTGGAGAGGCAATATTCAGATGCAAGGGTCAGGTTGAGGGGGCCGCAACGCCGCGTCTTACAATGGTATCTGGCCAAAAAGGAAGATAGTGACATTATTGTGATTAATTAATTATAGTAACCTAAATAATTGAGGTACATGATTATTATTATTATAATCTTAAGCTTCTCTTTAATGGCACAACTATACTGCATTTGGTTCAAGGCTTTGGACACTGATTTTGTAACTAGGGCTTGATAAAAGATTCAGTTGTATTCCTCTTAACGGTTCTGAACAGGTCAAAACAAAATCAATCAATCACCTTTAAAAATGTGTTCAAATGTATGGTTATAAATGTTAACATACCTCAAGTTGATATGCCTAAATCAAAGTAACAAGCACAGCCTATTTCTACCAGGGGCGTAGAAATGCCAACAAGACAAAAGCTCGATATTCCTACTTCATTCCTTTCAGTAAAGCAAAACCGATGAGATATTAATCTTTTCTACCTCTCAAATACATCCTTGACCACAGGATCGCAGACAGGTTCATCACAGAGTGATACACTGGACTCTCTGCGAAACAGCGATGGAGTGACATGTTCCTGAGGGGGTGGTGAGATGAACTTCTCCAGGGGACCAAAGTCACACAGGAAGAGCCCCTGCAGAACGTCTCGGTAGGCTGTTGCAGACAATGAGCCGTCAGTGCCCACTGTGTTCAGCATCAACATACGCTCCACATGCCACAGTGGCTCAAACATGTAGAACATGTTCCCGCCGAGCTGGTTGAAAAACTCCCCCACAAAGGAAGAGCCTGTGCGTGTGGTGGCTAGGAGTAGAATATGCTTACGGCCTTCACTGTAGCTGTAGGTCCCCATCTCCTCGTCTTCATCTTCCTCCACCTCTGACTCTTCAGAAACATCTGAAAAGTTTAGTTTTGTGTCAGTCAGCGTAGAAAGTAGCAGGCTTAGCACAGACAGCGAGCCATTTTGCATCGGAGGACGTGGAACAGAGTTGTTATTGCTGCAATCCAGAGGGGTCTGTGGGGTCTGCTGTGGGGTCTGCCTCTGGATCAGCTTATCTGACACCCTATGGAGACACACAGGGGTCTTCAGTAATCTGCCTGCATGGGTTACAAGGCCAAAATCGGACTGAAAACGGACACCACCAAATATAATGACACAAAACACGTTTTAATTTTAGGGCTTATTGTTGTCGAGACATCTATTCATCTATCTAGCAAACTAATCTTGAGATTACACACAATTTACCTCGATATGATGTTGCTTTCCTTTTCAATGATGACCAGTGCCACAATGCAGATGAAGAGTATAGCATACTTGGTCTTCATACTTGATTGTGGTTGTATGCTCCACCTTTGAAACAGTTTAGTGTCTGCCTGCTATCTCATGGGAGATGTCTGCTCAGTGAACTGTCTCATCGGCATGCATATTGCTGAGGACACACACACATTCTGGAGGTAAAAAATTTAGAATTTCAGTCATTCAGATAACAATGACGTAGAACAATACTGTGATAAAATGTATAGAAGTATTGTATTGCATTGACAGGTGCATAATTATATGCTACAGTAAGAAACAAAACATTTGAACGAAAGATTAGTTGTTTTTTTTACTATGTCTTTGTTTTTAGTAAATTCATTTACTTGGATAATGATTTGTTCAGCACGGCAACTATTGCTACCAAGGAGCCCTGAGTTACTGTGAAGGCTGCCATGGCAAAGTTCTGGTGTAGTGGGCCTAGCTCCTTCCTTCATTACTATACATACATGGGAAAGTTAGATTTTTTTTAGTATGCCACATGCACATCTTTGGAGTAGTCTTGAGCAGTTGTAATCTTAGATTTTTTCACTTAGTGGAGCTTTGATTTGAATTTTTTTTTATTTTGTTAATAGATACCTCAATCCCACAAAACACTGATTTTAAGATTACATCAGAAAGATTATGTACAATGCCTCACATATTTCTTCTCCAAATGTGCCTTATAAAAACATATGAATGTAATATTTCCCCAGTGTTTAGACCTGTCAAGAAAGTAAATTATCTGTACAAATCATATAATTCAGGAAACGACAGTTTTCTACCCCTCATTACAGAGTGAACGTGTGCTCTGTAAGTAAATATCTTCCAATTATGTGACCTTATTACAGCTCAACCGTCAAACTGTCATCCTGAAGCACTTGAGCTGCGCTCTACATATTTAATAGTTGCTGAGGCGTTTGACAAATCTGACTATCTGCTCAAGCAGAAATACACATCACTCTTTTGTAACCTTGTGCGACAAATTACAGTTTTAAAACAGCATCACACGGAGAGATACAGAAGCCTAATGAAGGACTTGCTGTTCATACATAATACTGGCTAGTATAGATGGATGAGGAACATGGGTTCACAACAATGTTTTTTTCTATTTGGGACAAACACTTCCAGAACATATTCCTTTAGTCTCTGTTATTAGGGCTTCACCAGGCAATATAATATAATATAAATATATCGATTCGATATTTTTAGGGGGGAGAAATTGGGACTAGAGAAAACAGTGATGGTAAAAGAAAAGGCCAATTTGTCGAAAAAAATAGAATAAACAAAAGACAAGGCAGTCTATGATTTGAGAACTGTGTGTGGGTGTGTGGGTGTGTGTTTGCGCGCGCGCGCGTGTGTGTGTGTGTGTGTGTGTGTGTGTGTGTGTGTGTGTGTGTTTGGGAGAAAGAGAGAATGAGAAAGGGAGAGAGAAAGAGTAAGCGAAAGCTGACCTGAATTACAACATAATATAAATGTATAATGGATTAAGGAAGTCAAAATGTGTATGACCGACATTCATCATCGACATTCTGTAGATATCCTCTATTCACTTGATTACTACGTGATCACATCTGCATTACGAAATATAAAGTAGCCTAATGTGCATAAATAATTCGAGGCATTATAGTGCAAGAATAAGACTGCAAATGTTCTGCGAATGACTTCAAAAAAAGCTTTAACCATTATTTAAAGACGGCCAAACCTAGATGTTCTATTGTGTAAGCAGGAAAATGCTCCAAGCACAAATGGCGAGATTTAGCAAATCGTTCCATTGAATGATAAGAAAACTGAATCAGATTGAGAACAGAGAACGCTACAAACCTTTCGACAGACTCTTAGGTAATCAAGCAAATGGTCCCTGGTCGGGTGAGAATAACGTTTTCTTTTGCATCTTGCATTGTCTTGCGCAAGAACACAGACTCATTCATTGTCTCCACGGTCGCCACCGATTCGCTGCATTTGGAAGTCCCAGTAAAGTCTTTATGAAAGGCATGGACGTCTCTTTAGGGGAAAGCATCCATGTCCCGTCTGCTGTACACTTTATCAGCACAAAACAAAATATTATAAAACTTATTAAAATTAAATGATGACAATTAAAAGTAAGACAAAATGTCGTGTACGGTGTGAAAACAACAGGTTTCTTTAGATGTAAAAGTCGATCCCATATCTATTACCAAGTGTATCGAAATATATATTTTTCTAAACTTTGTAACCAGCTTTTTCTTTGTTCAACCTAAACGTGCTTCATTGCGCGGCAACTGCAAACTTCGTTGAGTTCTGACATCCTGCAGACATGGTCACGTGTCACTGGACAACCTGCAAATTAGGAGGAAAAAACGGTCTAAAAGGTATTAGTGGTGCTTCGCAGTAATACAATTATAATAGAAATACTATCCTTAAACATCTGACTGTCTGTCTGACAAGCTTTTAGTGTCGTTTATAATTGTAGAATGATTTACCAAGTCTACTCCCATGTAAGGCATTGTAAGTGTATGCATGAATACCAAGTCTTCATTAACCCTGTCTTTTTTTTTGATCGTGGAGATACCAGTTCTCACCTGCAGTACTTGTTTGTTTTACCTGGACAAGTGTGGCTAAGTAGGCCTGAGGTTCCTGAATCCAACACAATTTAGTTCCCTAATAGAGTCGTAATATTCCTAATGTGGAGACATTTTCAAAGTGTGTCGGCATGCCTATGGTGTTTTATCTAATAATCCTGCAAAAGACTAGATAAATAATATGGGATTTGGTAGATTTGTGCCACCATGATCAATTAAGATTTTCTCTCAATAATTGATTTCAATGAAGACCATATCTTATGCCCACTGTACGATCAATCGATCGATATTTTTATTGATCGGTAGTTTGGCTACTACTATCTTTGAAATATTACATATCTTTGAAATGTAAAACATGGGTAAATGTAAAGGGAAAACAACATGACTTGACCAGCAATGCATTTAATCAACTGAATGTCTGAGATTAAAGGCCACCGTAAAAATGTTTTCCAACAGCTTTGACCAGTAGGGGTCACCAGAGTTAAGCACAAAAAAACTATAAACTGTGGGAGCTCATTCTCAAATTCTCATCAACTCATTTGGCGACATTGCACTGTCTTAGACGACAAAAAAAACACACCCATCTCTTCCGTTCTCGTTCAAGATTTTCTTACAATAATCCTTCATATAGTAGGCATTTTGTGTGCTCATTAATAATTTTGTATGTTATTCTGTTTGGCTAGTTATTATGTTTTTTAGTTGGTGTTTAGTTAAAATTAAGATGCTTTACTTATTTTTCACAAGTTTGGTCTTGTTTAGGGTTTTAGACGACTGTCTAATTGTTTAGATAAAGTGGGCAAATAGATTATGAGAGTGCTCAGTGTTCAAACTCCACTGGGCCAATATGCCATAAAATAAGGAATGCCTTCTCATTTCTGCAGCATAGCCATTGTGGGGACTCATGTGGATATAGTTACTCTGTTGAATGGGAATGGAATTCTCAAGTAAAAAGTATTTCACAAGTATTTCATTATCTACCCTCATTTGCTCATATTTATTTTTGGAGTGCATTCAAATAGAATTTACAGCAGTGTTGTGTATTTTGTATGTACACGGTCCTGTTGTGAAACAGTTTATTTCTTACAGCTCATTATACACTGAACATATTATATTGTCACCTTAATCACGTTAGTTACTTGTAGTTTTAGTTTAATTCATGAGTCCAATAACATCTTTCATACTCTCATGTTCTAAAAAAAGGCTATTTTTGAACTGTGTGGTAAGATTAAAACAATGACCTAGTTTTGGGATTGACCACGACTAAAGATCAACATCTAGCCTTGACAAGCTGCACCAGAGATTATTAATAATCCAAAATGATAAATGCAGAAGTACCCAGCCACTATGTGAAGGTGCTCTCTGACAAAGACGAAGTAAAAAAGGTAACCACAATTTAGCATATGCTATATCTATTTAGGGCATGATAAACTAACTTGTGATACAAGTTAGTATTCATGTTTCAACAACCACACATTTCCTTAAAGAACTTCTAGATTTTAGATTGTGTTTAGAATATCACATTCATAATTGAAGATACCCCCATCCATGTAATTGTATAACATTATATAAAATCTTCCTTTCGATGCTTTAAAGTTGCAGATTTGTGTCACTACTCAAGTCAACCTTACATTTCTCTAAGATGGTGGATGGTCGTGAGGGATGAATTTGTTATACTGTGTAATCCAAAATCCGTAGGAATGTTTTGGGGATAAACAGTAACTTGGTGTTCAACTTCTATTTGAAGTTTTTGCAGAACTTCATCTTTGATGGATGTTGACAGAACCAGAGCGAAAGCAATTTGACTTGAACGCAACCCACTTTGTCAACATCAGTTGCTGACAGCAAGCAAGCACCCCACTATTATAAATAGTGTAAACACAATCACAAGTCTAGTATACAGTTATGCACAAGAGGTAAAGCTGTTTTAGTATTTTTTCATTACAATTACTTGCTATTTGCCAAGTGTAATAGCTTTCAAACACTATGTTGGCTATATTTTTTTATTATTTCTTACTTTTCACTTAGTGGAGATAGGCTTCATCTGTGTTTATCCCTATATATCTGATTTTGGTAACTACATATTTATCATAGATTGTGTGTTCACCTATGTAGAATATTGAAGTACATTTTTCAATAGGAGTTATCTAATAATTAATATAATAAATTTCTTGCTTGTCTGGTCCTAGTAGTACACAAGATCAGATTTAGCTATATAACCTCTGACTTCTCTATTAGATTTATGCCAGTGAGAATATCAAAAGGAAGCACTGATCCATTTGACCAAGGTTTCTCATTGTGAGCTGCCCCCCGTAATCCACATCAGGCAATGAAAGCCTAATACATAGATCTAAACCGTACAGTACAGTTCCCAGCATCTTCCCTGAAAATTCCCCAATGGTAACATTATGACCCCTTTGTGGAGAGAAAAAACTGTGTCACAGGATAACAAACTAAGGCAATAACTGGTGCTGAGCATTGAGACCTTTGGCATTTCAGTGCCTTCATTGTAACGCCAGCGTCATGTCCTGTATATCAGAGTACCTAGCTGCATGCACGAATGATGCTCTGTGACACGGTCAATTGTTGTGTTCATTTTGTATACATGTTGTACACTTAAATTTTCCTACATCAACTAAACACATGTTTGATTGCAGATACATTCAGCGTCACATGGCAAGCCTTTGTAAAACCACATTGCTCCATTACTATGTTGGCGTTGCTTATTGCATTGTGTGTCTATAGCTGATTGTTCGGCCTGTGCCTCCATACAGTGCATCACAAGATGAGAAGAGATTAAAGAACAGTGGGTTAATCTAACGGCCTGCCATCTGCCAAGCTTCACTGCAGTTAAACCTTCAACCATAGCCATAACCAGTGACCAATACAGTACCAACGTTATCTGAGAGGTAATCTCTTTCAGTAATTATGACATTTCCTGATACTATATCCAGCAATGTTACAGCATACTAAAAATGTCTTAAACATTATATATTTTTTCTGTTGCAGAGTTTAGAGTTATTTATTTTCTCATATATTCTTAATATAATTCTCAGAGTGGGCTATTTGTAAGACTTTGACTGTAGCATTTGGTGCAGCTTCTTTTATTTCTGAAGGTCTTTCATGATCAAAAAGACATTCTGATGTCAAAATTGAATTTTGTTTAATCTCTTGCCTAAATTAGATTATGTTGCAGCTGATAAAAGCCTGATAGTATACCAAGCAAACATCCATCAAGGTCACACTGCACATACATTTGGCTAATGCCTTCCAGATTGTTCTATAAATGTGCTTTCAACACATAAAAATCACTGTAATAGGTTTACTTATGTCTTTAGTCTTTTTGCATCAACAATTTCCCCAAGTGGCTTACAAGAATGTACTCTTTTACTAGACACATTATGCATACTGTGATCCAGCCATGAAATGTGTGTGTGTGTGTGTGTGTGTGTGTGTGTGTGTGTGTGTGTGTAATCGGGTTCGAATCCTGGCCGATCCAGGTCCTTTCTGTGTGGAGTTTAAATAGCTTGGTGTTACTTTTGAGAGCAAACTTGATTTGAAGGTTAGCTTAAGGGATGTTTTAAAAAAAGCTCAGTAATGTCCATACCTACTAACAGTGGCGGCTGGTCAGTAGAGTGCGATAGGCCACCGCCCTTCCTGGCTCTCCCTGGTGGATATATGTTTTTAATTTATTTTAAAAATAAACAATAACTACTTATTTTAAGCATGTATATGTTTAAAATGTACAATAACGTGGAATATATGTAATATAAATCATTTTATTTGGAGTAAAATTAGCTGACTGTTCATCCCCTCTTTAAATATCTCTTCTGGGCCGGTAGAAAAATCGACCATTCAGCGCAGCAGCACAGCCAAAAGCTGATAGAAAAAATGCACATTGCATCATATGCAACATAAATGTAGCCAATCAGCGTCCTTCAATCTGCTGCCAGAAGGGCGATAAATTTATCGCCCCAAGCAGATTCCGCCTGAATCCCGAGAGAAGAAGACAATGATGAACGCGGATATGCAGGATCTCAGGGGCCGCCTAATTCAATTATCACTTAATCAAAACTTATTTGAGGAGAACTTTTGTGAAAATACGAGTAAAAGAGCTCGGACCAGATCAACCTGTGATATTAAGATAGAACAACAGGCTAGTGAAAAAAACTTAAAGTACATGCGAGGCTTCTCCCGTAGTTGGTATGACAAAAACCCTACTTTTTTAGAACAACAAGGACAGATACAACAACATGGACTGTTACATGAGCAAGGGACATGAAACATCTATCAGAGAATATTAAGACACATGAGTGTTCGAGGGCACACATGATATACGGTCAAGTTAGCCATGCCGTGCAGTTAACATCGCTACTTAACTGAACGGCCACAGGATTGGGGTGAGGAAACACAATGAAGAGGTGGATAAGAGTGGGCACATCTTATCAAAGATAATTGACTGTGTTAAATTCTGCAGGGCGGTCAGTCTTCTCAAAATCCTTATCACCACACCCATGCCAACAGCAGAGTCAGAGAGGTGCATCTCTACTCTGAAGAGGATCAAGACCTAGGCTACTTGAGGAACACCATGACACAGGATCGCCTGAATACTCTGGCTATGCTCTCCATGGAGAAAAAACAAATCAAAAACATCCCTGACTTTAATAGTTAAGTAATTGAGAGGTTTGTCACCCAGAAGGACAGAATGGCAAAATTACTTTAGAAATAAAATGCCAGACACACACACGAAGTTCCCCGGACCCCATTTGATTTTGTAAATAGTTGACTTTAGCATAAGATTTTATCGTGTAAGAATGGCTTACATTTTTAATATTGGCATCTAATAAATACTTACTTTTTCACAGAACACTGGTGTCCTACAGTTACTGGTGAAACTGACTGAATATGGCACAGCCCCACCTAGAATATTTTTCACCAGCCACCACTGCTTCCTAAGGAAGCTCACATCTTTTGATATTGATAAGTCAATGCATCTTGTGTTCTATAACAGTAATGTTTTTAGTATGTTGATGTTCTCATATATTTGTTGGTGGGGGAAACATTACTAAGGATCATAGTAGCCTACTTTTTGAGGCGGTTGAGAGCAGATATGTCAATCAAGTGGGCACCCTCCATCCCAGATGTTTCGTTAATTTGAGCCCACGACACCTCCAGAAGGCTTAACGGTGAGCAATGACATCTCAGAGCCACCCCCCTCTATATCCGCTCTCGGCACGGCCAGATATTTAAAAAAAAAAAAATTTTGTTTGTTAAACTGAGAGATACCCCTATACCTGTCCCTAATTCCTATTCCTGCAGGCTTTCAATGCCAACTCTGCAGGGATACTTACCACCTGAAAAGAAGATAATCTTTTCCTACTCTGTTACTGCAGGCTTAATATATGACGCTCTGCAGATGTCCCTATACCTATCCCTATTCCCTATGCCTGCAGGCACTTTCTGCCAACTCTGCAGGGATACTTACCACCTGAAAAGAAGATAATCTTTCCCTACTCTGTTCCTGCAGGCTTGATAAATGACGCTCTGCAGGAAAGACTTACCTTTTATACCTTTGTCCTGAGATTAATCCTTTCTTGGTTTTTCAGCATGATGTTCTTTACTTTTGTGCCCATATAGGATCCTTCCTTTTCAGCCACAGCCACTGGCTACTTCTTTCTGCTATATCTGATATAGCTTTTATGGTCTGGCGCAAATCTTTGCCGCAGATCCCCAACTCCTTAAGGAGTTTGGTAGTTGATATTGCCACAAATCCACGGCATCCAACTTCCACAGGGCACACCTTTGTTCTCCAACCTCGCTGTTCTGCTTCAGCTGCTAATTCGCTGTAGCGGAGTTTCTTTCTTTCGTAAGCCTCGTCGATTGCTTCTTCCCACGGGACTGTTAGCTCTATAAAATAAACAATTTGCTGTGTGTTGGACCAGAGTAATAAGTCTGGTCTTAAGTTGGTTGTTGCAATCTCCGATGGGACTCTCAGTTGTTGGCCGACATCAGCAAGCATTTTCCAATCACATGCTCTCCTCAGCTGCCCTGAGCTTTGTTTTGCTCTATAACTCTTCTTTCCCGGAACTCCCTCCCTGACAAAGCGAATGTGGTGCATGTCGCCCTCTGCTCCAATTGGCAGGGCATTAACTGTTGAGCGCCTATGCTCTATTGCTTCCGCCAAGCATTTTAGTACTTGATTGTGGCGCCAGGTGTATCTTCCTTGAGTAAGGCTCGTCCTGCACCCAGCCATTATGTGTTTGAGATTAGCCGTCCCGCCACAGAGGGGGCAAGTTGGATCCTCTCCTACCCATTGGCTGAGATTTGTTGGTGTTGGCAGTACGTCGTAGGTTGCCCTAACAATGAAGCTAATTCTTGTGGATTCCATTCCCCACAAGTCTTTCCAGGTAATTTTCCTCTGCTCTACACTTTCCCAGTTCACCCATCGCCCCTGTTTGGATTGTGAGACAGTTTTAGCGCTCCTTACTGCTTCCTCTTGCTTACGTATCTGTTCTATCACTAATTTGCGTTGTTCCAAAGGGGTTGCTTTTGACCATCTCGGTTTACTTGTACCAAGTCCAAGTCCTCCTCGTCCATGTTGTACTTGTCCTACTATTTCCGTATGTTTAAGGGCTGCTTTTGCTTGCAGTACGGCCTCTTTTGGATTCCATTTCCGTCCGGTTGCCAATGTGGGTGCCGCTTTTCTTATTATATTATCTCGGGATTCCGCAAGTGTCATTTCTAGTCTTGCTTTAGTGCACTTAAATTCCTCTGTAAGCCCGGTAAGCGGCAGTTCCAGAGCTCCTTTCCCGTAAAGAGCCAGGCTACTAAGACACCGTGGCACCCCTAGCCATTTCCTAGCATAAAAGCTGACTCTTCTTTCTAGCTTTTCAACTTTAGTGATAGGTACATCATACACTGTCAATGGCCACATGAGCCGGGGTAGAAGTCCAAACTGTAGGCACCATAGTTTTAGCTTTCCTGGCAACCCTGACTTCTCAATGTTCTCTAGGCCTCTGTTCAGTTCTATCCTTAATTCCTCCACCTGCTCCGAGTCTTTAAGGGTAGCATTGTACCACTTTCCGAGGCTTTTGACAGGCTTTTCGATCACGGTTGGAATTGGATCCTCATCTATGAAGAAAATTTTGTTGCACAATTTTCCCTTAACAACAGATATGCTTCTGGATTTGCTTGGTTTTACTTTCATTCTAGCCCATTTAAGGTTATCATTAAGTTTGCTTAGCAGTCTTTTAGTACACGGAGCCGTTGTCGTCAATATTGTCATATCATCCATATATGCTCGAATGGGAGGGAGACGTAATCCTGCCCTTAACTTTTGCCCGCCAACGACCCATTTTGATGCTCGAATTATTACTTCCATGGCCATAGTAAATGCCAAGGGTGAGATTGTACATCCGGCCATGATGCCAATCTCCAGACGTTGCCACTCGGTGGTAAATGTCGGTGTATCAAAACACAATTGAATGTCCTGAAAGTATGCCTTAACCAGGTTTAAAATTGCATTTGGTACCTTAAAAAACTCAAATGCAGACCACAAAAGCTTGTGGGGCACAGACCCAAATGCGTTTGCCAAGTCCAGGAAAATTACATGAAGGTCCTTTTTCTCACGTTTTGCCAATTGAATTTGGTGCCAAATCATGCTAGTGTGCTCCAGACACCCGGAGAAGCCTGAAATGCCTGCTTTCTGTACTGAGGTATCTATTAACTTGTTCTTTGTAAGGTATTCGCTCAGTCTTTGTGCTACTACGCTAAAAAATATTTTCCCCTCCACATTAAGCAAGCAAATTGGTCTGAACTCGCTAATGTCACTAGAATCTTTCTCTTTTGGAATCAGTACTCCTCTGGCTCGACGCCATGATCTGGGAATGATTTGTTTTTGCCATGCCAGCTTCAGTAGTTTCCAAAGGAAACGTAGGACATCGGGTGCATTTTTATACAGTCTGTAAGGTACTCCGTTAGGTCCTGGTGCCGATGCTGCTCTTGCACGTCTGACTGCATTTTCCACCTCTTTCCATTTTGGAGGGCTGGTGTCCATTTGCTCGACTGGGTCCTCAATTGGTGGAATATCTGCGGGAATTGTGAGTTCCTCATACATTTTCTCATCTGTGTGAGTTTCTTTTAGGTGGGACTCCAGTTCCTGTTTGGTGGTTTTAAGCGTTCCGTCTTTTGCTTTGTTGAACAAGGACTTAGTAAACTTGAAGGGGTCTTTGTAGAATTGACTCCTTGCTCGTTCTTTCTTCTTTCGGTTTCTTCGTAGGTTCTCGGCTCTCCTCAATGTTGACAACCGCTTCTTTAAGCTGTCCTGCAAGTCTTTAATGCCTGCCTTTTCTGATTCAGACGCCTTTTTCCATTGCTTTTTTAATAGCCTTCTTTCTTTTACCAGCTTGTCGATCTCTTGTTGCCTCCTCGATTTTCTTGGCTCCACCTGGGTTTTTTGAAGTTTCTCCAGTAGCCCAAATCTCTCCTTTCCATAATCATATATGATATCGCCTATTTTTTCCAGCTTCCTTTCCACTGTGCCCCTTAGCTGTTCAAGTGTCTTTTTCAGATCTATGTTAATAGAGTCCCAAACATTCTTTTCAGCGGCTGATGGCCACTTTACTTTAGGTTTTTTGTCACTGATCTTCTCCTTGGAGGTTTTTTGTGCTTGATCGGGCTCTACCACCTTATCCCCTTGTCTTTCGGTGCTTGTCTGTGCCGCTTCAGTGCTGGAGTTGTTGTTGATGGCCTGCGGACTTTGGTTTGTGTCCAGCCGCTGGCCTTCATTCGACTTACTTGCTTGACTTCTTAAAAAGTACTGGTCAATGCGATGCTCCTGCTTCTTCCTACTTAGGCACCCTTTCTTACTTTGGTGTATTCTCAGGCCCCTTACAGTTGTTACCTTTTCCCAGCCACAAGGGCAGATCTTGTGACTTTTACCTATGATTGCATTGGTTTCTGAAGTGCTTCTCGTGCTCATAGTCGTTGCGTTGCTTAGGGTCAAAACCGTGTTATCAGTATGTGAGTCATCTTCCGCCCCCGCTCTCGCAGACTCTGGGGGTATTTTCACTTTAGTTTTGTTAGTAGCTTTTTGCGGGTGCACTCAGTCCACAGAATAGTGTTTAGTGCTGCAGACATGAGTTGCTAGCCCATGTCTGCCCCATTGGGGTCTATTCCCTCCGGTCAGCTGTCTCTCCAATCTGTCACAAGGACTTTCCCTTGTTGTCAGTTAAGCAAAGCAGCCCCAGACCATCACACTACCACCACCATGTTTGACTGTCGGTATGATGTTCTTTTTCTGAAATGCTGTGTTAGTTTTACGCCAGATGTAACAGGACGCACACCTTCCAAAAAGTTCCACTTTTGTCTCGTCAGTCCACAGAATATTTTCCCAAGTCTTGGGGATCATCAAGATGTTTTTTTGCAAATGTGAGACGGGCCTTTGAGTTCTTTTTGGTCAGCAGTGGTTTTCGCCTTGGAACTCTCCCATGGATACCATGTTTGCCCAGTCTCTTTCTTATTGTTGAATCATGAACACTGACCTTAACTGAGGCAAGTGAGGCCTGCGGTGCTTTAGATGTTGTCCTGGGTTCTTTTGTGACCTCCTGGATGAGTCGATGCGCTCTTGGAGTAATTTTGGTAGGCCGGCCACTCCTGGGAAGGTTCACCACTGTTCCATGTTTTCTCCATTTGTGGATAATGGCTCTCACTGTGGTTCGCTGGAGTCCCAAAGCCTTAGACATGGCTTTGTAACCCTTTCCAGACTGATAGATGTCAATGACTTTGTTTCTCATCTGTTCTTGAATTTCTTCAGATCGGGGCATGATGTGTTGCTTTTTGAGATCTTTTAGCCTACTTCATGTTGTCAGACAGGTTCTATTTAAGTGATTTCTTGATTTTACAGTTCTGGCAGTAATCAGGCCTGGGTTTGGCTAGTGAAATTGAACTCAGCTTTCCCAAAAATTTGGTTAATATCAGTTAATTCATGATTTAACAAGGGGGGGCAATTACTTTTTCACATAGGGCCAGGTTGGTTTGGATAGCTTTTTTCCCTTAATAAATTAAATCATCATTTAAAAACAGCTTTTTGTATTTACTCAGGTTATCTTTGT
This sequence comes from Galaxias olidus, assembly GCA_026901105.3. Lineage (NCBI taxonomy): Eukaryota > Metazoa > Chordata > Actinopteri > Galaxiiformes > Galaxiidae > Galaxias > Galaxias olidus. Next base: position 204,731 of record JAPMUY010004200.1, read on the forward strand.
CTGATATAAAAATTTGTTTGATAATCTGAAACATTTAAGTGTGACAAATGTGCAAAAACAGTAAGTATCTGTAAGGGGGCAAATACTTTTGCACAGCACTGTATATAGCCTAAAGGCTCCAGTATACTTTAAGCGAAAGCAAAGTTTTCCTGTTCGCTTGGTTCTCTTTCGCTTGTTTGTCGAGGCTGTGATGGTATACTTGTTCGCTACTGATCTGAGTTTGCGGTAGCTTACACCCCAATACAGCAGGGGGAACCAAACGTTACGGATCGCAACAAAACACTCCGAGTGGTTAGGAGTTTTAAAAGTGTTCATATTTTTGAACTTCTTCGGTTAAGCTGCTCTCAAAAGTATTCACAATCAAAATAAAATTCCAAATTTTCAAAATAAGTGCTGCTTTTACCAAAACTAACAGTAAATGCTGTACCCGGAAACCAAAAATAGCCATCCAAAGCATATGTCAGCGCAGGCTACCACCCACCATATATTTGGACCAATCACATAGGATGTTCACCGCTGTTCGCTTCGCCAAGAATTTTTTTTTCGCCGAGCTAGAAAAAATGGACTGTGCAGTTCCAGGCGAACGAACAACCAAAGCGACGTCGCTTTGCAGATTTTTGTTCGCTTACCCTCGGCGAAAGCGAACTATTTCGCTTTCGCTTGAAGTATACTGGAGCCTTAAGCCAGTGTTTGAGAATTTAAAATAACTGATTAACCATTAGTTGGAAGATAAAAATAAAAAAAACGGAGAGAAACAGCATTCTACGGTTCCATCAGGCAAGATATAGTCTCATACGGAGCCCCTAAAAGGCCATGGAGAAGAAAAAAGACAAATATTTTGCGTTCCCTCGCAATAACGTTTGCGTTCCCTTGCAAAGGTTTTGCATTCCCTCACAAAACTTTTGCGTTCCCTCGCACTAGATTTGCCTTTCCTCGCAATACTTTTGCGTTCCCTGGCAATACTTTTGCGTTCCCTGGCAATAGTTTTGCGTTCCCTCGCAATAGTTTTGCATTCTCTCGCTATACTTTCGCGTTCCCTCGCAATAACGTTTGCGTTCCCTCGCAAACCTATTGTAGTTTTTACTACAAGGTTCCAGGTCAATATGAGAGAAAGGACAAAGATATAAAGTTTGTCAATTAAAATTAGGCAATTTTATTGGAGTTAATCTTTTAGACTTTTTCATAAACACATTTTTTTGTAGTTATTTTGTTTATAAGCTTAAGTAGCTTGTTTACAAACTTCTACATTTTCAGTGTTTATTACGTTTCCTATCCTCCATCTAAGCCAATAACAATAAGCCTGTCACTTATTTAGCTTGGTATAACGCTGTTCGTTGTCATGTGGTTGTGCCAATATATTCATCAAAATATAAATATTTATGTTGATCTCTAAAACTAATTGAATGTGGTGTTATGATCGGTTTACAACCGACAACATGATCACACCAGTCATTTTAAAGGAATGAGCAATGTTATCACATTCACCTAAACCAAACTAATCCATATGATCAATAACATAGTGATTAATATGTGGCCAAAATCAAAAGTAGGTAGACCTAAACGGCACAACGTCCGTGATGAGAGAGAGAGCTCCAGTCCCGGTCTTCGGCACTCTAATGCCTCAGGACAGCTGAAATCCATCCATTAGCTATACCACTTATCCTTTGCAGGGCGAGAGAGGCGGGGTACATCCTGGACAGGTCGCCAGTATATCACAGGGCCGACACATAGGGACAGACAACAACTCACACTCACATTCACACCTAGGGGCAATTTAGAGTCATCAATTAACCTGCATGTATTTGGACTGTGGGAGGAAACCCGAGAACCCGGAAGAAACCCACGCAAACATGGGGAGAACACACAAACTCCACACAGAATGGCCCTTGGGTCAGGTGGGGATTTAACCCAGGACCTTCTTGCAGTAAGGCAACAGTGCTAACCCCCGAGCCACCGTGCTGCCCACAGCTGAAATCAATAATCGCATTTCAGGTCCGAAACGGGAAAAAGGGAGGAGACACGAGGAAGGCAGTAAGTGCCACGACCGTTGCTGTGACAGTGGAAATACGCAAGACACAAAAGGCCTATAAGGAACACACCAACATTTTTATTTCAAGTAAAAAAGTATCATGCCAATTCAGATATTGTCAATTGTCCTTGCCTCTCAAACACAATTAGAATAGAAAAGCTAAAATATCTGCAGAAGGGCTTGTGAAGAGAAGGACAATTGGCAATATCTGAATTGGCATGATACTTTTTATTTTGCGTTTACTTGGAACGCAAAGCTATTGCCAGGGAACGCAAAAGTATTGCGAGGGAACGCAAAAGTTTTGCGAGAGAACGCAAAACCTTTGCGAGGGAACGCAAAACATTAATCTTTCTTTTCTTCTCCATTGCCCTTTAGGGGCTCCGTATGAGACTATATCATGCCTGATCATTTTTGTAAATTACATCAACTTTACGTAAAGGTCCTAAATTTGCATGAGAGTTAGTGGGGATTTAATGACCGATTACGAAAATGTAATTTAGGCAAGCTCACAATGGAAACTAGAAATGCATTTCCACGAGAGAATGCAGATGTGATTGCATTTCCACCATCAGCGACCAGGCAGTGCGGGTGGCCAGCCCCCTAAAATAACCGCTGCAGCACTACTACGTCCTTGTGTGTTGGTGGACAGCGCTAAACTGAACACAAGTGTAAACGCCTACTTGGGGCCAGTTGCAACATCTCACTTCTTCCATTCATATAAATATTGTGAACTATATGTCATATGTTGTCATCTTTAAATTGTATAGGTAATTAGAAGACAGATATAAGTTTAATATATACAAGTTTGGCTGGTGTATATCAATTAGTATGAGTAACAGAGAAATGCAAAACGTGTTGCAACCATCCCCAGTCTCCCCTACGTCCTTGTGTTAGCTCAACCGTCGTTTTAAGGCTTTTGACAATCATATCACAAATGGACAGCGATGCAGGGATAAAATCAGCAGTAGTCTTTTGTCTATAATGTTAATGCTCGTTCAATACTAATTATTTTACCATTGTATTGTTGGGTTTGGCTGTTTCAATCGCCCTACGGTAACAAATAAAGGAGCTAGTTTTGCAGCAAGCAATTATTTATGCTGTTTTTAAGGGTATAATTGTTAGCTATGGTGCCTTTAAGGGTATAATAGTTAGATACACACACTTCAGCTGGCTAACGTCCACTTAAACAAATAGAATTCACGTGCAGTAAGCAGCAGTATTTTGGCGTTGCAATGGAAGCGAAATGCTCAAAACTGCAACCATAGAAACATTTAGTAGAACATACGGGTGGACACAGGGTTGTAACGCCGTTCCCCCACTTCTTTGAGCATGATTTTTTTAAATTGTTTTATTTTTTACTATTTAAAAATTTTAACAGCGTTTTACCAATGGTAACAAGTGTACATATCAAGCAAACCTCTCCAATAATGTCTTCTTTCTTATAAAAATCCCAAAGTGTGCTCAGTGGTTGTTGACGGCAAACTCATATTTATCAAGCATTACATCATACTGAGAACTCGGTTTGTGCCCCCAGTGCGCGCTTGTGGTATTATTTGCGATTACGTCATTAAATTAGCATTTCCCCACTAAAGAATCCCCACTACTACACTGGGTGGACAGTTCAGTCAAAAAATACCTAATTTACTTTTTGGGTGAGCGGCATAGGCTAACCAACTACTACACCATATTACAGTAAATAAAACATGATTTTCTGTAGATTATTTTTTGGGGGGGAGGGGGTTGGCATTATTACCATGTCAACCTAAACATTGACATGAAACTATGAATTAGGCAACTGCAAAGAAATTTCAACATAAAAATCTACATCATTGTCAACTTATTTATTCAAGTATTTATTTATGTCAATGTAATACTGTGTTTCTGTAAAAGCAATACTCCTGCAGCAAACGTTTCCGAGGCACTCCAGCTCGCTGCTGTAATCTTGACTATAGGTTACATAACGGATACAAGTTCACAATGTCTGTCTAAAATATATTCTTATCTTACAATTTGTAGTCATGGCATACATTAGTTGGTTAACTAATTTATAAGTTTCAGGGCGACTGGTTTAACAGGCATATTAGGTTTATGTGACGGGACCTTTCGCAAGGATATGCGCAGCATGCAAATGTTATTAACACTGGCACAGAAACCCCTTTCTGGCAATGTAGAACCGTCAGTTGGAGCAGAGCATTATTAGATTTACTTATAACTGTTTCAGTTCGTAGTGTTCTATTTAAATGAATCGATACCATCGCAACCCACTACATATCTCTTCGAATCGCACCGAATCATTTTAAGTAGTATGCGATCAACACTGTCACACTGTACAGACCTGTGACATTAAATCAATAGTGGTGCTGTCTTCGGCTTGTTTAATAAGCTATTAGTTTTACCATTTTAATAAATGTTTTAATGAAACTGCTGCTTGCCAGTTTTCCATGTTATCAACCATGCAGTATCTTCATTTTCACAATCAACTATGTACCTAAGTTTCAGTTGATTCTCCTTTACTGTTCTGCGAAACAATTCAGCATTTCACGTCGTTGCACCGTTCCTGCATTCTAAATGCCTGTTGCACTTTACATAATGATCTTGAGTTGTGGTAGTTGTTTTCCTTTTTCGATGTTGTGTTTTAACTTGGTATCACTAAAGAGGCGCAGCTGAGTCACGACAGCCCAGTTTTTCAATCAGGTCTAATGTTGGATTTGGCCGTTTCAATCCTGCTACGCCGATTACATTAAACAAATGAAGTTTGAAGCAAGCTAGACATAACAAGCTAAATGGTGCCTTTGAGACGGTCATATAGCAACTCACACTTTCGGCTAGCTAACTTTGGTTCACTTTGCTTTCCAAGGCCCCATGTTAAACAAATACAACTTAACTTACATTCAGTGCACAGTGTCTTGTCACTGTTGTCCGTTTGTGGGTTTGTGCCGGTGGAATATGGTGAATTATGATGAACTTAGTTTGACTTGTAGAGCTATGCTGAGTCCATGCTACTACACTCACTCGGACGGGAGCATATTGCTCCTTCACTCAAAGTCCACCAGAGGGCCTAATCTGTTTCCCTATTCATTGTCTATGGGCAAATTAAGCGTGTAAAAAATATAATAAAAAAATAATTAGTGGACAGATTAATTAGCTGTGTACAAGTGCACTCCGTGGTATTCAAATGGACATTCTGGCTTTGCAATGGAAGCAAAATGCAAAACATTGCGACCGTAGTTAGCGTCAGATAAATAGGGCTAATAATAAAGTAGAAAAATTATAATAAAACTTTATTGAAAAAAATGATTGCGTCTTACGAAACAATCACACAATTAGAAGACAGATATAAGTTTAATACATACAAGTTTGGCTGGTTGTGTCTGGCTATGTGAATTAGTCTCTGAGTAACTGAAAGAAACGTAAAAAGTGTTGCAACCGTCCCCAGTCTCCCCTATGTAGAGCACAGTGCAAGGTGGCTTATATAAAGTGTTGACGTAAATAATCACTATGATAATTCATTTTAGCTAGCACATTAATTAAACAACAAAGATGATGAAAGGATGTACATAGTCTGTCAGACACTAAATCCACAGTAGCCCACTGTCTTCAGTGTAAATGCTTGTTTAATAGGCTCCTCGTTTTACCATTTTAATATATTTCCTTATTGGAACTGTGGTGCTTGCCTGTTTACCCACATAGGGGTTATCAGCCAGTGTCTTCATTTTGACATCATTTTGTAATGTTGGATTTGGCGTTTCGGGTTACAGTAAACACATAAAGAACCCTACTGTCTTCAGGAGGGATGGGCATGGTTATTCGATTATTCGAAATGATGTAGGTATTCGAGTATAGCTGCTGCAGTTATTTATTTATATTTTTGCCCAAAGTTAATTAAAATATTATTCATTAGCTATTTTGATTACATGCTGTTTATAACGTGTATACCAATGCCATTGAAATATGAAAATAGTTGAAAGAAAAAGCATTATTCCAATGCGTTAGATACATTTTCCCTGCTTTCCACATCAATTAGTTTAAACTTGAAGGCAGCGCGCCATTAAGGCACGAGAGCACTCTATGCTAGTGCGCTGGATCACTGATACAAACACATGCGCTTTATAGCGCCGACTCTCCGCTCAGAGATAAAAGAAAATCTGTTCAAATGTGTCAGAGTAAGAAATTTTCAGAAATTGGGAAAGGAATATGTTTGTTTAGCAAAGGCCAGATCACGGAAGCCCTTCAGGCTACATTACAAGTGCACTATTCGGTTGTTAAGTCTGACGTAACTTGTTACACCTGGGTCCAAACGCGGTTTTAGATCCCTAAACAACACACAATCGGGGAACCTTTTCACGATTACTTCCAATTAGTGAGGTGCCATTGAGGGTTAAAAGGGTCTAACTTATTTTAACTACAATAGAGTGAGTAGTGTAGTTGTTCTCCCGGGTGGCGTAATTATGGTTAGCTTCTAGGCATCTATACAAAAGAGGATGTAGGAGGTTGGCTGAGTTAAAAGTTTGTAGTAAGAATATCCATGTGGCTGACACTTATTAGAAAAGTGCAAGACTGCTAGGCTATAACTTTGAACGTAAACAAAGATGAAAAATAGTATAAATATACAGCCAGATTTTGGGTGGTTAGTGAAGTCTAGCTATAGTTAGAATCTGCCACACCCATGTTAGCTACAGAGCCTAGGTTATCGTTAGGCTATTAATAATATAAACACAGCGCTAGTTTTAGATGCGTTAGGGTTAGGGTTAAATTGTTTTCAATATCTGCACGTTGAGGGTCGGTCAGTGCACACCAACCAGCAGACAAATCATATGGCATCCATGTCGATTTGGGTTGAGAAAAATGTGTCCTGGTTGCACCAACGTGGAATGCGTATTGAAGAGAGCCGACACCGAAAACGGACGATATTGTAGCCAAGAGTGTGAGATGACACCATCTGGTTCACTGTAAAAAAAAAAAAAAAGAAAAGAAACTACTGGCATCAGATCCAGGGAAATCTACATCTGACAACAGTTGTTCACCTCGAGTCAACAGTAGTCACCTCGATGTATTCGACCTTGTCATCCTGCCAAAGGTCCAACATCATGTTGGCAACACCGGCTGTTAACACACTAGAAACATTTTATAAAGATTGTTTCCTACCAAACATTCATGATCTGAACTAGTGTCATTTTAATTACAGAGAAATAATAAATTACGTTTTAGCAATTCACACATTAACATGTTTTTTGACAAAGGTTTCTTGATATAAATAAGAATACATTTTTTATTTGGAATATCTTTAATACATTTTCTGCAACAACAAAAAAACGAATACATTCAAAATAGACTAAATCATTATTTTTTTTAAAACAGGAAAATGGGAAGATGCCCTACAAGGGAATTAGTTAATAAATGTCAACGGTTTTGCCATGGGGAAACGCCAACTGCACACCCTATGCAGGTTGGGGTGACCTTTTCATGCCTGTAAAATTTTTTTTTATATTTCAGTCATATGATTATGCAAAACAATGATAGTGGAAGTCATTGGCAATGAAAATCTTAAACTGCTTTAAGATGTTTTAGCATAACTCCAGATGTTTCCAGCTCTAATGTAATGAGGGATGTGCTAATAGGCCTATTTCACACAGTTTCTGTAAAGGTAAGTTAGCTTTTCTAGCTAAAAAGAAGAGAGTCTAACCTTTCAATTAAAACATTATATGTAGGCTAATTATGAATTAAATGTTTAGCGCAAATTAGAAAAGATGGAAATAATGAAAACTCGGGCTGGTTCGCGCTAAGGCACTGAGTCGAATTAGACATTAAATCCCAGGCTGTTGCTCAAACAATATACTTTTACTTGCATGTTTAAGTAAAAAAAAATTCAGAATTTAAACTATAGAAGCACTAATATAACACTGGTAGCAGGTGCCATTACCACACCGACCGTACTTACTTAGGCTTACAAGCACCCACACCGGTGCGAACGTTTTTCCTTGATTTCATTAGAAGAATTATAACATACCTTATCAATTCCAGCCATTTCTTCCTCTCTTTCCCAGCACAAGGAAAGCGGTAGAATGACAATTTAATAGTTTTTTTTTTTAATTCAGACCTATTTACACAACAAGGGACACAGCACTGTGTCATATTGCCTCAGCCAAAACAGTACCAGAGACTACCACTTAGAGGCTTGGACCCAGAAATAGTGTTATCGAAGGTTGATACTGTTGTCTTTTCAATTAGAAGAGATTACAACCCTAGATACAAAATACTGGAAGTCGAAGGCCAAAGTGAGTCTGCCACATTAGTTCTCAAACACCCCAGGACATCTCCTTCCTGGAAACCTTTAACTATCCCTCTAGTCTCCGATTTACCACTGGCACGTCTTCTCTTTATTTGGCCTGTTCACGCTCAGCATCTGTTGCCCTCACAATGTTCATCTTTTCTCAGGGTAACACACAGTGTGGTCTTATAAGAGTCTGTTATTATCAAGGATTATCTACCATGCTGGCTTTTACTGCTCTCAACTTCGTGCACTCCTTCTCTGTTCTTCCTCCATTTGGTGACCTTAAGTGTCCTGGGGGCAATCAGTACATAGATTACCATCTGGACATGCCTCTGCTCGCCTAGGATTCACCTCATACTATGTCTGTCCTCTATCGCTACTCTTCTTGTTAACTGAACTAATAGTAAACTATGGTATGCTTACCTACTAACCTTTAATATTGATTACAAATACTTGACTATAAAAAGGTATGTACTTTTAACACTAATTATACCACAATACGTCACGACTTAACAAGCGGATAGCGGGGGTAAAAATATATATACACTGCTCAAAAAAATGGAAGGAACACTTTTTAATCAGAGTATTGCATCAAGTCAATTAAACTGTGGTTTGCTGACACAGGTTTGCTGTGTCTCCCAGCACAGTCTCAAGAGCATGAAGGAGACTCCAGGAGACAGGCAGTTACTCTAGGAGAACTGGACAGGGCCGTAGAAGGTCCTTAACCCATCAGCAGGACCGGGATCTGCTCCTTTGTGCAAGGAGGAAAAGAATGAGCACTGCCAGAGCCCTACAAAATGACCTCCAGCAGGCCACTGGTGTGAATGTCTCTGACCAAACAATCAGAAACAGACTTCATGAGTGTGGCCTGAGGGCCCGACGTCTTCTAGTGGGCCCTGTGCTCACTACCCGGCACCGTGGAGCTCGATTGGTATTTGCCATAGAACACCAGAATTGGCGGGTCCACCACTGGCGCCCTGTGCTTTTCACAGATGAGAGCAGGTTCACCCTGAGCACATGTGACAGACGTGAAAGGGTCTGGAGAAGCCGTGGAGAACGTTATGCTGCCTGTAACATCGTTCAGCATGACCGGTTTGGTGGTGGGTCAGTGATGGTCTGGGGAGGCACATCCATGGAGGGACGCACAGACCTCTACAGGCTAGACAACGGCACCCTGACTGCCATTAGGTATCGGGATGAAATCCTTGGGCCCATTGTCAGACCCTACGCTGGTGCAGTGGTTCCGGGGGTTCTCCTGGTGCACGACAATGCCCATTTTGAGTTTCTGCAATGGAATTTCAGCAAAATGGACTAGCATAATTTTTTCACTTTGATTTTTGGGGTGTCTTTGAATTCAGTCCTCTGTAGGTTGATTATTTTCATTTCCATCAAACGATGTGGCATCCTTTCGTTCCTAACACATTACCCAGTCCATATCAGTATAGCTATCCAGCATGATTTTTTTCCCCATTGAGATCTGATGTGTTTTCAAAGTGTTCCTTTAATTTTTTTGAGCTATATATATCTTTATATATATATATATATATATATATATATATATATAATCTTTATTTCAGTTATTCGATTACCCGAAATATTTTTGATAGAATATTCGAATAGTGAGATGGCCTAAAATGCCAATCCCTACTCTTCAGTGTAAATGCTTGTTCGAAGTTCGTTTTGCAGCAAGCTAGTATCATAACATAAGCTAATAAGATAACTTGTGCGCACCAGATAATAACTTGTGCGCACAAGATAAAACAAATACTGCCTTTCGGGAGTATATGGGCTCCGTTCCCTTCTCAAGTAAAAATTATAGTATAATGCATTTCATAAATGCTCATCAATGCACTTTACATGACAGAGTGAGAGAACAAAACAAAAATATGGTTCAAAGTATACTAAAAAAACATTACTTGTTGACTTGAATTAAATTTATTTTGTCAACAGGTTCCACACAATTGTATTATGTTAGTTCAATGCAAAAAAATCAAGTTCATGTAACCCAAATAAAATCATTTTGTTAATTAATCCCACGCAATTAAATTACGTTACTCTAAATTAAATAATATATGTTTATCTTATATGATTCACTGCTGCTGACCCAACGCACATATCGCATCAATTCAATTCAATTACATCGAATGATTAATTTTACAATGTCGATCAATACTTACTCACAAGGCACGCGAACCTTTCACGAGAGCGCAATTCCACGTACTGTAGCGCGTGCAGCTGATTACAAGTTCCAATTCCACCTGTTTTTTACAGGACCCCGGAATCAAAGTTTAGTAATTTAGGAGGGTTAGACTCAACTCTATGTATCAGCCAAACATGGTGCACAGTCCAAAGGATTATATTAATAAATCCAAACCTCACACATTAATAATACTTGTAAATATGTTTTAATAGGCCACAGTTGCAGTAAACAGATAGATAATAACTAATATCCCACAATGACTTGGTGCAATCGGCATGCATGGGCAATTGCAGCAAGGCATTGTGGGATATTTGTTTTTATCTACCTATTTATTGCAACTGTGGCCTATTCAAAAAATAGGGGCACTGCAACTTTAAGAAGCCCAACATTTCAAGAATGAATCCCCCTGGCACTTCGGTAAAAACACAAGCCTACCTCAGTTTTATCATTTAATTTAAGTTGTCGGACATCCAAGATGCAAGATAATTTGTTAGAAGGGAGGGCGACATAATTAAGCTACTGTAACAAGCGTTCCTTTTTTAACAACATTATAGCCTAAGTAATGTCAAGTTTAGCTAAATGTCTACACGGTTTACCCATCATGTTCCAAAACCAATCCAAAACGCTAATTATTTAATTACGTCGTGATTATGACAGTTCTGCCTTACTAATTATTATCTTAAATAATAGTTAAAATGGAACTATGAAACTGGTTAATAAGGGGCTATTATATTCGTTTGCAAAATGGTAACTAACGTTCACAATGTTAGATGATTCATTTCAATTTACACAGGATAAGATGTTATAATATCCATTATGCCATACTCCAAGATGAGCACTTCAAAAGCCAATATTTTAGAATGGACTTGGGTTGAGAGCAGATATGTCATTGGGGTTTTCAAGTGGGCACCCTCCATCCCGGATGTTTTGTTAACTTGAGCCCACAACACCTCCAGAAGGCTTAACAGTGAACAATGACGTCTCAGAGCCGCTCTTGGCACAGCCAGATATTAAAAAAAGTTTATTAAACTGAGAGATGTCCCTATACCTATCCCTATTACCTATTCCTGCAGGCGCTTTCTGACAACTCTGCAGGGATACTTACCACCTGAAAAGAATATTATCTCTCCCTACTCTGTTCCTGCAGGCTTGGTATATGACGCTCTGCAGATATATCTAATCCTATTCCCTATTCCAGCAGTCGCTTTATGCCAACTCTACAGGGATACCACCTGAAAAAAGATAATCTTTCCCTACTCTGTTCCAGCAGTCAGTAGTAGTCCCATCATCAGACAGTAGTCCCGTCTGTATCGTTTAACAACAAGCATGCTAGCTAATGTTATACTATGGAAATTACTTAAACTCCATATCCAAATTGTGATTCACTAAATCAAAACCTTTTTTTACAGCGGCGCATATGAATTGTGGGGAAACACGTGTTATTAGCCAGTGTCTTAATTTTGACATTAAAGAAGTTTGTTTTGCAGCATTCCAGCAAGCTATCTGACATAAGCTAAATGGTGCCAATGTCATACTACTCATAGCAACTCTTTAGGCTAGCTAACTTTGGTTCAATTTGCTGTCCAATTCAAGTCACCAGAATTCTGTTAACTCACATTCAGTACGCTTGCTGTAGTTTGTTTGTGGGTTCATGCCAGTGCCGGTGGAATCTGGAGAATTACGATAAACCTGGTTTGACTTGTAGAGCTATCGTGCGTCCATGCTACACTCACTCAAATGGGAGCATGCTGACGCAATCACATAATAATAAGAATATGACTTTGTGATAATAGTATATGATTGCGTCATGCTGATCACATAAAAATAAATAGTTCCAGCTTCTTGCAAATTTTTTGTAAGGATTCCCCACCCATGAAAGGGCGATAACCTTTTCCACCAAGGCATTTCTAGGCCCGGTTCGGAGCTACCAGTTTATTTCAACTGCCAAATTTTAAATATATTATAAAGCTAAATACATTCTGATTGTAAGATTTATTCCAAATGTATATATGGTACATATTTCTGCAAACTTGTTGACACTGGTGGCCAACTGGCCCCTGGTGCAGGACAGGTACCGCAGCATTATGGCTTCTATAAATCAAATAGATTTAAGGAAAAGTGAAGGTTTTTGAAGTATCATTCTCACTGAGCATCCTACACCAGATATATTCTAAAATAATTGAGTTTTGGATAAGCTGATATTGAAAAGTATATTTGCCACAAAAAAAAAAGATTTCTGAACATATGGAAACAATAATTTCTGTGCAAATCAACAACTATTCCCTATTATTTATCCTCCCTCGATATAGCACCAATTGTAACTGGGTCCAGCTGGTCACGCTGGACAGGCCCCTGGTCCAATTAGTTTTGCCCACCTGGACATCATCGTCATCTTCATCCGCTTTGTCCGGGGTCGGATCGCGGAGGTAGCAGTTCCAGCAGGGCATCCCAAACTTCCCTTTCCCGGGCCACATTAACCAGCTCTGACTGGGGGATTCCAAGGCGTTCCCAGGCCGGTGTGGAGATATAATCCCTCCATCTGGTCCTAGGTCTGCCCCGCGGCCTCCGCCCAGCTGGACGTGCCTGGAAAACCTCCTCAGGGAGGCGGCCAGGTGGCATCCTTACTAGATGCCCGAATCACCTCAACTGGATCCTTTCTGCGCAAAGAAGCAGCGGCTCTACTCCGTGTCCCTCACGAATGGCTGAACTTCTCACCCTATCCCTAAGGGAGATGCCAGCCACCCTCCGGAGGAAACTCATTTCCGCAGCTTGTATCCGCGATCTCGTTCTTTCGGTCATGACCCACCCTTCATGACCATAGGTGAGAGTAGTAACGAAGATAGACCGGTAGATTGAGAGCTTTGCCTTCTGGCTCAGCTCTCTCTTCGTCACAACGGTGCGATAAAGCGACTGCAATACCGCAGCCGCTGCTCCAATTCTCCGGCCGATCTCTTGTTACATTTTCCCCTCACTCGAGAACAAGACCCCGAGATACTTGAACTCCTTCACTTGGGGTAAAGACTCATTCCCTACTTGGAGTAGACAATCCATCGGTTTCCTGCTGAGAACCATGGCCTCAGATTTGGAGGTGCTGATCCTCATCCCAGCCGCTTCACACTCGGCTGCGAACCGATCCCACCTGGACATAGAAATAATATCAATATCAACAATAGATCGTATCCCTACTTCTGCAAATTTGCTGAAATTCCTAATGCAGAATTAAATGAATGATAAGAAATTATTACCTTTTAGGTTGCTGTTCAAGAGGACGTCCACAGGAAAAATCCCACATCATCACTGTTGCTGTTGGGGCATCCAATGCTTGTATGTATCCTTAAATACACCAGTCCCCACAATCTCAATCTGAAAACAGACTTTTTGCTTAGTTGGAGTGAGTGATTCGAAAAATCTGTTTACGTTTTATCATATCTAGTGTTTGTACGTGACCCATATTAAACGTTGCTGCGTGTTTTGTTTTGTTTAACTAAGGCTAGTACAAATGTATAACGTGCTTTTCTTCCTTAAAACCCTTTCCAGCCCAAATTAATTTCTACGTGTCAGAAAATTATCTCTGTCATAAAACATTGTTAAAATAGCACCAATAATACAAATCAGCAAGAATTTTTAATGAAGAACAATTTATTTTATTTTTTAATGAGTCCATATGGCATCATTGGGCTGCGACAAAGCAAAATAATTTTTTTAATGATATGGAACAATAACAAACAAACATTATGAAACTTTACTGGACTTATAAACTATTGTGATTTAAACTTATTTATATTCATTTCATAACTAATTGTGTATCTAAAAATGAACTTTTTTTTTTTTTTTGGTATTGTTAGTCAGTGCATTTGTTTACTTTGTGTGAAGGTCTTCGAAGCAGTTTCTCTCTCTCGTGAGACACAGAGCCAGTCCACATTTCCCACATAGGATTCAGGAATATGCTTTCACGCACAGTTTGCATCTCAGTTTTTCAGCCACTGGTTGTGGCCAGTGGGCAATCCCATCCATTCTGATGTCATCGACTTGCCTTTAATTTCCATACTACACACATAACACTTCTATATGTATCATAATCTAACAATATAAAAAGCTTACTAACTGAAAAACATGCCATTCCACATGCCATTCCATGTTTCACTGCCATACATATAGCAAAGCATGGCCAGGCTATGGGCACAAGTGAGCATGGTAAAGGCCCAATGATGCCATATGGAATCACTCATTTTTGTGGTTCATAAAAATATCTAAAATTAATCAGAAATACATTAAATATAATTTTAGACTGAGCACCTATATCTACTTTACATTTTCAAAATAACTCAAGTAATCTGTACTTTTAATAATCATGTTTGTGATGCAAGAGAGGAGGAAATGTGACGTGTGCCTACCGTCAGAACAGGCCCTCTGAGTCACATGCTTGTGGATGCTCCCTGGCACCCAATACCCCCAATTATTGGCTTATATATCAACCAATAGCTGCTCTACATAGTAGTAATGTAAAAAAAACCTGTTACAGGAAGCAGAAACCCTGAAATCTCAAGCCAGAAAATGGTGATGCCATATGGCATCGTTGGGCTAGAAAGGGTTGTGCATGTCTCTATAGTGCGGAGCTGGAGACTTTCAAACACATGTAATACTGCATGCACATTACACTTGAAATTACTGTCTTTTCATTTCATGCAATGCATCTAACTATCAACCTATACAACTGCTCAAAAATGGAGGTAGCTGCAAAACTCTTAAAGCATATATTTATGGAAACCGATTAACGTTTTTCTATGTTTAGATTATAAAAGTTCCGGGGTGAAGACATCTATTGACACCAATTGTTGCGGAATATGAATCACACTATTTCTGTAGTTTTGGAGGAGGCCACTTGCAAACCCTGCTAAATCACTTTTCATTAAAACTTAGTTATTCCCCTTGGCTAACACAAGGTGATGTTCTACTTACAGTTTTTAACAATCGCTTTGGCATTAATAACAAAATCTTCAAAACAGAAAGTTCCAGGGTAAAGAGATCAATTGACACCATTTACAGTGAAACATGAATGTTCTTCTTTATCACCTTTTGTTATCTTTTATCAGACACCATTTATATGGTCCAGAAACAGTTTTCTATGTATGTACAGTATATGCGGGCTGTAGTCATTGATTTTGTTACTACTGTAACAACTCATTACTGATAATTGATTTCGCATTGTAGTAAGAGTTGAAAAAGATTAGATTTCCTGTATACTAAGATAGCAACAATATGGAACAGGCATGCAATACAGGTCACAATAGAGGTCATGCAGTGAGGAGCAGGTGGAAGAGGAGGAGTATGTGACGGTGAAAGGCATGTCCGTACCCCTTCCGAGAGGTCTCCTATAAGAGTTGGTGCGAAGGTACATGGTAGAGACTAAAGTTTTGCATGTCAAGACAGTCAGTTTATTTTATACTGTAAATACATTTAGAAATGTGTTCAGTTATTCCATTGTTTCTTCCTACTGCTCCATTTACAGAAATGTATTTAGAAGCATATTGAAACATGGATAAATTAATACTGCTGTATTATAGGATTTTACCAACCGTAGAACAGTGAAAACAGACCTACATTTTACACATTATACAGTGTTTTTTTGTTTAGTTTTTTTCAATCGTCACTTTTAAAATTCTTTATATTTAAACCTTCAATATCTATCTTATCTAAAATGGTGTTTTTTTATCGCAATCGTTAACTTTTATTGTGCTTTTTAATTGCTATTTACAGTAGACCGCCCCACTTCTACCTTAGCATCCACAATTAGAAATATTTTTGAATGTAGCTACAGTATATTTAAGAAGTATGGGAGCTGATAGAATAACTTAATAAAATTAGAAAGGTATAGTACCTGTGTAAATGAATAATATTACTAACTGTTAAATGAACAATATCACTAACTATTAATCACATTTGTGTCCTGACAGAAATACAAATGTTCTATCGTATCTAACACTTAAGCAGGACAGTCATTGATCCTTAATATACTGGGCTTCAAAGCACTCCAAATTAAATGTACTACTGAAATTTAAATCAATGTAAACACTTCTATCCAAACTGTTATGCACAGATTTGTCAATTTTCCTGCAGACCCAACTCCTGCTACCCCTTGCCCAGTAGGCTTCTGTAAACGGCCAATTTGTATTTAGCGGGCTCTTCATCGTCTACTAAGTCAAATGGATTAGCAGAGGAGCATCTGCTTTATCCTTCCCCCATTCTGCTGTAAACACCTTAAGAAAGAATCGCCACATCTAGGAGTGTGTATTAGCGTGTGTTACCTTAAGTCTTCTTCATGGTGTACTTTCATGGCTGTCCCTTGTAGAATGAAGAATGCCAAAAAATTACATTTTGTGCTATTTTTCATTTTGATACATTGTTTCTTTGGTAAGTCTTCTAATTTTATTTTATTTTTTTTGCTTTCTTCATCTGTCTGTCTTCTGATTATCTAGTTTGATTGTTGATTGTTGACATTTGAGAGCTATGTTGGGTGGATACTTGTTCTTATAAATATCTTATGAGTCATTTTTGCAGTGCCTGCAGTTGACATTTCTGTTTTTAATTTACAACTTTTCTTGCTCCGCCTGCTTACCTGATCAAATAGTTTCATGTGAGTTTACATCTTGGTTAAATATGACATTACTTAAGTTTCTGATGTACATTTAAGGGGGCAGAATTATTGTATTATTGTAACAGGTTGGTTTCATGTTACAATGAATAATTACGTGATGAAGATGATAAACACTCTTTATTATTGTGCTCTCTCACTGGCCTATGTATAGACTAGATATTCTTGGAGCTTGACGTAACAGACGGTTAATCCTCGTCAATGGGATAGAGAAAGAAAGAGATGTTCGTGAACTATTCTGATCTGTTTCTGTTATGCTTTCTGACTAGTAGCCAGTATTAAAGGCCCACTCCTGTCCCACCATTCCTATTGTTAAATTCTCCCTAGATGGTTAACATCATACTCAACAATCTGCATTAAATGATGGTGAACATCCATACATAACCACATACTGATTGAGCTTTGACGTTGTCTGTTTTTCTATCTTTTTTTTAATGCCCTTTTTGAATGGATGATCATCTGGCAAGGAGTGGCCTTTAAGGGCAATTAGTGCTGGAAGAACTGGAATCAGTAGTGTAGACAAATTGTCCCACATGGTTTTAAGATTTCTTATTTTTTTTCTAATGTCTTTCTTTTAGCGTTTGCTGACTTTGGTCCCTATTTCTATGACAATGGGCCCTACAGTAACAATGGAAACCTGGCACTCTTCAGCCTGTCGGAGGACACACCTGTTGGTGAGAAATATCTATTAAACTATTGCACTGAATTTGATAAATCCTGAAATTATGCGGCAGACCCAGCTGAATTATCCATAAAGTGTGAGCCAACTGTGCATATAAAGAAACCAATAAACAGCAAACTGCTTTAGTTTGCAATGTTTCCAATTGCATTATTTGAAAGATGAGGCAAATGTGTTGCGCATAAGGCTGACTCAAAAAAGCTCAGATAAATACAGTGCATCAGGAGGCAAAAGTCTGTTGATTTGATCTGTTAACATTCGGCAGCAATTGGCTTGTTGTGAAGCAGCATCAGGTAACTGCTGGAAGATCCCTTTTTAATTTGTTCGACCTCTGTTGGCCTGTGTCATGGTTTGTTCTACCGGTTGAAGTAGATGCAGGTTGGCTATATTTGAAAGTGTTTATTAGGTAGAGATTGGTGCATTTGAGGCTTAAGGAATGGTTCTAATTTATCTAATTCAATGGACTTCAGCATAGTTGTCATTTGGGAGTAGATTTGCATTTTGTGAAGAAAATAAATTCTGATTCCCTTGGTGTCATGTAAAGTCAAGTTTATTTGTATAGCACCTTTTCATATTCAAGCCAATGCAAAATGCTTTAAATAGATTATAAAAAGGCATTATAAAAATAAAAATAAAACATTTATTTTTAAAATTATCACAAGTTCAAAACCCTTCAAAACTATTTTAATAGAAAGTTAAAACAGTTTAAAGCACTCTTCATTAAACAGAACTATTGAAAAATGTCCTTGTTTTTGTTAACACTCTTGCAGCGACATTTTGAATTAGTTACAATAGACGTATCGCCTTTTTTGAAAGGCTTGTAAATAAGCCATAATTTGCTGGAGATAAAGGCATGAACAAGCTTTTCTATGTCCTGTTTAGGCATAGGCAAGTCTCAGATTCTTACTATATATTTTAGATGATAGGAAGTTGATTTTGTTATTGAATTGGTATTGAAATTAAATTCTGAGTCAAAGATTACACCAATAATTCCAACCTGGGTTTTAGTCTGAAGGGACATGGAGTCAAGGTAAGCCCTACCTTTCAGTCTTTTATTGTGACCACCAAAAACAATTATCTCAGTTTTATTCTTGTTTAAATGCAGAAATGTTAGGTGCATCCAGATGTTAATATGTTACATTACAATCATTTAGCAGACGCTTCTTGTCCAAAGCGATTTACAACGAAATTACAGGGTCAGCCCCCCTGGAGCAATATAGGATTAAGTGCCTTCCTCAAGGGCAGACTAGTGCTGGTGTTCCCATGTGGGCTTTAACTTGTGACTTTTTGGTCACCAGGCAGCAGTTCTAGCCTCTTGGCCACCACTATCCCGACTATATTTGATGCATTGAGAAAGCAAGTCTATTGGACCATAATAATTTGGTAATAAAGCTATGTAAATGTGGGTGTCGTCTGGGTGCATTATAATAGGAACTGTAGATTATCAAATCAATGTTAAATTTCTTATGACAATCCTAAAACTAAATAAACGTATCCCTTTTCAAAAAATAAACACTTAATATACTGTACAAATTTTCATTCGTATTAACTGGTACTATGTATTCCGTCAGGCACTACAATCTATGCTCTCAATGGAACAGACCCAGAGGGCCAGGAGGTGAGGTATGGGCTGACCTTTGAACCAGGCTCCAGAGAATATTTTAGTGTTGACCACAACACTGGAAATATCACTCTTGTGGAGAAGCTGGACAGAGAGGTAAAAACATAATGGTAAAGTCATAATGTCCTGTCATACCAGAAATCTCACTTCAAACCTTGAAGTAACAAAATGCCTGAAAGATGTGAACAACACCCCTATTTCCCGTCACAGATAGTGTTGAAATTTGGAAATGATTTCATATGCCAAAATGTATGTTTAACACACTGACATGATTGTCAAATTTTTGTGGCTTAGTTAAGATAGTGTAGGCTACTATTGTGCTAATACTATCTATTTGGTCATCTACAAAAAGTAAACTTTGTCTCTCATTTCAGAAACAAGATTCGATTGAAGTGCTGGTCAGCATCTCAGATGGCAGAAACAAGGTATTTAATTTAACACTATGTGTATGTGTAATAATCCACTGTTCTCCTCATATCTATCCAGTTATTATGAATATTTTATTTTGAATATATGATTACGATAAATAGTTCTATTTGCTCTGTATGTAGGTTGTTGAAAAAGTCACAGTGTTTGTAATGGATTCAAACGACGAACGACCAGAGTTTCAGAACATGCCCTCCATTGTCGATGTACTTGAGGTAAGTCACTGAATTATTTTTTGTTCTCTAGAGTGGCTCAAATGTATGTCATGTAAAGCACCAATCAGACCAGACAATTTAACATAACACGTTTGTACACAATAGACTGAATCATGTTTCTTTTATAAAGATATATTCATAAAGTGCATAGTGTCTTTTCTAGCACGCATTGATCCTCACAATAGCTTGTGTTTTCTGTCTCAGACTGCAGTATCGGGTAGCAGCATCTACCAGGTCAGAGCAGTGGACAGAGACACAGGCTCAGGAGGCTCTGTCACTTACTACCTCCAGGTAAGCACTGTGAGGGGCTAAACCTTGCAACACACCCTGACCTCAAGACCAACACAAGTCTGCACTAAATCGTCCAACGGCAGCAGAAAGTCACATGTGAAAAGCCTTTAATAGGAAATCCCAGAAATAAAAAAGTATTATTGCAAGGTTAATCGGAGCGTAATGGGGGATAGAGGTGTAATATAAATTACACTAGAATCAATAAGGTGTGTAAGTGTTTCAGTCTGCATGTATTTGCATGTGCTTGCCTGTGTGTCATATGAGGCAGCGGATTAAGCCACAATCACATTTGTGTGAGTTAGCAGAGGCTTATATGGGGCTGCATTGGCAGTAGCATGCCAACGAATGTCTGTTTGCACTTTGAGCTATTAGGGAGCAGTCAACAGCTGGGCCAGAGTGTCATTGACTCACAGCACATCTGGATTCAACAGCTTTCACCTGTCTGCATGCCCTCAGCCCATAGGGGCACTTTACGTCCATTACAGACACAGACAACAGCATGTACAGCTAGGTGGCTTAATTCAGCAGGAGTCCTTAGATTGTTGTTTACGAGTCCATCTGACCACAGGCTCACCAGCTCATGTGAGTGGCGGCTGCTGTAGTGTATGAAAGGGCTTTATGATGGAAAGGCTTTATGATGCGAAACCCTATGGTCTGTGTTGATTTGAGCTTTTAAAACCCTATGGTCTTTGTTTTATTTGCTTCCAGAGCACTCAGCCTAGCCCATTTGCCATAGACAGGCACAGTGGCGTTCTGCGGATCAAACCAGGCGAGACACTGGACTATGAGACTTCCAAAACACACTTTATTACAGTTGTGGCCAAGGTGATAACTATTCAGAGTAAAAAGTCTCTAGCAGTAGTTTAAGTGGATACTTGCTACTTACAAATAAATTATAGATGACAAATATTTTTTTCTGAATATTTATACTATTATATCCCATAAATATGATTATCAAAATTCATCATTCATTTATGTTACATGATTGTTTAAGAACAGCACAATCATCTCTCCTCCTATGCTTACAGTACACCTTAGGTCTGACTTCAGTTTCTCTTCTTAACTGTTCTATAATAGTATAAACCTCTGAGAGAACCTGTTTCTTTTACCAGGATGGTGGTGGGAATTTTAATGGCAGGGAGCAAGTCATGTCATCTACCGCCTCACTGACCATTAACGTGATTGATGCTCAGGACACACCGCCATCCTTCATTGGGACTCCTTACTTTGGCTATGTCTATGAAATCTCTGAACCTGTGAGTTAAATGGAAAACGTTATTTAATATATCACACATTCAAGCTGAGCACATATATAATTATTAATTTATTAACTAATTTATTCACGGTTAAACTTTGAAGCATTTAGGATATTACAGATATTTACAATTGCTAACAAGCATTTACTTATACTTAGGATACTTTTTCTAAACTCTTAACACAGCAATACACCTACATCACGCAATTACGTAGTTTGTTTTCTGCCTGAAACCAAATTGTGTTAATTAAATACCAACTCTACATTTAAAAATGGTATTTTTGGCAACATACTATCTAAAAAAATTGTCATCTTTACTTTATGGAATATATTGTCTCAGCAATGATGTCTCAGAGCCACCGCTATATCCACTGTCGGCACGGCCAGATATTAAAAATTTTTGTTTTTTAAGCTGAGAGATATCCCTATACCTATCCCTATTTTCTATTCCTGTAGGTGCTTTCTGCCAACTTTGCAGGGATACTTACCACCTGAAAAGAAGATAATCTTTCCCTGCTTTGTTACTGCTGGCTTGGTATATGACGCTCTGCAGATATCCCTATACCTATCCCTATTCCCTATTCTTGCAGGTGCTTTCTGCCAACTTTGCAAGGATACTTACCACCTGAAAAGCAGATAATCTTTCCCTACTCTGTTTCTGCAGGCTTGGTAAATGACGCTCTGCAGGAAAGACTTACCTTTTATACCTTTGTCCTGAGATTAAACCACTTTTTATGGTTTTTCAACATGATGTTCTTTACTTTTGTGCCCATATAGGATCCTTTCTTTTCAGCCACAGCCACTGGCTACTTTTTCTGCTATATCTGATATAGCTTTTATGGTCAGGCGCAATTCTTGGTATATACAGTATATACAGTACCTTAATGTTACTTAAGATGATGACCATGTAATCATGTATTATGAATTGCATTGATATGCCTAATAGGACTATGTTTCAAAATCTCTCTTCCTAGGGATCTGAAATATACACTGTTCTGGCAAAAGATGGAGATGTTGGGAATCCAAACCTAGTACTTTACTCATTTGAAAGTGGTAAGCATTTCACTCTTACTAGCGAGCTATTCATTTTTATACATTCGGTGTTGTCTACATAAGAAATGTCACCATTTTATAGTTTAATTGTATTATTAACTAAGTGTCCTAAAACAGACAGAAATATAATTTATCCCCATTACTACCTAAGATTAATAACTAATAATAAGCAAGCCAGCAACATGTTAAATTTCCTTTGTTATACCATTTCTGTTACAATTACAGTAGTTCACTTCTTTCATTACTACCATATAGTTGCGCTAGTAGAAATGTATGATATCCTGATATAACATATTACAGACTTTCCTCCTAGAGGGAGAGCCTTCAGCTTAGTGGAAGCCGTCTTTTCAATGACACTGAGAGCTTACTGCTGTATGCTGTGTTGTTCTGTTTCATGCAGGTACAGATGGTGTTTTTGGCATCAACAAAACAAGTGGTTGTATCACCCTGCTAACTTACCCAATTTATCTAAGGAGAGAGATATTCAACATTAAAGTTAAGGTATGATTATGGCCTTGAATGTCAGCCAGCAACTTGTATTCTTTGAACATAAATTATTCATAAGAGGTTACGTGTAGGATGGGGCAAGCTTGCGTGCAAGTGTGTGTGTGTGTGTGTGCGTGCGTGCGTGCGTGCGTGCGTGCGTGCGTGTGTATGCTTGTGTGAGTCTAAATCCAAATGATTTCCATAAAAAAGGTCAATTCGATATGTAGAAATACAGAATAGTAATTTCTAATGTGTCTAGGTATTTCTGTATTTCTTTTCTGCCTGTTCACTGCAATAGTGCAATTAATGGTATGTATACCAAATAGGTCAAATCAGTCTTTTAACGTTTATCGTAAAAAACTTCCAGCAGCTTGATTTAGATATTAGTGTTTGTCAGAGTATGTTTCCAAAAATATTTGGCATCGCTACAAGGATATAAAGTATTTTTCCAAGTCAAACACAAGGAACGCCTTTCCACGCTATTATGCACAAGGCATTGCATTTCTGAAATTGTCCTTCAATGTGGATACTCCTACTTTGGTTTGGTGTCTAAAAGCTACACACTGCAGCAAAATATAACTTTTTCCCCCTATTGTTATACCATGGTAAAGCTGCAATTAAGCAAAAATATTTGCATTCCAAAATGTGCTTGCATAGCATCTGACATCTTAGCGGAAAATTATAACTGATCGGTGATTTATCCGTGACATACAAATATAAATTGACAAATGCGGGGTTTTTTTTGTTTGTTTTGTGTCCCACGCTCTATGTAGCTTTGATTCATTACCACTCCTGTCCCACAATAAAAGGGATACAACTAATATGCAAGGGACTTTTCTTACTCTATGTGTCAGGCTACAGAAGTGGGAAGAGACGGTAACACACTGGAGTCTTATGGGACAACCACACTGGTGGTTCGTGTGATTGACCTGAATAACCACCCTCCTACATTCTACGGAGAGAAAGGCCCACAGAACATGTTTGAACTGACCATGTATGAACACCCACCAGAAGGGGAGATTCTTAGAGGACTGAAGATTACTGTCAATGACTCTGATCAGGTAGAGTAGTTTCTAATTGGTGAAAAAAAAAATGTAGATGTAGACTTTTTGTGAATAAGTGTAACTATTGAAGTGTAGAAATGATTGCTTCACAAGTCTCCAATTCTATCAAAGTTGCATTGGTTTGCATCCTTGCTTCTTTTAGATTGTTTAAAGCACTTTTTATGTAATTGTTTTCAAAGGTGTTTACAAAGGTGGTCAAAATTAACAAATATACAACTGCCATAAATATTGGAAAGCCATTACATATTATAAATTATTGTTGAGCAACCTATTAGACAGCGCTCTCCACCACCATCATCAAAACACCAAATGAACGAAAATCTTTTGGGAAAATGGTGTTCCATCCCTCCAGTAGAGTTCCAGAGACTTGTAGAATAAATGCCAAGGTGCAGCTGTTCTGATGGCACGTGGTGGCCCAACACTTCAATAAGACACGATATGTTGGTTTTTCCTTTAATTTGTCACCCATCTGTAAATTTAGCTATTTAATTTAATTTAATTTAATTTAATTTAATTTAATTTAATTTAATTTAATTTAATCAATTTTAGTGGTTGTACCATTGATTTGGTGGGGACTAGCTAATACTTATGAAGTGCCTTAAACTTTACTTGACTACCGCTCAGTGCTATAAAATATTTAGGCAAATGCATGAAGGAAACAACTTGAGTAATTTAAATGTTTTCCATTGAAGCATTTTTTTTATTATGCATCACTGTTTTGCACATATTACACATTCCAAATGGACTGAGATGTTAACCATAAACATAACCTCTGAAATAATGGCAATGAACAACAATTTTACAATAAAATGATGGTCTAGCAAGTGGGAAACTATGTACATCTGAAATTGGTTTGCATCCTGTAGGTAAGTCAAAAATGTTTAGCCTTACTGGTGACCTGTTAGTTTACTTGCAGGGGGCCAATGCTAAATTCAACCTAAGACTGATAGGCCCAGGACGGATGTTGAGGGTGGTGCCTCAGACCGTGCTCAATGAAGCTCAGGTCACCGTTTTAGTGGAAGACTCTGCCTCAATGGACTATGAGAAATATCAGTTTCTCACCTATAAGGTATTTCCTATGGCAAGTTTATATAATAGATAATACAAATGTTTGTTTCTCCACAATTGTATGTACTATAATTTATGCAAGATGATGAAAATATTTTTGCAATGCCACTTTTCAGATTAAAAAGAATGCTGTTTTATTGACTTCTACATTGGATGCCTCTTTTCTATGTTCTCATTCAGCTACTTGCAGTTGAGATTGACACACCAGAGAGATTTAGTTCTACAGCAGATATCATCATTCATCTCATGGACACAAATGACAACGCACCCAAGTTCTCTTCAGACTACTACATAGCCCGTATCCCTGAAAACTCACCAGGCGGCTCCAATGTTGTGTCTGTGACGGTGAGTGAGTGTTATGGTTATCATCTAAAAATACATACCAAAGCTAGCCCACGTCATTCGCTCTAGACTAAAAGGACTGCTGAAGTGAGCCATTAAATCCCAAAATGTAGAGATTGTGATGGGGGGGTTGAGATAATATGTCAAAACATGTAGATAAAAGCGAGAGGAGGTTAGCTGCCAGATGGCTATCACTTTCATTTTGTTGTATAACACCAAATTCCCTGATTTAGTTGTCTCACGCTTTGCTGCACGTGTACCTTCAATCTAGAAATATTTGCTTTCGTCCAGCTCATTTTTACATCATTTCACACAATTTTAACGGCCTTGTGGACTTCTTTTGATCAAATGTATGTACTTAATATTTCCATACAGTGTCTTGCTTTCCTCAAATTGCCTTATTTCCCACATACATTCTTCTGGCTACTTTTATAAAGCTATCTCGGCTTCGTGTATTGCAACAGATTAACTGTATTTTGCAATCCATTTATTTCTCAACAAAGACAATTGTTTTAGGCACGAAAAATGTAATGTAATTTATGACGTATAATAAAGTTCAGTTTGGAAAATATGCTGCTATGAGAGAGTGCATCCAGGTTCCAGGAATAAAACCGAATAAAAAGATTGCACCTTTGTAGTTGTCATTGGTACACTGGCTGCAGCAGGGAGAGGATGAGAGTAGAAAAGGCACAAATAAAAAAATAGGAAGTAATGTACCTTTTTAGTTTTCAACATTGAAAATTATCTTGAGGCAAATTGTGGTGTCTTTTTTTTCTATTGATGGTTTTATGTTTTGTTGAATAAGGTCAATTTGTAAATGCCATGTGGTATCCCAGACAATCTAAATTATATGAGAGAACAACTGTTGCCTTGGACACAGGGAGATGACAAAACAGAACAGGCATTTTTGCAGTAAACCAAAGTTAGCCTATGTTATAGTTGCGTCATTCATGAGATGGGGAGAAGGAAATATAGTTTAAAATGAATAGTTTTGTTACTATTCCTGATTGTGACTGTTCACTGCTATACATGTAACTGATTCATTAATTAATTTCTATCATTCTTCCATTCTCGTAGGCAACAGATCCAGATTCAGGGCTTTGGGGGGAAGTCAAATACTCCATATATGGCTCAGGAGCAGACTTGTGAGTACAGTACAGTAGCATCACTGTAATTATACTATAGGTTACTGGGTAAGACTTTCTTCAAATTGTGTGCTCTTTTGGGAGGTTTTCCCATACCACACTGTGATTTTGGTTCCACTCTCCAATTCTCCCCTTTTTTTCATTCTCCATTTTGCTCTTTCTATCTTATTTGCCAGCCCTCTCAGATCTGTATCTGTCTCTGTTGCCTTCCCCTTGTTTGTCCAGCCATGGGTGGATGTAGAGTGATTAGAATGAGCCAGTAGAGAACAGCTGGTAGGACTCCAACAGATCAGAATAAATCCCTGCAAAAAAAAAAAAGCACAATCGCTTATGCAACATTATTAACAGCTGATGCCCAGAGTAGTTATAAAGAGCACCAGAAACCAATCTGGATAGAAAATGTCACTTGGTGAAGTTAACTACACTCAGAAATCTGGGGGAAATGTACAGTGCATGTCACTTCAACGTAACACCCAATGTACCCTGTTACAGGAATTCACACAAGAACGGATTTGCAAATGTTCTACCTACAAAATTATACATTAGTACAGAATGCTGATTCCTATTCCTCTCCCCATTGTTTCTCACCCAGAGATAAAAACCAACTCACTTGGCCAACTATTCTATTGAGGGAACTATCCCAGTGATAAACATTGTAACTTTTTTCTTAGTGTAGGGAAATGTAACCTGATAACCAATGACACCTATTTTTTATTGTAACAAATAAAGAGCATGTTAGAGTTGGATCTGCAAGGATTATTGATTTTCTTTTTATAGCGGTAATCATAAACATCTTTTTACATTATTTACTAATGTAGCCATTTGCACTCAACATGGTATAAGATAGAAATGTTGAAGTAGATCAAAATGACCTTTACATCCACTGAAGTTCACCTGGAGGCCAGTTCAAATTTATCCAGTATGTTACAGCTTGAAGATCTGACAGAAGTTAGCTTAAGAGTTAGGGTTGTAGTTAAGCATATCTCTCTGTAAGATGTTAAAGAAGAAACATAGTTCTGTACCATATCTAATATTCTCGGTAATATTTTATCTCACTTTCAGGCTTCCTGATAAATTTACCACAGGTAGAGCCTAGTCCTTAAGGGAATTTGCAGATTTATTTTATTATTAGGTTTCAAATTACAAATGCCGAAAATAGTCTTGCAGCTTTGTGTGAAGCATATCTCTCATCCCTCTCAGTGTGATATTTTTTCTCCTCTAGCCTTTCCTAGCTCTTCCTTTGCCTTCCATACCTCTTTTGCACACCAGTTCTGTAGCTGTCTATAGACAGTTTTTAAGCATAGGTTTCCTAAAAAAACAAATCACAAACAGATCATTGAACTAAAGCTTAGGATTTGCAATAGTTATTAGACAGGCACAGAGCAGGCCAGCTGGAACAAGGAAACCCCTTATATCTGCCTAAACTTCGATCACAAATGTGGAACACTAGAGAAATTAGAAAATGTGTTTTGTGTCTATAGGAATACTTTTTTAACTATACATTACACACTACACTTCAAACTTGATAACAAAATGATTAGAATTAAAACATGTTAATAGTATGTACAGTAAAGCCCAGGGTGGTTATCAAGTGATGGTTTTTCTTAGTAATTTAATGCTTAATTTGTCGAGTATTTCCTCTCAT
Source organism: Galaxias olidus (assembly GCA_026901105.3). NCBI lineage: Eukaryota > Metazoa > Chordata > Actinopteri > Galaxiiformes > Galaxiidae > Galaxias > Galaxias olidus. The sequence goes on from JAPMUY010004200.1 coordinate 233,173, forward strand.
TCATAATCTTCTGTGGATGACTACTACTTTTAAAAGGGAATACTCCCTATACATTTTCTCCTTAAATGTGAATAGATACTCAGCAGGTCTGTTTATGTAGAAGCAAAATATTACATATATAAGTTTAAAATCGACCTGAAGTGCCAGACACTCAATTTAAAATGTCTTGTAATGTAACCCTTAAATGTAAGGGGCTCGGTTGCATTTAAACATATTCTACAGTCAGCCACACATGTTTGCTTGTTTTACATTCTGTGGTGACTGATCCTCTAATTGGATTAGGAAATAAATAGACTGTTCTTGCTTTTACTTAACTAGTGATGTGCCAATTGAAACTAAATGGTAGAAAGTGACAAGTTGCAGGGGTTACAGTGAAACATATTTTGCTTTATATTTCTGGTTTGTAGTGTTAATCAATAGCCCAACTTAGGCCAGAAACTGTCTCAAAAGGCTTTAGTCAGCTATATTTTTGTGTTGGATCCTGAATTAATGACGAGTGCCGCTAACCACCATCACTGTGTTATATTATTATAAGATCATGATTATTGACCTAAAAAACATTGGATGTACTGCTTTGCTTCGTGAGAGATATAATATCATTGGCAATCCATTATTTTGAAGGCAGACTAGAAGCGCACCACTTTTAACCCTTTGATGGTTTTCACAATACGGTTGAAAAGTTTGCAATAATTTCATGCTCCATAATCTTTTATGCTTGACTATTAAAAAAATATCAGTTTGAGTATTTGAGTATTACAGGGTCATACACAGGCTTCCACGGAATTATGCTTTACCTAAAACATCTGTCTCTGATTTGTTTTTGTTTGGCCTTGTAAAAGCAGGTCCCTCCAATTTCCTGAATGATTGATGCTTGATAAAAAAAATGTATCACTTAATTCAAGGTTTTACATCACCTAGCCTATGCAGTACATGTGAGCTTTGTAGAGCTCTACATTCTGATGTCCTCTGTAAAATGCTGGACACCTGCAGAAACAATTAACAGTCTTTTTGAAAAATATTTAAGATAAAAAAAGTATCTTAAAATAAGATACTTACCAAATAAGTCCCATGCCAGAGAAGCCCCGCCGGAGGTGTGAGTTGAAGGCCTCCCGGACCGGGGACTCCTCCAGACGTTCCCAGTTCACCCTCACTACACGTTTGGGTTCTTTCCACAGAAAGGCTCTGGGTGTTGAGGGACTGTCATGGATGACACGTGTTATCAACATTGCGTGGAAGTCGGGGACAGTACCTAAGGAGTGGCAGACCGGGGTGGTGGTTCCCCTGTTCAAAAAGGGGGACCGGAGAGTGTGTGCCAACTACAGAGGCATCACATTACTCAGCCTCCCCGGGAAAGCATACTCCAGGGTGCTGGAAAGGAGGATTCGACCGATAGTCGAACCTCGGATTGAGGAGGAACAATGCGGTTTCCGGCCTGGTCGTGGAACAACGGACCAGCTTTTTACCCTTGCGAGGATCTTTGAGGGGGCCTGGGAGTATGCCAATCCGGTCTACACATGTTTTGTGGATTTGGAGAAGGCGTATGATTGGGTTCCCCGGGAGATACTGTGGGAGGTGCTGCGAGAGTATGGGGTGAGGGGGTCTCTACTCAGGGCCATCCAATCTCTGTACTCCCAAAGCGAGAGCTGTGTCCGGGTTCTCGGCAGTAAGTCGGACTCGTTTCCGGTGAGGGTTGGCCTCCTCCAAGGCTGCGCTTTGTAACCTATCCTGTTTGTGATATTCATGGACAGGATCTCACGGCGTAGCCGCGGGGGAGGGGGGCTGCGGGTTGGTGGGCAGAGAATTGCATCACTGCTTTTTGCAGATGATGTGGTCCTGATGGCATCATCGGTCTGCGACCTGCAGCACTCATTGGATCGGTTCGCAGCCGAGTGTGAAGCGGCTGGGATGAGGATCAGCACCTCCAAATCTGAGGCCATGGTTCTCAGCAGGAAACCGATGGATTGTCTACTCCAAGTAGGGAATGAGTCTTTACCCCAAGTGAAGGAATTCAAGTATCTCGGGGTCTTGTTCTCGAGTGAGGGGAAAATGGAACGAGAGATGGGCCGGAGAATTGCAGCAGCGGGTGCAGTATTGCAGTCGCTTTATCGCACCGTTGTGACGAAGAGAGAGCTGAGCCAGAAGGCAAAGCTCTCAATCTACCGGTCTATCTTCGTTCCTACTCTCACCTATGGTCATGAAGGGTGGGTCATGACCGAAAGAACGAGATCGCGGATACAAGCAGCGGAAATGAGTTTCCTCCGGAGGGTGGCTGGCATCTCCCTTAGGGATAGGGTGAGAAGTTCAGCCATTCGTGAGGGACTCGGAGTAGAGCTGCTGCTTCTTTGCGTAGAAAGGAGCCAGTTGAGGTGGTTCTGGCATCTAGTAAGGATGCCACCTGGCCGCCTCCCTAGGGAGGTGTTCCAGGCAAGTCCAGCTGGGCGGAGGCCGCGGGGCAGACCTAGGACCAGGTGGAGGGATTATATCTCCACATTGGCCTGGGAACGCCTTGGAATCCCCCAGTCAGAGCTGGTTAATGTGGCCCGGGAAAGGGAAGTTTGGGATGCCATGCTGGTCTTTAAATATTTCTACAAACGTAATTACGGACCAAGATTGACTTTAATTCACAACATTTGTTAAATTGTTATCTTCAGGTTTCTAATTCAGCCTGCATCTGGAGTCATATACACCCAGCCGTGGGCCAGTTTAGATGCGGAGGTCAGGTCCAAGTATAACTTCTATGTCAAGGCTGAGGACACTGAGGGCAAGTACAGCCTGGCAGAGGTCTTTGTGACTGTGCTGGATCTCAACGACCATCCACCAGAGTTCAACGAGAACTTCCTAGAGAAGACCATGATCATCGGAGCACCAGTGAAAATAGAGGTAGGTGATGTCTGTCTGCTACTTCATTGTTCAGGAACAGTAGCGGGGCTTCAACGATTCTGATTGATGCCAAAATGTGGCCTCTTATAGTAGATACTGCTGGTGCGGCCGGAAGCGCTTTTTCACCATTGAAAATTGCCACTCAAATGTGCATATTTGTTGCAAAAGTCTGAAAGTCTGCACATGCAGGTCAAGATCGTGCGCATCAAATTCGACAACAGTACAAGGTAACATTAGTCTTCACTAGGGCCATAGCTACGTACCAAAGCCACGAGACCTAGCCTTCTTGGGGTACCAGGGGCATTTTGTTGTCGTTCCACAATATAGAACAATGCATTTTAGTATAAGCTGCAAAACATATGAGAGATTTTTATTATTTAAAATGCAATTTTGCTATAATAGTTGTGTAATCTTTATATGGCATGGGTATATGACGACATATTATAAACCCTGACATTTCTAAATTCCCCAGAATAAAAACATGATGACAAAAGTGCAGAAATATACACTATGTCAAGATATCTCAATAAACAGTAATGTAGTAGTGCACACACTATATATAATTTCACACCTCTAATACTAATTTCAAACCCTTTGATATATTTGATAGGCATTCTGTTTACAAGCCTTAAACTTCAACATTACTATTCAGTCAACATGTGTCCTAGGTAATTAGAAAATAACACTTATTTAAATACCACTAATAATACAAAATATATACAATTGTACATGTAATAATGTCAATGAATCTGTTTTCAGCTTCTCAAAAATCTTTGAAAGCCCGGCAATGACTAACCAATCAGGTCAGTTGTTGCAAGGAGGCGTCGGTACCTGTCTGTCCATCACCTCACGTGCACACTCATGCTAAAAAGCACGGCTGTATCAGAGCATTTTGACCTAGCTTGACCTAGCTAACGAGCGTGTTTTAGCAAGCTGGCATGTGTAAACACCATTTGAAGGGAGGGGCTTAGGGAGGGATAGGAAGGGGATCACAGACCCAGGAGGTTGGCTTTTTGGGGCTGTTCTAATTTTTGCCCAATTCTCTAGACTTACATACTGCACCCTCAAGACCAAAACACTTTGTTTCATTCCAAATTTAAGGAAGATCTTTTTCATCTAACCTAGTATTCAGGCTGTTTTTCTATTATAAATCGTGGCCAGACTGTCCAAACAATCAAGAGTACATGAAGTAGTATTCTTTTAAATGTATTACCGCCCGATGTTACACAAAGAACAATCTACAAGCAATGTAGTGAATAATGAAACAAGATGGATGCCTCCGGTGGAATGTTACTTACTCAGGCCCCCCTGTGGCTGCCCACGCAAGTGCCTGTCTAAGCTAAACCCTATAAGGTAATATCCTAATACTGGCATAGTGTCCATCCCTTGTTGAGTTGACCATACTTACATGATTCTACAATCCTGTCTATATGTATATAGTAGCATCATTCCTACATGCGTATACCTAGCACAAGTAAGCAAAAGAAGGATTGATGCATTCAGCATCCGTGAGTTTCGTGGAAAATGCTGCCCACAATGATAAACCCACTGTTCTAAATGGTAGCTAGATTGGATTTTACTAACAATGCAGGCTACTGAAACAACGGACAGCAATGTATTTTTGTATTTAATGTTATTTCCTAGAAATATTTTCCGTCAAGCTACAAGGTATTGGTGTATTTTTTTTTATAATTACATTAACTGATTCATGATCTAAAAAATCTGCCTCTTTGCGCCATTGGTTTGATGCATCAAACTGCTGTGTCAGTCACTCAGTTTGCTTCTTTTAGCTCATTAAGTTATAGCATTGCCTGCTCGTAATCTTTAGCCAGAATCTGAAGTTGTATTCCGCCATTTATTTTCTAACACGAGGCCTCTCATCTTCCCCCATCATTCATCCGATAATGTGTGGTCTTGTGCCGGAAGTTCATACAGCTAACTAGGAAGTAAGGAGTGCCCCATAATAAACTTTTTTGGCATTAGTAGCCGTATTGAACTGCCTCACTCTTCTTTCAGGGAAACAGTTGCCCTTTTTTTTCTACATTAACAGTACAAACGGTATAACCAGGCATGATGTATTTATGTGTGTATGTATACATCTGCGTAAAATGTTTCCACTCAGGCTGTGGATGACGATGCAGAAGAACCTAACAACATCATTGAGTACTCCATCATGAAAGCTGACCCGGATAATATCTTTGACATCAACTCCACCTCTGGTGAAATTAAGCTCAAATCCTACATTAAATCCATGGACATCGTCCAGAACATCACCAGGCAGAAAGACTGCACCTGGTCTCTGGTGGTCCAAGCCAGAGACCGTGGGGAACCCTCTTTCACGACTACCACCATTGTCAAGATAGACATCACTGAGGCGGTATGTGGTCAGGTTTCATTTAAATACGTAGTGTCAAATATGGTCTTTTCACATCACACTGCCAATATTGACCAAATAGGTATAAGAATGTCAATAATAACAATTGATTGCATTTGACATAGCGCTTTTCTAGACACCCCAAAGCACTTTATACTGTAGGGGGGACTCACAGTTTTATCGCCAATGTGTAGCACCTTTTGGGTGAATATTGCCAATTGGCAATAGTTGCTAAATGTGCAAATCAGTTTAAATATGAATGTTCCTTGTCAGCATTGTCGGTATTTTGGTAGAAAGAGTTCTTTAGAGTTGTGTACCTCTGAACAGCAACCTCAGTAGTAAAACAGTGTCATCATATAATAATTTTTCATGTCACTGCTCATCCATTTAGAATGCTAAATCTCTGTGGGGGTCACATGTGGCATAGATTCAGTACTGTATATGTTTTGCGCTAGAATATAGTGTATCCCGTATTTTGTTGGTGAATATGGATACCAACTTGTGGAAATGCCACTGATCTGTTATTCAATCCATGCCATGAATATGTTGTGGCTGTGGCTCAGGAAGTAGAGTGGGTCGTCCACTGCAAGGGTTGGCTGTTCCTTCCCCAGCTCCTCCTGTTCATGTGCCGAAGTGTCCTTGAGCAAGACACTTCAGTGTCTTGCTACCCCAAGGTACCCCAAGGTACTCCCGATGTGTCTTGCTACCCCAAGGTACCCCAAGGTACTCCCGATGTGTAGGCAAGCACCTTGCATGGCAGCTCTGCCACCATTGGTGTGTGAGTGTGTGCGAATGGGTGAATGAGAGGCAACATTGTAAAGCGCTTTGGGTGCCGTTGGGGTGGAAAAGCGCTATGTATATGCAGTCCATTTACCATTTACCATACATATTATATTTACATTAATATTTTAGTTGAGTTTCATGTAAATACCCTGCTATGTTTTCAGATCAAATCCAGATTTTTCACATACTTCATTGGTCTAAAGAAGCGTCCAGGGGCTGTGTTTGGGATTTTTCTGAGCATCGTCACCATGGCCCTTTCAGTGACAATCTTCATATCAACAATTATATACTGGAGCTCTGTGAAAAAAACCCGAATTCGACCTCAGGGCAAGATCAGAAAGATTATACGGAGGCATGTGCCATAAATTAAGTTGGCCTTGAGGCCATCCAGCAGTTCTGTTATCCTCAAATTGTAATGTTTTCACATTGTTTGGAATGGACACTTTGTGGGTGTTGTTAAACTTGGCTAAAGTTTTGTGTCTGTAAAAGAGTACAGGAGCACAAGAATGTAAGATATACTTATTATATTTTGGATTTGAAGGAACTTTGCCAGAGTTAATGCCAAAAGCAGCCAAACCTATCCATCTACTTCCATTCATAAGGAAGTCAGGTATTATCTGCATTGTCAATCCGATAAACCATAATTTCTCATATAAAATGCTGCATGGTCTCCACAATCAATCCTTCTGATCTTGTCTTAATCAAATGTAATCCGTGCATTTTATTTCCCGCGCTACCAGAAAATACACACACTACTTTTGGCCTGCAACAATTATGAACTTTTAGCTAATTTTTATGAGCAAAAAAAATTGGCAGTTTAAAATATGCATTATTGGCAGTGTAACTCAGGTATGGATTTGTCTGGGTTTATCTGACTGCATAGATTTGTAGTATATAATGGTGATTGGCCAAATTATAACGCATGTGCAGTACTATAGTTTAGTGACAAAAATTTGAAGTTAACATTTGCTGTCTGTCTGGCAGGCGGTCTGTGTAGTAGTCTCTGTGACTTCTCTCTGTGCTCTTTCACAGACTCAACTCAGGGGGGGTGCTTTGGCGTCTTTTTTAATGCAGAGTAGAGACAAACCCTTGCACATCCTAGGAATGATCGCTGGTGTTATTAGTCTCATGGTCATAGTTACAGTCTTCATCTCCACTGTAATGTTCATGCGCAACAAGAAGTCAAACAGAGTATTGCCCCACCGCCGTATCAAAAGGAGGCCTCAGAGCCAGAAGTGGGCCTTCAAAAACCCATTCAAGAGACCGGAGAACCCAGGAGAGAAATTTGTTGTTGAGGAACAGCAGGAGATCACAGTGGAGAACGTCAACTATAACAACAATGTGAGCCCAAGTGCAGTCAGCAGCTGGCCCCCTGCTTCTCCCAGCCACTGGCCCTCTTCTACCCCCTGTGCTCCCATGCCAAGCGCTCCTGTTCCCCCTCCACTGCCTACCTACATCAGGCCTGGGGACAGACAGTGGGCTGTGCCCACCGTGTCAGGTGTGGTGGGAGTCAAGCCTAAGAAAAGAATAGACAGGAACAGAGAGAACAGTGTGAATGCAGCTTTAGTGTCAGAGCTCAAGATGAGACTTGAGCAGAAGAGGCTGCTTAACTGCTACTAGAACTGTTTCTATCTGTGTGTGTGTATGTTGGTTTTTTGTTAATTTGTTTATTTTTTGTGTGTGTGTTTGTGGGTGCATGCACGGGTTGGGGGGTGGGCGTTGGGGTCCTTACCCATGTGCTGGCGTGTGACCGACTATATATATTTCTTGTCTGTGAGGCCTGAAAGGTTTAGATAGTAATATATGATCAATGCAACCATTTTGCTGTGTGTATTACATAATATGGGGACAACTCCCCTCATCACCAATGTCTGTACCATTTATTAGATCTTTACCAAATTATATTGAAGATCTTAAAAAAGGCTATGAGAAACAGTCCCTATTTATTGTTCAATATATGTTGCATCAGGTTCAGACTATGTGTCTGAGTCACTTTAGGCTACTGAGTATTTTGTTACGTTTTACCTACTGTAGACACCCTTGTAGGGGATAAAGTCAAGGACAACATGGAGATCAACGCAGTTGTTTACTTGGCCTTTATCCAAGCGTCTTACTGGAGATTTAAGAACACTTGAATAAACTAAAGAGATCAAACCAGGTCTCAACTTGTCACCTGGTGGAGTTGTTAGTCTAACTGCATTTAAGGCAAACCTCAACTCGAAACAATGTGGGAATTTCCCACCCACTTGTGGTGCATTTGTGTAACCGTCAGTTGCATGTTTTGTAAAATAAATAAATCAAAAGCAAAAAAATTATTTTTATTTGTAATCCATGCATATTTTTGTATTACAAATGCATTAAAGACAGTGTAACACAGAACTCTACATCACTTTCTTAAATAGATTATTAAGACGAGAACAAGTTGTCCAATAAATAACTGTTGGATTTGGGTCTCTGGCTGCAGAGGTTGCCAAGGAGTGGCCCCAAATATGTAATCTAAAGCTTAGGCTACCTTATCAGCCTTTAATTACACCCTCCACCGCCCTCTCCTGGAAAAGACTGAGAAGAAAATTGTGAGAGCGACCACAAACAGTATTGAAAAGCTTTTAGGTTGGTCACCTAACGGAAATAGTGGAGTGCTCCAAAGAATTTTACATTAAAAAGCATTAAAACAAAAGAACACAGGAAAATGTGTTAGTTCACAGATTGATTCAAGCTGTCCTTTACACATGTTACTCTGCACTTGCTGTAAATTTGGTAGACTTGCTTGGACCACAAAAAGGTTTCACAAAATGATGACTGCCTGATGACCTAAATCAGCTTTTTAGAGATGTATCATAAATTATAGAATCAATGAGAATATGGGAGAGAGGATGATGTGAGATATAAATAGAAGGTTGCACAAGCTAGATGTAATACTTACAGTACATCCACAGAACAGGTTGCTTTTTAGACGACTTCAACATGAATCCTTTATTTTTAATTTGTTAAAACCAAACTTTACAAAGAAATAGTTAAACATTATTCAAGACAGAGATCACTAAAAGGGTATCTTCTTGGAATCTGTAGAACAGGCCTCCATCATTTCATCAGATTCAATGTCTGTGTCAGCATCTTCAATTAAGAAGTTACAGTGGTCTACCTATTTGTGTAGACATCTACCAAGCATGTGCTGTGTTCCAAAGTTACATAAAACATGAAAATGGCAGATTTGTCTCTCTAATCCAAGGACTAACTTACATTTTTAATTTTTTCATTTGTACATTATTGCATCAGTGGATCAAAAACAACTTCCATCTGTGCTGTTTCAGCTCCACTGACAAATGTAAGTAAGCACTAAGCGACATGAAACTTTCTGACCTTAGTATGCCTATTTTATTTATTTTTTTAATGATTCTGCCCGGGGCTGTGAATATTTTAAAATGATTTACTCATAATAATTCAAGAATATGTATACCATATTAATTAATGTGTATAACATGATTGAATCCTTTATTTTTTTTAACTAAACTGAATGGCACCGTTGTGGAATTATTTGTTCTCAATTACAGAGATATAAATGCATACACACACATGCATACGTTTCTGTGCTTCAGGCTTTCTGAATACTGAAGTGAAATATATGTATAAGGTATAGCCAAAGCACTGAAATGACCATGCATTATGTTCTGTAAGAGGCAGTCAGGATTACTGGGCTATTTGATAGAGGATTACCAAGTTGCAAAGTGCATGGATGTAGTGAGATAAAAGAATGCAAGGCTTAGTATTAGATCAATGGCATGCTGGCAACTGCCTCAACTGTCAAAGCACATAGCTGTGAAAATTCAAATGAAAATGTAATAGGTGAAGTGGCAATGTAATCCATCTGACAGATTGCATTTTAAAATTCATTGAGCATTGCAAAAATTGATATTCAATGTCATAGACGAGAGGCGCTGTTTCTCTTTTTTGCTTTGTATTCAAAAGTAATTTTGCTACCTTCACAGCGTCTATGGAATGGTAAATGATAATGCAGTTAGTAAATGTTCATTTTGACCCAAAGTATTTCAAATGGTAAATGCAATTGATTGACGATAAATTTTGATTCAAGGTTTGCATATACTTGTAGGAAATAGAAATGCAATCTCACGATTACAATGTCACTTTACATTTTGCATTTGTATTTCAATTTGGAAGGCTAATTCTATTCTTCAACAACCGTTCATCTTAGGTTAACTGTAAACATTTTAGGAATAGTACAAGTATTTTTATTTACTTCTGAAGTTGGTAAAAACCCACACATTTGTTAAGCCCTATATCGATACGTTAAATATATTAAATATGGCGCTACATTCTGCTTTGCACGCACTGCAGTCTATTTTCATGTACAGTGTAGCTTCTCGAGTGAAGAGTTCTAAACGTACACAATACGTTGAGACACAATAATGCAGCATTAACACCATGACACCAGACATCTAAGAAGAATTAGAAAACAAGCAGCTGTCCTAAAGAGCATGCATAGAAGGTTACAAATACAAATGGGGCGTGTGTCTGTACTCCACAAAATGACAGCTGTCAATCTCAGATAGAGTTTTAAAACCCTGATCTTAAGTCAATGGGAAGAGGAAGAGAGTTGAGATGAATTGATCTGCTTGCGTCACAGTGCACAGATTGCAGGAGGGGGGGGGGGGGGTTGTGTTATTTGATGTAAAAGGAGATGGCATTGGAGGCATTGCCAGTGTTTGGGTACTATGTGAAATGAACAATGCCGTTGGCCGACACATCCCATGAGCCATCTGTTTGTGACTGTCAGTAAAGATCATGAATGACGCATGCACAGCTACTGGAGGCTGGCACTGATGGATAGTGACGCAACAGGGATTCAACTCATTATTAGGGAAGTGTATGTCAACAACAAACTGCACCCATTTAAGTCAGAAAATAATGTTTGTATTGTTTCTGTTAACATATAACACTTTCTTTTGACTTTTTTAAACCCACACCAAAATGTATCTGATTGTTATGTCCAGATACATTTTGGTGTGGGTTTAAAAAAGTCAAAAGAAAGACCGGTAGATTGAGAGCTTTGCCTTCTGGCTCAGCTCTCTCTTCGTCACAACGGTGCGATAGAGCGACTGCAACACCGCACCCGCTGCTCCAATTCTCCGGCCCATCTCTCGTTCCATTTTACCCTCACTCGAGAACAAGACCCCAAGATACTTGAACTCCTTCACTTGGGGTAAAGACTCATTCCCTACCTGGAGTAGACAATCCATCGGTTTCCTGCTGAGAACCATGGCCTCAGATTTGGAGGTGCTGATCCTCATCCCAGCCGCTTCACACTCGGCTGCGAACCGATCCAATGAGTGCTGCAGGTCGCAGACTGATGATGCCATCAGGACCACATCATCTGCAAAAAGCAGTGATGCAATCCCCGCCCACCAACCCGCAGCCCCCCTCCCCCGCGGCTACGCCGTGAGATCCTGTCCATGAATACCACAAACAGGATAGGTGACAAAGCGCAGCCTTGGAGGAGGCCAACCCTCACCGGAAACGAGTCCGACTTACTGCCGCAGACCCGGACACAGCTCTCGCTTTGGGAGTACAGAGAGATTGGATGGCTTTGAGTAGAGACCCCCTCACCCCATACTCTCGCAGCACCTCCCACAGTATCTCCCGGGGAACCCGATCATACGCCTTCTCCAAATCCACAAAACACGTGTAGACCGGATTGGCATACTCCCAGGCCCCCTCAAAGATCCTCGCGAGGGTAAAAAGCTGGTCCGTTGTTCCACGACCAGGCCGGAAACCGCATTGTTCCTCCTCAATCCGAGGTTCGACTATCGGTCGAACCCTCCTTTCCAGCACCCTGGAGTATACTTTCCCGGGGAGGCTGAGTAATGTGATGCCTCTGTAGTTGGCACACACTCTCCGGTCCCCCTTTTTGAACAGGGGAACCACCACCCCGGTCTGCCACTCCTTAGGTTCTGTCCCCGACCTCCACGCAATGTTGATAAGACGTGTCATCCATGACAGTCCCTCAACACCCAAAACCTTCAGCATTTCTGGGCGGATCTCATCAACCCCTGGGGCTTTGCCACTGTGGAGTTGTTTGACTACCTCAGTGACCTCCGCCAGGGAGATTGATGCTGATCCCCCATCATCTTCCAGCCCTGTCTCTACTATGTAGGGTGGGTTTGTCGGGTTCAGGAGTTCCTCAAAGTGCTCCTTCCACCTCCCAATCACCTTGTCAGTTGAGGTCAACAACGTCCCATCCTTACTGTATACAGCTTGAATGGTTCCCTGCTTTCCCCTCCTGAGGTGTCGGATGGTCTTCCAGAACCGCTTTGGCGCCAGCCGAAAGTCCTTCTCCATGGTTTCTCCGAACTCCTCCCACACCCGCTGCTTTGCTTCTGCCACAGCCGAGGCTGCAGTCCTTCGGGCCTGTCGGTACCTTGCAACTGCCTCCGGAGTCGCCCGGGACAGCATGTCCCGGAAGGCCTCCTTCTTCAATCGGACGGCTCCCCTGACCACCGGTGTCCACCAGGATGTTCGAGGGTTACCGCCCCTTGAGGCACCTAAGACTTTGAGACCACAACTCTCAGACGCAGCTTTAGCAATGGAGGCTTTGAACATCGCCCACTCCGGTTCAATGCCCCCAGCCTCCACAGGGATGCCAGAGAAGCCCCGCCGGAGGTGTGAGTTGAAGGCCTCCCGGACCGGGGACTCCTCCAGACGTTCCCAGTTCACCCGCACTACACGCTTGGGCTTACCAGGTCTGTCCAGAGGCTTCCCCCGCCACCTGACCCAACTCACCACCAGATGGTGATCAGTTGACAGCTCTGCCCCCCTGGACATAACAATCAGATACATTTTGGTGTCTATCTTCGTTCCTACTCTCACCTATGGTCATGAAGGGTGGGTCATGACCGAAAGAACGAGATCGCGGATACAAGCGGCGGAAATGAGTTTCCTCCGGAGGGTGGCTGGCATCTCCCTTAGGGATAGGGTGAGAAGTTCAGCCATTCGTGAGGGACTCGGAGTAGAGCCGCTGCTTCTTTGCGTAGAAAGGAGCCAGTTGAGGTGGTTCGGGCATCTAGTAAGGATGCCACCTGGCCGCCTCCCTAGGGAGGTGTTCCAGGCACGTCCAGCTGGGCGGAGGCCGCAGGGCAGACCTAGGACCAGGTGGAGGGATTATATCTCCACACTGGCCTGGGAACGCCTTGGAATCCCCCAGTCAGAGCTGGTTAATGTGGCCCGGGAAAGGGAAGTTTGGGATGCCCTGCTTGAACTGCTACCTCCGCGACCCGACCCCGGACAAAGCGGATGACGATGATGTTATGTCCAGGGTAAATAAAATGTAAGCAGTGGATATTTAGTTTGAATTTATGAATTTAATTATTAATCTACACAGGTTCAGGGTTTAGAATGCATCACTTTAAAGCATTATTTATTATCATCCCCATTGTAATGTTAAAATGTTAATGCATCATTAAAAGGGTTGTGTGTGTTTAATGGTCTCAGGGAAAAAGATGCAGAACATATTTCAATCTGCTCCCAAAACATTGCTTTCATATTGTTCATTTGACTAAATCTGCTTATTCCATCGCAGAAGATGGTCCATTTCTTATCTGACTTGCAGACCAGCAAGCGTTTCAACAATCAGTGGGATAGAATATTACCATCAAATTAATGCATTGCCCACTTTAACCACAAGCTATGAATGACTCTTGTTTTTTTGTTTGTATTTTTATTTAAAAAAAACATTGAACATTTCCACTGTCTAAAGTGTTTCATTCAATGTAATTGTTTACACTGTGGAACCAATTAATGCAGATACACAATTAATGCAGATTTTGTTGAATGAAATCACTTAGACAAACAAGAGTCTATTCGTCTACATGATAATGTCAATACAACAGATCGTTATACCGGTACTTTAAAGAAGGACATAGAATTTCAGTAGAAAAAGCTCAACATGTCAAAATGTTTTTAAAGAAAGAAAACACAAGACATAAGAATAAGGAAATTATGCTCCAGTGAAAATAATCTACCAAAACTAGTTCTAAATCATTGGCTCTTTAGTCTGAAAATGCAGTACCATTGAAAAACATTAGTCGTGTATATACTCTAGCAATGTATAGTTTATTGTAGACACTTTGTAAGCAAGCTTACAATTCACAAAGCCTGCATAACAAAAAGTGAAAAAGAAATCGTTCAAAAAACTTTACATTTAACTGTTCTGTGTTCTGTCACTATACTGTAAAATTTGCTGTTGGATTAGATGCTTTGATGACACATCAAATATATACTGTTACATTACACTGTGACAGCTATTTTAATTTGTGAGGCATAATTTGCAAAAACAAATGTTATGGGTGGGTCCCAGGTGCATTTTCTGATAGAGTGGTATTAACACTTTTAGGTATTGGGTTACATAATAGATGTGTCAATATAGTTCATCTGTCAGTCTGCTGGGGTCCCCTTTAAGCTTCAGCGATCGGTCTTCTGACCTCCGTCTGACCTTCCCCTCTTCACTGGAGTTTCTATTTACAAGGCCCTCATCACTGGCTGCCTGCAAGCTGTCAAAGGTTCCTTGCCTCTCCTGCTGCCTGTTAGGCACCTGCACCCCTCCACCCCTCCGGCGGTTCTTCCAAGACAATATGATCAGCTCAAAGCAGTTAAACTTTGTGTCAGTGGTGCAAGCATACATCCCTGCTGGTACAGCCAATACCATGGCCAAGACAATCACAATAATGTGGATTAGCTTCTCCCTCTGCTCCAGCTCACTGATGTCACTTCCGGTCACAAAGATGACACACTGTTCGGGTCGCGGGGCATTGTTCTTTAGAGTCACACAGATGTCATATTTGGTGGCAGGCATCAGGTCAGAGACGGAGTATGAATTGATCCGAGGGCCTATATATATCAACTCTTTTTTAGCCGTGTCTGTACGACCAAAGTGGACTGTAAACCATGTCTCATCTGGCCGGTCCATCACTGCGTACCACTCAATGGTAATACCGTGGACAGTCTGCTTGGCAATACGAATGTCAATGTAGACATTCTCCTCAGCGGAGGTTGCAGGCATTGCAAAGCCCATGGGGAACTGCGGTATGGATGACTTGTCAGATGAGCGAACATCAAGCAGGATGCTGATGGAAGAGTTTCCAATGAAATTGTTGGCAGTACAAGTGTAGACGCCACGATCGGCCAGATGGAGGGAGGGGATCTGCAGGTGTGAGCTAATAGTGTCCTCATCAACTCTCTCCTGAGACTCTGAGTGAAGAACAAGTCAGACAAAATTATAACAATGGTAAAGTTTGTGTGTCAAGCAAGATAATACCGGAATAGCTCTTACCTTGAAATCCTCGGATTAGCTTCAGCCCGTATGTCCACCACACAACAGGTTCAGGTCTGGCCTTTGCTAGACAGTGGAGAGTAATATTTTCTCCAAGGGGCATACTGATGTTGCTAGAAGAGGTGGTGGCAACAGGCTTCATGCACTTCCTCAATTCGACCTCATGGAAGAATTTACCGGCTCTGAAGTCTGGTCCAGAGCATGTCAAATATGAGTTCATTAGTATTATGGGAGGGCTGAGGGATTTTATAAACTCCACAAAGCCCTTAAGGCGACAGTCGCAAAGCCAAGCGTTGTCGTGAAGCGCCAATACAATGTTAGGTCCGACTCCAGTAATTTCTCCTTCGCCAATACTTTGAATGGCTTGATAAAGAGGCCAGTTTAAAAATACTTCTTTAGAAATAACAGTGAGGAGATTGAAGGACAAATCTAAGTAAGCTAGTCCAGGTAGAAACTTTAACGCGTGCTCAGGTATAACATCAATTTTGTTGTGCTTGAGGTCTAAAATCATCAGAGCGGGAGTGTCTTCGAACGCTGTCCATGGCACTGAACGCAGCTTGTTGCCTTGAAGGTGGAGCTCGGTTAAATTGCCCAAACCCTCTAAACTCTTGGAATTTATCACAGTGATTTCATTGAAATTAAGCCACAGATTTTCCAAACCAGGGGTATTCAAAAAGGCCCCATGAGGTATCTCTGTAAAGTGAGATTTCTCAATTCGTATTTTAGTAATATATTCAGGAATGTTTTCTGGTATGGCTCCAAACGTGCTATCCATACATATGATGGACCTGGAGAAAAAGGAGAGCAATAACTTTAATACATTTAAAGTACGCAATATTTATCAAATTTAATACAGATACAGATTATTTTTCAGTAGACAGAAAGAAAAAACTGAATTTTAACTTTCTATGAGGTTATTCACTTTGTAAATACAAAAAGCATAGGCTCAACAGTCTTGAACATAGAAAGTATCAGATTTCATAGATAACCTACTTGTTTCATCGAGCCTGCTGACACAATAACGTCCACCTAATAACAAACCTGACTATTCAAAAAGACAAGGCTTACCTCCCATGACGGTCTGATACACAGCTGCATCCACGTAAACATTGAGGCTTTACTCGATTTGTTTGAATAATCAACAAAAACAAAACTAACGCATTACTTGATATGGCCATAATCATGAAAAGAGCAACATGTAGGTTTGTGCTCAAGACGTATTAAGGGACATGGGAAGCCTATTAAGTTTAATCCATTTGTGTACTGCGCAAGACCAGGTTGAACATAGACTCAGCACGGACAAATAATACCTGACTGTGTCATGTCTGGTGGGATAGCTGTCTTTTGCTTGCCGATTAGGTAAATGTTTCTATCTACTATTTAATTTGAAGCACAAATATAGGTAATGGTCCATATATTTAAAACAATGCATGCGCATTTAAAGTATTTTATTGTATTTTGAGGTGCAGAAGTGTGCCATTCATGACACATAAATTAATATATACAAGTTTAATGCAGTTTACTCATTTATTATTCTGATTCAAAGTTATATAACAGTTTATAATGAACCTAGGCAAAGACAAAAACGGAAATAATAAAATATGTTTTACAGTAATATTTTTTTAATTCTTCGGAATATAAATAAACTGTATATATTTGACCATATTTACAAGTGGCATAATGTTACTTCTTTGTCTTTTTCTCCAGCTCCAGCTTGACCTATGCCTATATATATATATATATATACATATATATATATATATATATATATATATATGTATATATATATATGCTGGCAATAATAAAGATATGTATATATAGGGAGGAATTATCTATACGTAAATGTAAGTAAAACAGAAAATGTATTTACATATTTTACACATTGATACAGCATATGCTATACTGAATATACTGTTATGAATGGAATCCTTTCAAAGCACATCAATTTAGAAAGGTTGCTTCATTGCAGCATAGTCTGCATAATGCTCCATAACATTTTAAGTGTAAAAATCTCACTTCTAGCACTGCTTCTTTAATTAAGATTAAACTAGAATATATTAATTTAGTCATTACACATATACATAAATCTATATAAATAGGAAATACACAGGGTGAGTTCTCGGAGTTATCACATTAACTCCCTCAAATTTTAAAAAGCTGAAATGGTACATCAATATGCCCACAAAAATCAAATGACAAAGTAATCCTTTAAACTGATATTTCCATGATGGTGCACCTTCCAAAGGTCCTATAGAAGCTTCGCTGTGCTGGTGTCCAGCGAGGGGGGATGGGCAGGGTAGAGTCATGAGATGGAGGAGTGCGCGTGCCTGTGTGACACACACTGAGATGTGGCTGAGAGCAAGGGTTAAGGGGAGAATGGGGTTGAGGGAGAGGATTGTGGTGAAGATAATGGTGAGGGTTTGGGTGAGTATACGGGCGAGTGCGGGGAAGATGACGTGGAATGGGAGCTGGAGCTGGAGCTTGACGTCAGCAGAAGTACTCATTGGGCTGTCCCTCTATCTTAGCCGTGGCCTCAGAGTCTAGGCTGGAGCGGGGAGACAGTAACCTGTTGGACTCCTCGGGGTTCAGTCTGGTCAGGTACTCACCCTCCAGCCCTTTGGCCTTGGTGCCGGGGGACAGTGTCTCAAACGTCACATAGGAGTCCTGGATGTCCTTAGACTTTTTACCAAAATATTTCTGTATCCGTCTTTTCAGGGCTCCACAGCACACAATGACGGTGAGAGGGATGGCAATGACACATGCCACAGTAATCACAATAACGTTTATCAACTTCTGAGTGCCTGTGGCGGTGGCTGCTTCATCTGTGGAGAAGATCACACACTGCTCCTTCCTGGGGATCAAGCCCCTTACACACACACAGGCAATGTACTTAGTCTTGGGTACCAAGCCGTCAATGGTGACACGGTTCTTCCCCGCACCTACATTGATCTTCCTCATGTCCCTCTCTCCAAATACTGCGTACAGCACGCTGAATGCTGTGGTGTTCTTGGCCTTGGGGGCCCTCCAGTTTAGAGAGATTGTGTTGTCTGTGTCGCCAACCACCTTTACAGAGCGTACCACCCTGTCAGGGTCCTGCTGCAGGGACGAGGTGTTGGCTGATAGGTTGCTAAGATTGGTCTTCTCCAGTTCTAACAATCCATATGCACCAGACGAGGTTGCAGGCCCAGGAGTTCCTCTGTCAACCACACTGTAGCCAGCTTCTCCAGCTCCAGCTGCAGACATAGACCCCAGGACTAGGGTCGGTAAAGGCGTGGGAGTGGGAGCAACATATCTAGCAACCAGTTTCTCCTGATAGGCAGCTTTTACCACCCCACTGGATTTCTTGCCTTTGGAGGTTTTTTTGGCTGCCGCAGCACTTGTTTGGTTGATGCCGTCAGGTTTGGACGAGTCAGAGACCATGAGGGAGATGACAGCCTCAGCGCTACCAGCATAGTTGGTGGCCTTGCAGATGTATTTCCCAGAATCCCGGTACGACACAGCCGGAACACTCAAAATGGACCACATGATTCCCTCTTTAGAATTCTCCTGCTTTACTGTGAAGATAAAGAGAATATGATGAATGTAATTTAATGAAAGCACGTTTCAAATAGCTTTCAATGTAAGGAGCTTTACAGTAAAAATCAATCAAAGCTTATATAAGAAATCAAGGTTTAAATGTGAATGTGTGATTCTATAGTGAAATAGATCAAATCTCATATGTGGTATACATTTACCTTAAAGTCTAGTTCTCAACACAGAGCATCAAGGTGAGTTAAAATAAAAGCCAGAGTTTTTATTTTTTACCTATAAGTACACTGAAGCATGCCATTTTGGTTCCATAATATTTGGGGGTATTGGCCTAGAGTTTTGTGGTTAAGATTTTAGCTTTTGTATGTATAACTAATTAAACCTTACCTGAAAACAATGTCATTTGAAAACAAAATACAAAATGTATCTGACTCTTCTGTTCTTATTTTGCTGTAAGCATATTGTGTGTCTTAAAAGTATCAGCTACTGTGTTTAATTTGAGTGCTATATTTAATTTGCATTAGTTAAAAAATAAATTACATTTCTTGTACTGTGTAACGGTCATGTGTGATTAAACTAATAAACCATCTTAAATTAACTAGACCAAATGGCCAGATATCGACACCAGCACATAGGCGCGCACACTGGCCCAGACTAAGCTTGCTGACTCACCTGTGCCATTTAGGACTTTCCCATCCGCTCTTCGCCAATCCAGATCAGGATTGGGGACTCCGATAGTTCCACAGCGTAACAGCACGTTGTTTCCTACGGCACTCCGGACACGAGCCACAGCAGTGTGTATACGCGGGATCTGGCACCGCCGCAACTCTGCGTCACTGAACAGCACTCCCGACAGACTCTCGGGAGCTGAGCAACGAAGCCGGGTGTCAATGAATGCTACAGAGAGTGTTGGTGACTTCTGGAATTGGACCAGACCGTACAACCGACAGTCACAGACCCAAGGATTGTCATGGAGACCTGTGGAGTGAGCAGATGTCAAGAGGATCTTTATGCTAGGCATAAAGTATAAGACATTGCCAATATTGGCATAACTCATAAGTCATTATTTAAAAATTATTTGGCAGATCAATCTATGATGCGCTGTTCCATTAAATTATTATTGACTTAATTATGGTAGAATATATTTTTAGGAAAGTTATAATGTCGGAGGATTAATATT
Source organism: Galaxias olidus (assembly GCA_026901105.3). Lineage (NCBI taxonomy): Eukaryota > Metazoa > Chordata > Actinopteri > Galaxiiformes > Galaxiidae > Galaxias > Galaxias olidus. The sequence goes on from JAPMUY010004200.1 coordinate 253,258, forward strand.
AACATCAGAATTATTACTCAACCAATGATAATAATGATGAAAATGTGAATGACGACCACGAAGGTGATGACGAAGACGATGATAATGATGACTATGATGAGGAACATCATTATGAAGGCAATATAATCAGATAAAGATGAAGAGGTAGATGATAATGATGATGCTCAAAGGTTTGTCCAATCTGTGATTTTACAACAAAATATTGTATAGCTTGTATCATATTATAGGATTCCTACTTAACGAAAAATCATCCGATTGAAATGTATGTTAACTCAACATTTTGTAAATGCTTATTAAATGTAAGTATATAATTTCATAATGATTGCACATCGTCAAAACCTATTAAATTAATGGGGCCTGTAGCCCTTTCCCTTACCAAGGATCATTTTGGAGCTTTCGGGGCCCTGAGTAGGTTTTACTGCTAGCCAAGTGGAGAGAACCTCGGCTGGGACAGTAAGAAGGTTGTTGCTTGATAAGTCCAGGTATGTGAGGTTTTTGATGTAAGTGGTGGCCTCAGCAATAACCGAGGTCAGCTGGTTATTGTGCAAATCAAGCAACCGGAGACTTGGCATATGCGTCAGAGATTCCCATGGGAACGCTGTCAGGGAGTTCCCGTCCAGGCGCAGCTCTTCCAAGTTGACTAGTCCTCGAAAACTGTCTGGGTTTAGCGCAGCCAGAGTGTTGAAAGACATCCAAAGGAATTCCAAATTGGACAGGTAGTTGAAAGCTTCGCCTGGAATCCGCTGGATGGCTGTTTTTTCAATTCGTAATTTGGACGTGTCCACAGGGAACCCAGCAGGCACAAGGGATATATCGGCATCATTACAAATTACGCTCCTAAAGAATGAAAAGAGGGTTGATGTAATAGTTACGTATTTATTTTCTAAATCTATAGGTGTGTGAGAAGGTCTAGCTGAATAGACCTAGTCTGTGGGTGTGAGCAAATTAATCTTGTATAGACCATCCAATAAAAGGGGTTCTATTCACATTTGTGGAAAATACAGACCTATTAATCACATATCGGAAGTCCAATTGGTAGGCCTAATTAAATAAAATGAATGTTGTTCCTTAACAGGCATAATAAATGCAATTAAGGTGATCGTTACAAGGCCTATATACAATTAAACAACCTTGAGGTCCAGCATTATCGTCTGTGCACGTGTCAATCATTCTCAGCATAAAATATCTGTAATCATGCGAGAATAGACCACTTCACTTCACTAAAGAAAAAATGCGTCTGTACGAGCGCACAGAATGAATAGAAATATTTTATAAAAGGCACCTTCACCATTTCAGGTAGGTTGACGGGATTTTCGTTGACTTACCGGGCCTTAGATCCGTCACTTAGGTTGTGGTAAAAACAGCTGCACTGCGACGGGCACGCGCTCACCGTCGACAGGTAGAGGCCCAGGAGGAACGCGAAGAACATGTTGACCAACTTTTACGCACACACCTCTGCTTGCGTGCGTTCAGTCAGCAGCTACTTGCTGAAGTCCAGCAGCCACTTACTGAAGTTAGACAGCTCTGCTTTTCTAATTTTACCGAAATATCATCCGCATGGCTTTTTCCCCCCGCTTCGCTGTCCCATAGTGATCAAACTGCTACGTGTCCTGAGATAAAAAGGATAGACAAGGATTAGTGAAAGCACTGGCGTTCTTTCCATTTTGATGCGTATTGGAATCTGATAGGCTGTGCAGAGTTGTCCCTATTTATTATGGATGAAAATACTTCCGAAATGGTCATAATCCACAGTTATGTTTGGCGTTTTTTCTTTCTCTCAAATAAAGCATGTTCATTTGAGCCTTGCCGTGACAGTTAATCTGTTAGACTCCGCTACATTTTGCCACAAGGTGTCCCTCCATATCGCAGCCTTTGACCAGAGAAACTTGCATCTGAAGATAAATGTGTTTTAACATATGCTAGAATGACTACCTTGGCATCAGAAATCTTCAAAACATTAGAGAAAATAACTGTTGAGGTGATAATAATCACTTTTACATTAGACAATCTGTCATAAATTGTAGACTCACTTTCATATTTGCCACATAATAAGTTAAAAATAATTATTCAGCAATTTTCCAAAAACGGGTCACTTTAATTCCACATGTGTAGTTTTATCTATAGATTCAGTGACCAATAAACCAATAATAGTTATTTAAACATTTATTCAAATGTGTATTCATGGAGTGGGCTGCAATCTTCCTATAGGCAATTTATTATTATGCACCTGCTGTCCTATAAAATAAACAATAAATTGAAGAGTGGTAAAGACAAAAACATGGTACATGTGATAGTGTTAACCGCATTCAGGTGCTTTAGCTAAAGAGATATTCAGAGGGGGCCGTCAGATTTTGCTCTTAGTAACATTGTTGAAACTAATAATCCCACTCTTGGGAAAATACCTCAAGGGAAACATAATGTATTAAAAGGTAAGTAAGGCATAGATAGTTTTGGGGTGTTTGCCATACATTTTGGAAGTACACATAAAAAGTCTGAAAGACGCATTATTTTAAGAGTAAAAACAGTGCAAGATTGAGAGGGTTGGTCACATTCACACTAGGTCCAAAGTATGTGTTATTATTGAGCTAAACATTGGTGGTTATGTTGACTAAGATCTAAAAGGTGTTGAGCAATCATTCAATACCATGACTGTTAAACATTCCATATTGGTAAATTACCAGCTAATCTCATTTGCTGAAGCCAATAAAGCCTTCTTTCACATTTTAATATCAAACAGAAGACTCAGCTTAAGATAAAAAAAATGGCATTCCCAGAATATATACAGTATATTATTTATCAATGAGCATGTCCCTGTCTTTTCATTTGTTGTTTAATCAATTTCTTACAGCCTAAATATTTTTATGTCAATCATCAAAGCTACGTTATTGGTGAGATCGCTGAACTAGTAAACTTAAAAATAAAATTTAATTTTGATTGTTGTGTCTCAAAATGTCCTGTTGCATGTTACCTTTCCTGCTTAAAGCCAACTCCAAATCCACATGGCCTTTGACTGATCTTGACTAAACTTGAATTAGGTGTGCAGCCTTTTTTTTGCTTCTTTTAACTGTAGACAAATGTGATAAATTGTGGGCCAAATTAATTAAAAGATTTTGTATAACCTATGTGTAGCATGAAATGTCAATTCTAACCCTTTCCTGAATGTTTTTGTTTCCTGATACACTGTAACTATATTGAGTGACTTAAGAAAGTCTACAACCCCATCAAATGAACCCATCATGTACATATTATGTTCATAGCATTCTCTTGTATTGTTGTATCTTCTTCTTAATCTGAGAATTGTGAGAAACATAAATCTGGATTTTCAACATTTATCTTGTATCACAGGACTATCAATGATGACTTGCACAGTGACGTAAATTTTTTTTTTATATTTTCACAAGGTTCCCAATCTTATAATCTGTATGGTAGAGTGCAGCCAAACAGTATAACCTTTGTTTCCAGTCTAACCCTATGGTATGAAAAGCTGCCAATTAGCATGTTGCAAAGCATGTTCCATCATTGAATGGAGGGTACACATTCTACCCAATAGATGAATAGTAGCTTGAATATTTCACATCCTCCAGAAATGGATTACATTTCTATTCTTTTCTAACATTTAATAGAATGACAAATTGTTCTTCCAAAATTCTACATTCTCTTTGAATATGTACAGACTGTCTAAAACCTTTGGTTTCCACAAAAAAAGATATTAATAAAACAGTAATTGATATAAAACAGTAGTGACCTCAGCCTAGACATTTGCAACTGGGCTCTTGTCCAAGCTCTTTTTGAGCCTGCATTGGATATAGTATACTGAGTGCCTGTTATTGTACTGTAAAACATTGAGAATGTCAGGTTTGTAAGGTGTCAAACCATGATGATTCCTGCATAATACAAGCACATCTAAAATTCTGGTACATCTAAAATTAAACTAATGAACTGCCCGCTCATATTATAATTTTCACCTTCTCATGCTGTACCCCTTGGCTGTGCTTTTTAATTACCTTATTTGTTGTTATTTAGAGATGTCAACTTGTTATCTTTAAGGCCTGAAATAATTTGATGCCTCCATATTCGATTAGGACAACAAAAAGCTTTACCCCAAATATTTGAAATAGTAGAGTGACTAAACAATTACATTTATTATAAATTATTTTTATTTAATAAGATATTCCTCGAGATTAATTAGAAAAAAACAACATTCAAATAATCCAGAGAGGAGAGGAAATGTGAGGACAAAACAAGACCAATATAAATAGTATTAACCCTACTCTGCACCTGTGGGCAGCAACACCTTGCAGTAGAGTCATATGGGTACAATGTATTAACCGTGTATGATATGTATAGAAGCCTATGTATATTAGAATCTCTATACCTTGACACTTGTTGTCTCCCTGCAACTACAGTATGCAGGCAGGGATGTACATAAACGTGCCCCTGTTGACATCACAAGCATCATCCATACACCAAGACGGTGGTTGCACATAGCCACAAAGGCTTGTTGTGTAACTAATTGAGCGCTTGAGTCGTAGTGAGTAAATGCGTATTAGGGTGCAGTGGTTGGTGTTGTTATGTTCATTAGGAAATTCTTGAACGGATTGAAGAAAAAAAGGGGCTTTACATGATTACGTGCCTGCTTTTCACGTGAAATATTCCTTTAAAAGCGATCTGTTAGGTCATATTGAAGCACATCGAAAGTGAGTGGATATTAGAGAGAGTGGTCTGTGATTTCTGCACTTTGTAGCATCAAATCACATTCAAAATGGTATCGTCTTATCCTTTACCGGAGGGCTTCTCGGATTTTGATGTGTTTTCCCTTGGATCTTGTCTTCTCGTGGAGGGTGAGTGTTCCTTTTCGTAATCAAAATTCCATCAAGAAACGATTTTTACCCGGTCCGGACCCGTCGTTTGCTGGTCATACCTGGGGTGCTCTTTATTGTCAAACTGACAGTGGATCAGCTGTGGCTGTTGACAATGAACAACGTTTCAACATTCATTAATTCTAGCTATGTAATAGAAATGGTTGCAAAGCCAGAATTTCTTATGAACATATAACGCGTTTTGTTCCTGGAGGATTTGTATGCAGTGTTTTGTCTCTCTCATGAAGTTATTCTAAATGTTATGTTATTTCCATAAGGTCTTCTTGGGTTCTTCCTGAATGCTGTGACAATTGCTGCTTTCCTTAAAGTAAGAGAGCTGAGAACCCCAAGCAATTTCCTTGTCTTTAGCTTGGCACTGGCAGATATGGGCATCTCAATGAACGCCACTGTCGCCGCATTCTCCAGTTTTTTGAGGTGAGAGTGATATTTCACGTATTTTCAACAAATGCTGGTGCGCAAGCTACAGGTTAACATTTTTCCACGTGAAATATGTAGTCCATCAGTAAGTAAAATGTTACAGAAAACGTTGCTGCATTTGCGGGTTGCTAATTATAGTAATTACATCGACAGCTGCCATGGGTTGTTGGTCTGATCGATGAAGTGTGGGGAAAAACTAGCAGAGGTTATATCACAACAAAACTGGCAGAGGAAGCTATACACAGGGTTAACATCGGCAAACTGACTCCTCTGTCCTCAGCCTGTGCTATGATGCGGGCAGGCAATCGATTTAGAAACTGTAATCAAGGATAAAATAAATTAGAAATTATGTTGGGGGTTGCCTTCAAAGGTTAAAGGATTAAAAAGATTCAGCTGGTTCTCTTCATTTTCTAATGCTCATGGGAATGTCAGTGAGAGAGAACATACAAGTAAAGGCCAGGCAGTGAGCCTTATTCTAAGGCTTCACTAGTATTTTCCTAATCTCTCAAGACAAATTCAAAGCGTAAAAACATACTGAGTGTCTGAAAACAATTGTGGGATTGGCCTGTAGTTCATCCTAATTTAATAATTAATGTATTGATTATTGAACAAACATGATAATGCTATCTACAGGATTTGCTTGGGATATGATAGGAATGCATATGATGGGATAAGAAAGGATAGTGGGGGTGATTCTAGACTTTACATTTTTATTACTATTGACCATAGCAAAACATCACGGGTACAAAGAACTGAAATATAATTTGAATAAAGGTAGAGAATGAATAAGTGGTCAATAGTAATAAAATAGTAATAAAAAAAACTTACTATTGCTACTCACTCTCTCACTCTCTCACTCTCTCTCTCTCTCTCTCTCTATTTTCTAATGCTCATGGGAATGTCAGTGAGAGAGAACATACAAGTAAAGGCCAGGCAGTGAGCCTTATTCTAAGGCTTCACTAGTATTTTCCTAATCTCTCAAGACAAATTCAAAGCGTAAAAACATACTGAGTGTCTGAAAACAATTGTGGGATTGGCCTGTAGTTCATCCTAATTTAATAATTAATGTATTGATTATTGAACAAACATGATAATGCTATCTACAGGATTTGCTTGGGATATGATAGGAATGCATATGATGGGATAAGAAAGGATAGTGGGGGTGATTCTAGACTTTACATTTTTATTACTATTGACCATAGCAAAACATCACGGGTACAAAGAACTGAAATATAATTTGAATAAAGGTAGAGAATGAATAAGTGTGGAAAACTAGTGTATATTAAACATTTCATTCACAGATATTGGCCCTACGGTGCTGAGGGGTGCCAGACTCACGGTTTCCAGGGATTCGCCACAGCCTTGGCCAGCATTCATTTCATCGCTGCCATCGCATGGGACAGATACCACCAGTACTGTACTAGTGAGTGAAACTTACGTAAATATCCACAGCTCCTTCTACATCCCTTGCTATAAAACACATTCGACCTGAACTTACTATTGCTACTCACTCTCTCACTCTCTCACTCTCTCTCTCTCTCTCTCTCTCTCTCTCTCTCTCTCTCTCTCTCTCTCTCTCGCCTTGTCACCCTCTCTCTATGGTCCTTCCATTGATACACACAAACACTAGACCTATTTCTGATCTTTGTCTGTATGCTTCTTCTGAAGCCCGACATTGAGTCCCCAGAGGTCATCTGTTGTCTATTCCCTTGTAGATAGAATGTCTATTGTCTGATATTATTTTATAATTGTGAACCAGGCCGAATAAGCTTATCTAACCCTGTTTGTTATAATAATTTATATTCTGTTAGCACATCTTCTGATAGCTTTTCATATCTTCTTCCTATTTAAGACTCCCTTTATTTCACAAATTTCTCTCATCTGATGCAGTTGTTATATTAGTTAAAATTACAATGTATGTAATATATATAATTTAATGAAATTATTATGGAATTTTACAGTTCATATTTTATATTATTATTAAACAAATAAACAATGATACAAGAAGACATATAAGTTATATTGTTTTTGTCTTGACTGATAAAGAACGTTAGGTTCCAGCATCAATCAACAGTAGCATTTAAAGGAAAGGCACTGCTGAAAAAAACATACTCTGTTTCTTCCAATTGTGTTGTGCTTGGTCTGTCAGGGACCAAGCTGCAGTGGAGCAGTGCCATTACCCTTTCTGTGTTCGTCTGGCTCTTCACTGCCTTCTGGTCTGCCATGCCCCTCATCGGCTGGGGAGTGTATGACTACGAACCCCTCAGGACATGTTGCACTCTGGACTACAGCAAGGGAGATAGGTAACACAAAAAACGTATCACACCACCACTTTCACTTTATTTACAAACAAACTATATGGTACTAATACCTAAACACACACACGCACACACACATACACAAACAATTTTCCACAAAAATTCTATTAGGTGATACGCACAATACCCCAAAGACAACATGTTGAATTTGTGTTGCATACAGAGTTTAGTGATTCAAAGAGTTTAAGTGTTCTAGTAACATCAATTACACTGATGTAATGCACATAAATGCATTATAGTATGTGTATTGACAAACAAAAAACAGGCACAATTGTCAACAGAAATATTTATCAGGGATATATATATATATATATATATATATATATATATATATGTAGTATCTAGCTTAAATGTACCATGTATCCAATCATTAACCCAAATATATATGTCAGAAAAATTATTTATAGTCAATGTTTTGACACCCATAGATAATGAACCAGTATTCTATCGATATAAACCCTGTGTCTTTCCTCTCCACAGGAACTATGTGTCCTACCTGATCCCCATGTCTGTCTTCAACATGGGCATCCAGGTCTTTGTGGTCATGTCTTCCTACCAGGCCATCGGACAGAAATTCCAAAAGACTGGCAACCCCAGGGTAAGAGCTGACGGACAACTTTTCTATTGCCATATAAACACAAGAATATATTGCACATGACCATCCAGTTCAGTTGAGTTATTTTTAGTAATTGGTTGTAGAAAACACAGACTTTTAAAATTGTTTAGTCCCAATGGAAACCTACACATTGACATAGTAGGTTATAGGTTGTTCGTACATGAAACATATTTAGCTCTGAGGATGTTTTGTTTTTAAGGACCATGCCATATTTGACAGTTGTGTCATTCATTCATTGCAATGCAGTTGCTGTTTCAGTGGGTTCAGAATAGACTTTACATAGATTTGTTAATGGCGCACTATTGCTAACTCAAAAGGGAATAGAACAGTACCCTTAGAATCTTCTCATAACATCAATACAAGCATGTGTTTTAATGTCTTGGATGACATTACCCTCATGATTATCCCATTGAGAGGTGCTGAAGCAGCTAATTAAAACCGTTGTTCTGCACAATTACTGCTGCCCAATGGAGATGGCCTAAGTTTATTAGATTGGAATGTAACGGTCACTTTGCTATCAACATACTGTAACTGGAAAACAACCTTGCACGGTACATCCTTGGGGGATGAATCAGTCTGACTCCCTCTCTATATGTTGCATAACTCGTATTACTTCTGGTTGTCTGACTTCGCTAGAGACCTATTTAACCAAAGCACAAAGGCATCCTTGCCCCACCAGGGAAACACTGAAATCACTTTACTAGAGCAGCACTGTTACGTAATTTACAAGTGGAATCATTCACAATCTCAGCCTCAGTCATACGTCAGGCATGTGACGTCCGAGAGAGGGAGAAGAGGAACAGAACTCCTCTAAGAATTCCCCCCCAAAAAAAAAATATGGTGTTAACCCTGGAATGTCTTTAAAATGACTAAACTACTGTATGTAACTGAATGTTCAGCATAGCAGTCACATAGATGTTCTTTGTTGAATGCCATTTGAAGCTGTGTATATCCACTTTGAGAGATAATAGTTACTAATGAATAAATACAGCTAGCGAATAATATCTTTTCGAGACGTACAGTATGTCTTAGCTTTACACACTGAGCCTGCTGGTCACTATTTATTATAAATAAATTCAAAGCTTCATAATGTGTTTTCACCAAACCATTATCCTACACTTGTGACTAGCACGTCACATGCATGTAAGCCCCATGACCCAATAAATTTTTCTTTCTCTCCTCTATGGTCTACCAGTAACAACCCGCTCTAATACTTTGAGCTCTCGCTCTTTGTCTCTTTGATCCCCCTTTCCTTTTCTCTTTTATCTCTCATCTCTTACATATTTTTCTATTTTCCTACACAACCCTTTTCTCACATCTACATCTTCCCTTGTTTTCTTTGCAGTTCAACGCTAGCACTCCTCTGAAGACCATGCTGCTCTGCTGGGGTCCCTATGGTCTCCTTGCTTTCTATGCCGCAGTGGAGAATGCCACCCTAGTGTCTCCCAAACTGAGGATGGTGAGGACAACACACACACACACACACACACACACACACATAAAGAAAGATAGATTGAGTCTCACAGACTTATTCGTGATCCTGGGTAAATACTTGGACAAGCCAAATACACACACACCTATACACTACCACCACCATGCATCTGGTACAAAGTTTACACATTATCCATGGTATTAAAAGTTATACTGGACAATTCCAGATCCCTTATTCTCTTTAAAGTGTTGCTATCCTTAAAGTGCCTCTACCTCTTTTCTCAGATGGCTCCTATTCTGGCTAAGACCTCCCCAACCTTCAACGTGTTCCTCTATGCCCTGGGAAATGAGAACTATCGAGGAGGTATCTGGCAATTCCTCACCGGGGAAAAGATTGATGCACCTCAAATTGAGAACAAGTCCAAATAAATTAAGCATACCATAATTACACAAACTGACTCTCCTGGTGGTTTCTGTAAGGTACTGTACAGGTAGAACAGACTTTCTGTTGGAAGATTTGATTGTCTTTTGTGTTATGTAAGTAAACATTGTTGGTTAAATTGGTAACGGTCACCCTGGAGATCAGTAATGTAATTGTTGTCACATTAGAATAAACATATACGTGTGTGTGTGTGTGTGTGTGTGTGTGTGTGTGTGTGTGTGTGTGTGTGTGTGTGTGTGTGTGTGTGTGTGTGTGTGTATTTATATAGTGTTTTGGTTTCCAATGTAGAACAATACTTGGTTGTCTGTAGATTTGTCTATCTTGTAATTTGGGTTGTAAAAATATTCCCCTACTTTTTTAGGAGGGCTTAAATGTGTCAGAGGATGCCTAACCATGTTTTCTTTTCAAACATTACAGAGGATTGTAGCTTAGCAAGAATAAATTACTGAAATTACAAATTCTCAACATTATAATGTTTCATTAACCATTAGCCATTTTTAAGCATACACACAAAAAAGTATAATACATTGTAACAAATAACTTAACAGTTCTTTAAACAGACCAACCTAAATAGACTGAAAGTTGGACTTCAGTGTGTAAAGAAAAGCCAAGAAAATGTCAATTTACCTCCATGCCAATCCTGTTGTTAATGGCCAAAGGCCCTGGTTGGGCCATGGAGCAGTGGTACTAGAGCAGAGCCCACTAATCCTACATACAAACGAGCCTTTCATGGAAAACAACACTGTAGTCTTGGGGCCTGGAGCTTTGCAAACGAATGGAGGGGATTCAAAGACATTTTTCAAAGACGTTTCCTGCCTCCAGATCTCTCTTTAAGATGGGGAAACTTGGCTCACATTTTTCTGTTGCTGAAAGGCATTTCGTTTGTGCAAATCTTCAAAGAAAAATAATTCCTAGCCAAAGTAGAGACATAGATAGCGTTGTTATTAGCAGGTTTAAATTAAAAATAAATTAAACATATTTTTTTAATTAAGATAAAACAGCCTTTTAGTTGCATTTATTTGACATATTCTGTATACTGCATATCTTAAAATCTAATAAAAAAAGAGAGATTATTATGTCTGTGGAGTCTAAGATCATGCCTGAGACCTGAGCATATATAATGTACAGCTCCCGATGCTGATAATTACTTTCTTGCCAGATAACATTTGTTGCCTCAAAACATTATTATCTCAAAGAAGTATAGTAGAGTATAGTCCTTTTCAATGGTCACTCATTGAAAGATTATGTATGACCATAAGGTTAAAAAAACATGAGGGCTCCGATTATCATATAATCAATAAACTGAGTAGGCTATTAGTAGGCAAGCATCTACATTCAATAGAAATCTATAGTTTGCCTAAAACTAAATATACAGTGGGCTGCAAAATTGCTGGCACCCCTGACTGGCAATGTACAAACAATACTTAAAAAATATTATAGTTGTAGAGATAAACTCAAAATACAAACATGAAAATCATGTACTTATAAATGTTTCAATGGAACTAACCAAAATCATACAATTATTTAATAAAAAATAATTTTCACTAAAATCCAAGTTTCATAATAATTGGCACCCCTCATTTTTTACTTAGTGCAGCCACCTCTGGGAAGGATAACAGCATGGAGTCTTTTCCTGTAATGTTTGAAAAGGTTTATGCAACACATCGGGGGGAATTTTGTACCATTCCTCTATGCAGATCCTTTCAAGATCTGTCACATTCATGGGTTTGCGCTTATTGACTGCCTTCTTCAGCTCAGCCCACAGGTTTTTGATTGGATTAAAGTTCAGCGACTGAGATGGCCATTGCAGAACATTAATTTAATTGTCACAGAACCTTTTCTGCGTGGATCTTGAGATATGGTTTGGGTCGTTGTCTTGTTAGAAAGTCCACCTACGGCCAAGTCTCAGGTTTCTGGTGGAGGCAACCTGATCAGTAACCAAAATTGCCTGATACTTTGTGGAATTCATTATGCCATCAACCTTAACCAGTGCACCAAACCATCTCTGACCCACCACCATATTTCACCGTGGGCATGAGGTGCCTCTCCTTGTATGTATTTGACGCCAAACATACCAATGCTGGTTCTGACCAAAATGTTAAATTTTGGTCACATCTGACCAGAGCACCGTCTTCCAGATATAATTTAAATAATGTTTGGCAAACTCCAAGCACTTTCTTCTGTGTCTTGGGGGCAGAAAAAGGCTGTCTTCTGGCAACACTTCCAAAAAGCCTGTGGTTGTGGAGGTAGAGTGTGATGGTGCTGTTTGAAACCTGGTTGCCCCAAGACTTCACCAAGGCCTGTCATTTTTTCACTGTGGTTCTTGGGGATTTTGTTGCTTCTCTCACCATCCACCTCCCTATCCTGGGGGGCAAAATGCATTCACATCCACTACCCCTGAGGTTTTAAACTGTATCATATCTTTTAAAAAAATTTGGAATAATTGCCCTGACAGTGCTCAGTGGTAAATTCAATCATTTGTGGATCTTCGTGTAGCCATTACCAGAGTTATGAAGGTCTACAACCATCTTTCTCTTTTGAACTGGCAGTTCTTTTGTTTTTTACATGGTATATGACAAAGGGATATTGCTTCCGTATTACCTAGTTTTTATACCCTAGTGAAGCAGGAAGTGATTTAATAGCTCAAAATAGTTCCTTAAGGCTTCAACAAACTTAAATAAGTGAAATTATATTCCTGGTTTTGTTTTGGCAGATGGTATTTGTGATCATCTTTAAGGGTGCAATTAATTGTGAAACCTTGATTTGGAGGAAATTGATTTAAACCAATAAATGATTTTTGTTGGTTCAATTCGTAAATTAATAAAGTACAGTATTTCTCACATGTTGGTATTTTGAGTTTATCGCCATAATTATAATGTTTATAGTTTAAGTTTAAATAAATTGTATTGTATTGTTAAAGTATTGTTTGTGCATTGCCAGTCAGGGGTGCCAGTAATTTTGGAGCCCACTGTATATTATGTAGCTGTTTATTTTCATATGAGATAAAACATGAAGTCTGCAAGATTAATAGTAACTAGTTCACTCAGGGTTTTTACTAAGGAGAAACGCTTGTAATGTTGATGTCCTCGGTATGTTTTTGGACATTTTAAAGTTCATCTAAATTTGGAAAATAATTTAAAAGTTCTAGAAAGGTAAAATAATGTTACTATACTCCATAAAGATAATACAATGATCAGTGTCATTATTCGGAAATGGCTGTCAATAAACAAAAACAAAACGTTACAATGCATTATGAAAGTTGTTTGGATGACAAAAAGGACAAGAGAAAAAATATGTTTACAGATGTATTCATACAATTCATGCTATATATGAAATGGTGTAGAGCAGGAAAATTGAGGGGTGAAATTAAATGTTACTTATTTATTGGGTTTAAATTAGTAAATCTCTTTAAAGGACAAAAAGAAGCAAATCCTTTCTCAAAAAACAAACTTTCTCTCAGGTCTTTTAAACCACCCACTGTTATTTAGTAAGTGTGAAGTGTTCTTGTACTTCTTGTAATCCAGCTTTGTGAACAGATGGATAAATTCGGGTATATGTGATACTTGTTCTGATTTGAATTTGTAATTGATAAGTCAACGGGTGGCATGGTATTTACAGATCGATTCAGTAAAAATATTGTAAACGTTTTTTAGACAACTATAGTTTTCGTCTGTTGTTAGCTTAAGATCGATCAGATTCACGTAGGCCTAATGGTGTGCTGGTTTATCATAATTTCAACAAGCTGATTGACTTTTAACACATCTCTTACAGTACATGAGTTTTTGTCACTGACTGCACTGCACATTTGCCATTTCACCTGCAATAATAATGCTGCCCTTAATTTCATAATGTACACCACTACAAGCCAAACCCAAAGGGCTGGTTCCCTAATTGTCTGGGGTTTTCAATTTACTACATTTTCCAATCAATTGGGTTTTGGCATGATTGTCTGGAGTGTGGACAGCCTTTACTCCTACTAAAATATGTGGTCAATTTGAATTTAACTCATTTGGTCCATTCAGTTTTCAGTTATTTATTTATTTCAGAATTTTGAAACTGTCTTGCCTATTTTTACTGAACTGGTTGACGGGTTTATCTGGCAAAAATGTTTTAAGTCAATACTTTTTCTGTCATGTGTTTTTTTAAAACCACTGAATAATTTTACTGACTATACTCAATTCCATTTTGTAACAAAGTAGGTAGACTGGGCAAACATGTAAACATAACAGGGATAGTGGGCGGTCATTCCTTTCCTTTCCTTTCTCATTATTATGATTGGAAAATGATGTCTTCATTAACACTGAAATCTAAATAATGATTTATAATAATCTGTTCCAAGAATTAAAACAATTATATATAGACCAACACATACCTTAATGAGTACATTTTTATTTTAGATAAGGCATCCTGGAAAATTGTGTAACACATCATCATACCAGCAAATTCTTGCAACCGGAGAAAATTTAGAGATTTGTGGGTTTAAAAAAACATCAGTCAGAGACTTATGGAGGCAGTAGCCCAGTCTCCAAACTCCTGGATTATACCATACTTAGAATCCAAATCTCTGGCATGAGACCACAGTTTGTCCTTTTATTGATTTCCTGCACACTTCATTTCATCAGATTTTCCACTCTTACAGCACTCCCAAGACTTACAGAGATGCAGGTACTATACAGTTTGTAGGGGATTAGGCCTGGTAAACCAATGAACATTTCATATGGGCTTTTTGAGAGGATTATACAGCAATATGACATGAAAGTGTCAGCAGAGGTGAAGTTTAGAGAGGTAAAAAGAAAGTCAAAGTTTTACAGATGCCAAGCCATATAGTAGACCTCAGTATCAAGTGGGGATCTGAACATCTAAATTTATACACCGTAACTCTTGAGCCAAAACGCAAAGTAGTTGGTCACTAGTTGTCATAATACAATAGTTCTATGATTTGATTGATAGTTTATTTAGGATCTCAACCTTGTAACAAAGTTTGCACGCCACTATACTCAATATTGCCACCAGTACACAACAAAAACACAAGAACTACTTAAGAAATGCACTAAGGCTGAATGTTTCTTTCTACATTCTGTAGAAAATAAAAACATCAGTCTAAAGACAGATAATAAAAAAAAAAAAAACTTAATTATCATACGATTGTGAAAGTTCATCTCAAAGGAATCTTGTTTTTTAACTTTGTGTATTCCTATTTGATACTAGTGCAATCTGACAGTGGCTCCAGCCAGCCTTGTAGGTGACTGGACTGCAGCCTCAGGCTCAGCCCAAACCTGGCATGAGATTGGGGTGAAACGTTAGTCGGCTGCCCAGGGTCCACACAATCACTTTCTCTGATCTGATTGGGGAGCTTGTCAGTCAGTTATCTGAAGCTGATCACACAGTCCCCACCCCATAGCACTGGAAATAGTAAATACATACACACATATACAGGCACTCACACACACATACTGCAAAACAATCCACAATGGGGTACGAACAGATGCTTATAGGAGGCCCTCGATCAATACATCTTGGTCAGGGTTAATACAATACAATTAAATCTGTATTTTGAAGATGCAGAACACACAATTAATTTAGCAGTTCACTATCATGGTTTTACATTATTTTTAAAACATTTTACAACAGTATTTTTGTTTTTTAAAAGCAGTATTATTTTTTAAAGGATTAGTGATTGCAGGGTAATCTGGATTAGGTTGGATTATTTTACGTCACTGCTCTTCAGAAAGCTCTCTGTTATTATTTATTAAACCACTCGCTTCTAACCAGAAGACAGAAAAGTGGACAATGATGTTTGAACACACACTCACACACACACACACACACACACACACACACACACACACACACACACACACACACTATATGGTGTACTGTATACATACATAAACCCACAAATTAAAATCTGTTACCTCTACGATGATAACGTTGTCAACTTTTCAACCTAAGACTTTTAAAAGTGGGATTTTAGATGAGGAATTTAGAAGCTCGAAACTCCGGATATTGTCAAATAAGTGGAATGTTTTTGACAATTTAAAAAGGATTTCTCTGTCCCTCCAGCTTTTTAAAATGTATTGGAAAGACTAAAATATGAAACTACAGTATTATTATAAATACTCTTATAGAATGTATATAATTATCCTGTTTGGTTTCAAATCAGATCAGAACAAAAAAAGACAGGGAACATAACAAAAATGTTTATCCATGAGTCAGCCAATCCGGAAAGTATTCATACCCCTTCACTTTTTCCACATTTTATTATGTTACAGCCTAATTCCAAAATGGATTAAATAAAAAAAAATTCTCAACATTCTACACACAATACCGCATAATGACAAAGTGAAAAAGGTTTTTTAGAATTTTTTGCAAATGTATTTAAAATAAAAAAATAAAATATCACATGTACATAAGTATTCACACCCTTTACTTGTGACGCTCAGGAACAGCCTCACACCAGATCGAGACACACGGGTGCCTAATTAGTACAATGTGTGTCACCTGTGGGTCATTGGGGTGATGGGTTGATTGGGTTCACGTTTGTATATATACCGCACTATGGTGGTTGGTTCTTTGTGGAGTCATTATTATTATGTTCACGTGAAATAAAGTACCTTATAATTGGATTACGTCTACTCTCCGTCTGTTGAAATACTGCAAGTGGATTCTCTATTACACCTTCCACCACCCGTTGTGACAGAATGACCGCACCATCCCCGGATCCAGCAGTTCTTTCTGTTCTTCAGGCGGACGTGAGTTCGCAGGCTGCCGTTCTCAGTCGCCATGGCCGTATGCTGTCGGAGATCGCGGTGGAGTTGGGCCGCTTGAATGACTCGTTGCTGGGCTTGGGTACGGGGAGGTCTCCGGTACCGGACCCGGGGGAAGTTGCTGCCCGCCCTCCGCCTTCGGCGACGAGTGCTGTGAGATTTCGTGGGCTTCCTCTTTCCCTTTCCGACAAATATGACGGGGCTCCCGGTCCGTGCCGGGGGTTTCCTCACCCAGTGCTCTTTAATATTCCAACATTGCCCAGTGGATTATGCCACGGACCGGGCTCATATCGCGTTTGTCATCTCCCTGCTCCGTGGTTCCGCCTTGGAGTGGGCTTCGGCGGTTTGGACCCGCCAAACTCCGGCCTGTTTTGACGCCGAGCTGTTCCTCCAAGACTTTCGGCTGACGTTCGACCACCCGGTTCGCGGCCAGGATGCCGCCCACCGGCTGTTACAGATCCGCTAGGGGACTCGGAGCATGGCCTATTACGCGGTGGCGTTCTGCTCCTTGGCGATCGAGAGTGGCTGGAACGCCGAGGCGCTGGTGCCTACATTTTTGCAGGGACTGCACGAGGGGATTCAGGATGAGCTGGCGGCCCGGGAGGACGTCGTCGGGCTGAATCCGCTTATTTCGCTCGCGCTCCGCATTGACTGCCGCCTTAGAGAGCGGCGAGTTCGCCGCTTTCCCGGCTCCGGTTTGAGCGCTAGCTCCCTGGAGGGCGCGCCTGGCGCTGCTTCTCCCGGGTTTTCCCATGATGAAGCTATGGACCTGGGCCTGACCGTCCTCCCCGCTGAGGAGCAGGAACGACGGCTGACGGAGCGTCTCTGCCTGTTCTGTGGGTTCTCCGGGCATGGGCGTCGGACCTGCCCACACCGGCCGGGAAACGCCAGGGCTCTTCCACTCCCGAGGGTTCGGTGGTGAGCCTAGCGGTGGTGGCCTCTCCTCGACACCGGCTGGTTTTGCCGGGCGTGCTGGTCTGGGCCGATCAACGCGTTTCTTTGGACGCTTTTGTGGACTCGGGCTCCGCGGGGAATTTTATTGACTTTGGGGCGGCTCAACGGTGGCAGATTCCTCTGCTGTCTCTGCCTACGCCTCTTCCAGTGGTGGCCCTGGACGGGCAGCCCATTGGCAGCGGAACGATTACCCAGGTGACGTCGCCATTGCAGCTGTTCCTTGGGCCTGATCACATGGAGACCCTCCAGCTGCACGTGATTCCGTCTCCAGGGGCGCCACTCATTCTGGGGTTCCCTTGGCTCTCCTGCCACAACCCTCGTTTGGACTGGGTCGCGGGGTCCGTGGTGGGTTGGGGTCCTGCTTGTGCTGCCACCTGCTGTCCTTCCTCGATCCAGCCTCAGGACTTGGGACCGGATGCCCCGGTGGATTTAGGGGGGGTTCCCGTGGAATACCATCACCTGGCGGCCGTGTTCAGCAAAGGTCGAGCGTCCCGGCTGCCGTCCCATCGGGAGTACGACTGCGCTATCGACCTTGTTCCCGGCAGCACCCTGCCGAGGGGGGGGCTGTACTCGTTGTCCGGTCCAGAGGAGGAGGCCATGGACACATACATCAAGGAGGCCCTGGCCTTGGGCTTCATCAGGCCATCCACGTCACCGGCGGGGGCTGGTTTCTTCTTTGTCTCCAAAAAGGGGGGGGGCCTGCGACCGTGTGTGGATTATCGTGGCCTGAACCGGATTACGCTGAAGAACCGGTATCCCTTGCCCTTGATGACAGCGGCGTTTGAAATACTGCAGGGAGCTGCGGTATACACCAAGCTGGACCTGCGCAGCGCGTACAATTTAGTGCGGATCCGGGAGGGGGATGAGTGGAAGACCGCGTTCAACACCCCTTCCGGCCACTATGAGTACTGCGTCATACCTTTCGGACTCACCAACGCTCCCGCAGTCTTTCAATTGTTCATTAACGAAGTGCTTAGGGACATGCCGGGTCTCTTTGTGTTCGTGTACCTCGACAACATCCTGGTGTTCTCACGTTCCCTAGAAGACCACCGCCTGCATGTCCAACGGGTTCTCCGGCGCCTACTCCTACACCACCTGTACGTGAAGCCGGAGAAGTGCGAATTCCACACCGCCCGCGTCCACTTCTTGGGATACGTGGTGTCAGCTGGTCGTCTGGAGATGGACCCCGCCAAGGTTCAGGCCGTGAGGGACTGGCCCGCACCCAGTTGCGTCAAGCACGTGCAGCAGTTCCTGGGTTTTGCAAACTTTTATCGGCGGTTCCTCAAGGACTTCAGCACGGTCGCAGCTCCCCTCACCGCCTTGACCAGCGGCCCGCCCGGGGCCTTCCTCCTGACGCCTGGGGCTCAGCAGGCATTCCGTGCGCTGAAGGAGCGGTTCACTTTGGCCCCAGTGTTGCAGCTCCCGGACCCCGCTCTGGACATCACTGTGGAGGTCAACGCATCCAGTTGGGGCATGGGTGGGGTGCTCTCCCAACGCTCCCAGCAGGACAACAAACTCCATCCCTGCGCCTTCTTCTCCCGACGTCTGTCACCGGCCGAGCGGAATTACAACGTCGGGGACAGGGAGCTACTGGCCGTCAAGCTGGCCTTTGAGGAGTGGCGGCACTGGCTGGATGGGAACCGGCACCCGGTCGCGGTCTGGACGGACCACCAGAACCTGGAGTACATAGGCACCACCAGGAGGCGGAACTCCAGGCAGGCTAGGTGGGGCATGTTTTTCTCCAGGTTCAATTACGTCCTGATCTACCGACCGGGTTTAAAAAATGTGAAGGCCGACGCCCTGTCCCGCCTGCACGACCCTGTGGAGTCCCTGGATGCGTCTGAGCCAGTTATTCCGGCGGCCCGGGAGTTGGCTCCTGTGCAGTGGGGTATTGAGGCCACCGTCCGCCGAGCCTTACGGCGTCCCACCGGATCGGCTCCTTGTCCCGCCAGGGGTTCAGGATGGGGTGCTCCGCTGGGGTCACTCCTCTCGGCTGGCTTGCCACCCGGGACGCACGCGGACCTTGGAGTTCATCCGTCGGCGGTTCTGGTGGCCACGGATGCGGGAGGCTGTGGACTTGTTCGTGGGCGCATGTGCCATCTGCGTCCAGAACAAGAGTCTCTGGAGCCGGCCCGTGGGTACCCTCTTGCCGTTGCCAGTGCCCCGTCGTCCGTGGTCCCACCTGTCGTTGGACTACATCATGGGGTTGCCGGACTCTCAGGGCTTCACGGGGATTGCGGTGGTCGTGGACCGGTTCTCGAAGGGGGCCATGTTCGTTCCATTCTCCCGGCTGCCGTCCGCCCCGGAGACCGCGGATCTTCTCCTCCAGCACGTCTTCCGGGTCCATGGGTTCCCGGTGGATGTGGTCAGCGACCGGGGGCCCCAGTTCACCTCCGGGTTCTGGAAGGCCTTCTGCAAGCTGGTGGGGGCGTCTGTGAGTCCTTCCTCTGGCTTCCATCCCCAGAGCAACGGGCAGACCGAGAGGGTCAACCTGGACCTGGAGGCGACCCTGCGCTGTCTGGCATCGGCGCACCCCAGCTCCTGGAGCCAGCATCTCCTGTGGGCAGAGTACGCCCACAACACCCTCTTCCACTCCTCATTGGGCATGTCGCCCTTTGAGTGCCAGTACGGCTACACCCCGCCTCTCTTCCCTGACCAGGAGGTGGAGGTTGGGGTTCCATCTGCGGCTGCCCTGGTGCGCCGGTGCCGGCGTGCGTGGGGTCGGGCCCAGGTGGCTCTCCTGCGGGTGTCACGACAGCGTGAGGTCCAGGCCAACAGGCAGCGCCAATAGGCTCCGTCTTACCGACCTGGGCACCGGGTGTGGCTGTCCACCCGGGATCTGCCGCTCCGGGGGAACAGCACAAGCTGGGCCGCCGGTATGTGGGTCCCTTTAAAGTGGCCCGACGGATCAATCGGGTGGCCTACAAACTTGTCCTCCCCAAGTCCATAAAGGTGCACCCCGTCTACCACGTCTCCCTTCTCCAGCCGGTGTTGGTGGGTCCTGGCGTTCCGGATCCTGCGCCGGTTCCGCCGCCTCCCCGGAACACGGGGGGTGGTCCCGTCTACACTATCCGGGAGATCCTGGACTCCCGGTTGGTCCGGGGTGAGGTCCAGTACCTGATTGACTGGAAGGGGTACGGTCCTGAGGAACGGCAATGGGTTCCGGCCGCCCACGTCCTGGATCCGGCCCTGGTCCGGGAGTACCATCTGGCCCGGCCGGATTGCCCGGGCCCGCGCGTCGGGCGCCGTGCCTCAGGGAGGGGGCTCTGTGACGCTCAGGAACAGCCTCACACCAGATCGAGACACACGGGTGCCTAATTAGTATAATGTGTGTCACCTGTGGGTCATTGGGGTGATGGGTTGATTGGGTTCACGTTTGTATATATACCGCACTATTGGTGGTTGGTTCTTTGTGCAGTCAAACTGGTCTGGTGGTTCCAAACTTCTTCCATTTGCGAATGATGGAGACCGCTGTGCTTGTTGGGACCTTCAATGCTGCAGACAATTTTTTGCACCCTTCCCCAGATCTGTGCCTCAATACAATCCTGTCTCGGAGGTCTACAGACAATCCTTGGACTTCATAACTTGGTTTGTGCTCTGACATGCACTGTCAACTGTGGGACCTTATATAAACAGGTGTGTGCCTTTCCAAATCATGTCCAATCAATTGAATTTAACACAGGTGGACTCCAATCAAGTTGTAGAAACATCTCAAGGATGATCAGTGGAAACGGGATGCCCCTGAGCTCAATTTTGGGTGTGAATACTTATGTACATGTGATAGTTTATTTTTTTATTTTTAATACATTTGCAAAAAATTCTAAAAAACCTTTTTCACTTTGTCATTATGCGGTATTGTGTGTAGAATGTTGAGAAAAAAATTTTATTTAATCCATTTTGGAATTAGGCTGTAACATAATAAAATGTGGAAAAAGTGAAGGGGTATGAATACTTTCCGGATGCACTGTAGGTCATAAGTGGCTCCACCCCTAAACTACACATGAAAACAGAACTAGATGCAGTTTTGTCCATGGATGAAACAGATTGAGACCATTGGATCAGCCAAATAAATAGAAATAGAGATCAAATGGTTTTGGTCTGTGGGCAGTGGCAGCCAGTGGATTTATTTATTTGTTTATTATTTAAAAAATAGGCTATGCTATAAACACTAATATTACATAAAGAAGACCCACTGGTTGATAGGCAAACTAGTACCAATGCAGAAATGCGGAAAATAATTTGACAATGCAGCACATCAGGTCTATGATCAATTAAATAATAGGAATAGGCCTATACAGTTTCATTCTTATTTATAAGCTACTTTTTTGAAAGAGACTGTGACATTCATGAAATGTAAACCGTGGAAAGCAATTTGTCAGAAAACCTCAACTGTTAACTAGAAATGCTTTTCAACAATAACATACGGATGTGATTGCGTTTCCACCATCAGCGACCAGGTAGTGCGGTGGCCAGCCCCCTAAAACAACCGCTGCAGCACTACTACGTCCTCATGTGTTGGTGGACAGCGCTGAACTGAACACAGGTGTAAACGCCCAATAAAAACACTTATAAATATAGTATCTACCACAACTAACCCTAAATATTTTTTGTTGACGGTTAATTCCCACTATGTCTGGCTAAGCACGGTAGCGTGAGGTGTCCTAACCTAATGCTGTTTTGCAGTATAACCAGTAAGCTAAGACAAAAAGCAAAAGTTAATTAGTTAAATGTAATGTATTTTTAACATGTTGGTGCAACATCTGACTTCTCCCATTCATATAAATATTGTGAGCTATATGTGATTTTTAAATTGTATGGGTAATTAGAAGACAGATGTAAGTGTAATATATACAAGTTTGGCTTGTCTATGTCATTTGGTCTCTGAGTAACAGAGAAATGCAAAAAGTATTGCAACCCTCCCCAGTCGCCCCTAAGTCCGAAGCTCATGCTTCGTTTTAAGGCTTCTTGCGATCGTCTCACAAGTGGACAGCGCTGCAGACATTAAATCAGCAGTAGTCTACTGTCTTCAGTGTTAATGCTTGTTCAGTACTGATTATTTTAACATTTAAATACATTCTAAATAATCTTAATGAAATGTGCTGCCGCCTGTTTAAACATCCTACGTGTTATCAGCCAGTCTGTTCATTTTGACAACGTTGCTTTGTATTGTTGGATTTGCCGTTTCAATCGCACTTATGGTAACAAATAAAGGAGTTATTTTTGTAGAAAGCAATTATTTATGATACCTTTAAGGGTATAATAGTTAGCTACGCAAACTTCAGCTAGCTAACCTCCACTTGGCTCGAATTGTTTGAAATGTTAAACAAATAGAATTCACATGCAGCAGTATAACCACGGCATAATGAACTCTTACCACTTGTTGACGGTTAACTCCCACTGTGTCTGGCTAAGCACAGTAGTGTGAGGTGTCCTAACCTAATGCTCTTTTGCAGTATTACCAGTAATCTATCATTTATGGTGCCTTCAGGCTTAATTTAAGACTAGCTAACGTTAGACTCCATGGAAATAACGTTAACATCCAAATTGTGATGGTTAGCGTTCACTAAATCATAACAAAAAAACAGCGCCGCTGTTGAATGCATTATAGGACACACTTGATACGTGTTAGCAGCCACTATCCATTTCAAGTCACCAAAATTATTTTTTACGTTTCTGTAATGTGTTGTGCTGTCTGTGTTTTCAGCGCGTTTCTTTAATGTGTTGTGTTGTCTGTACATGCAGCATGTTTCTGTAATGTGTTGTTTTCTGTATTTGTAGCGCGTTTCTGTAATGTGTTGTGTTGTCTGAATTTGCAGCGTGTTTTAAATGTGCCTGTGTTGATGCAGATGTTTTCTTAATTTGCTTGTGTTTTGTCTATTTGCATGTGTTTTCTGAAGTTGCAGTGCGTTGATCTCTCAG
The DNA here is from genome assembly GCA_026901105.3 of Galaxias olidus. Lineage (NCBI taxonomy): Eukaryota > Metazoa > Chordata > Actinopteri > Galaxiiformes > Galaxiidae > Galaxias > Galaxias olidus. Next base: position 277,002 of record JAPMUY010004200.1, read on the forward strand.
GGCCTCCGTAATTTTGTGTTGAAAACAGTATTTTTATTTTCCCTTGTCACAAGATTGATCAGCTGATGTGGGCCTAAACGTTTGATTTTCATCCATCCATTAGCTATACCGCTTATCCTTTGCAGGGTCGCGGGGGGGCTGGAGCCTATCCCAGCCGACACAGGGCGAGAGGCGGGGTACACCCTGGACAGGTCGCCAGTCTGTCACAAGGTTTGATTTTCAGTTTTTGTTGAAATACGTAGGACTACTCAACTGTATTCATTTTCTCTGATTGCAGTAGCAGGCTGACTGACAAACTGCAAGTGACAAGTCATGTGCAGTAAAGGAAGGGGCCAATCCTGACATACCACCCACCAGTTCTCATAAAAAGACAGTAAAGCACATGCATGACTGAATGTTTTAGTTGTATTTCTATCAGAATCTCTGTTGTTTCTGTGCAAATGTGGGCCCAGCGCCACCAAATAGCACACCCTCTTCGCGATCCTATTATCGTCTTGTTATGATCTTTACGACTTGCCGTAAGCATAAGAGAGAGAGAGACAAAACTAATTAACAAACAACTCACTTACAAAAAGGTTTTGCAAAACTGTATGTATGATAATCCCAAAGTTGTCAATGTGATACCAAAGCTCCAAAAGTTTCCCCGTGAACATTTGTGGAGCCTAAAATAGTAAATTGGTTCAAATGACGTACATTTTGTAGTACTGGAGTATATGTGACCACATTATTTTCATGGTATTTCTCAGCATTTAGATTGATCATGGGATTTGCTAAGTATGACCAACAGAAGAAAAGTGCAGCACAGTACAAAAGTAGACAGAGGGAACTGAATGAGTATGAAGACATCTACTGGTCATCAAAAGTAATAATAATAATAATAATAATAATAATAATAATAATAATAATAAAAGTATTTCACCAACATTCTTGCAAATGATTCAATCGGTTGAAGAGATACATTTTCTAAGAAATCAAATATCCAATCCATTTCTATTGCTTTTTGTGGGTCATATTAACCACTGATTAAATTAATTCCGGATGTTTCCACTGGAGCTTTGTTTTCTATGAATAAAATGTATGGTGATGTTAATATTTTAAGGCTAAAATATTCGTAATTTCTTGACTTCTAATGTGATAAAACTTTACACTGTCAGACCGAATATTATTCATTATTAATATAACAGAGCAAACAGAACACTTACCAACAACATACAGGCAATTATACATCATGTGTATCTTTTATAATTTCAGTTTGACGCCACTAGATGTCTTCACAATACAGCTTTTTTATTTCAAATGTAAAACGTTCATGTAAATCCAACAAAAACGTGGGAAGTTCCTACATGGGAAGCATTGTGAGTGGACATTAGGCCTAGTAGTCCTACATTATTTTGCCGTGTGGGAAAAACGTCCTATTTGTTTGCATTAGATTCACTCACTGCCCACCACTCCATTTTCTATAAGCGCTATAGAGCTGAATAAGAGCGGCACAGATTCTCCGAGACCAACAGATGGCAGTGTCATGCTGTATATACACAGCCAATCTGTTGGCCTTTAGGTTGGTTGCATTTATGAGAAATTGGATAGTTTCTATGAACTTGGAATAATTCAAGCAACAAAAATGAATTTCTTCATCAGATTAAGCTATGTCAAGACATTCAAGATAATTTTGTGATAGTTCGAAATAGGAAATGGAATATGACTCTATCGACTGAATAAAAACATATAGTAGAGTCAACTATACTTAAAGTATGGTAAGGTGATAAAATAATTCAGATCAATACGTTAAAAGGAGTTGAATGTGCACAACAATGTTTGAGACGAAATTCCATTTAATGCGAGAAAAGGTTGGACTTCCATCTTAGATAACATACTTGAGAGGAGTTGTCCATTCAACGTGATGCTGAAACTTTGCGGTGTTGGAGCTATTGCTTTTTTGGGGCATTACAGTTTTGTAATTGTTAAGAAAGGTAGGCTATGATTAAAAAAAAAAGTAAGCCAATTTTAGATACACTGATTCAGACCAGGGTATGCGTTAACTTACCAGTTTGCCCTACTTTTCGTTAAGTTTTTATTAAGCCTATAGACCTTTCATTGTCAGTGAGAAGGTTTTGATACCAAGCATCTATGGGACCTATTGGACGTCGCAAAAGGGGTTGTACGTTTAATTAACGTAAAAACATGGGGGGAGCAAAGTTGTGCGTCACAGCCTTCAGAAAAAGGGAGGGGGACACCTATAAGCACACGAACTGCAGTAGCCTATGTATTCTTTCAACAGGCAAGAAACCCAATATAGCTGTTCCTAAACGATAGATGTCGTCGTTACAGGTCACTGAGGACGGCTGCGAGTAGGCAGCTGGGGATTACAGTCTGACTTTCAAAAGTAAAAATTAAACCAGCTGAGACTGAAACCGTTGTTGGAGAGAGTCTGGGGTAAAGCGGAATCCCGAACCCGAGATTTAAAAAAATATATATATATATATGTAAATATATATATATATATATATATATAGCCTATATATATAGATAGTGTGTAATTGTGTGTATTTGGGACCGGTACGTCACCTAAATGACGGGATATGAGACAGTGAATCAGCAACGAGCGACAGGGATAAAACGCGTCCGAGTCACAATTGTAGGTACGGACTGGCAATGACTGACTGCACCTGGGCAAGGTACAGTAAAAACAGGGAAAGTTTGCAAGTTTTCATTTTCTGAATGAGAGAACAGAATAGTGGATATAACAAATGTACGCAGACTGCGTAATTGCTAAATAGATTAAACTTTTTGGAGAAAGGATTTAATTTTTGAAGAAAGAAGATCCCGGAGTTATTAAGCTTGAGAGTGAGAAAACAAAATAATGGAGACAGAGGGAAACCCGGAGGCATCTACTGGCATGGCACAGGCAGCCGCTTTGAAACTATCCGAGATGGGAGAAAGAACTAAACAATTGGGTACTGCATTTAAAGACCCCGAGAGACAGAGACGGATGATATTGGTGATTGTCTGTGTAGCACTTTTACTAGACAACATGCTTTACATGGTTATTGTGCCAATTATACCAGATTATCTAGTAGAATTACAGAATGAAGCAGATGATGCCCGCGCAGCAGTATTTTACAGTACACACACTAATTCCACTAACAGCACCATGACTAAAACCCCCAAAGGGAACTTTGACCTACAAATAGGTGTGCTTTTTGCATCCAAAGCCATATTGCAGCTTTTGATTAACCCATTGAGTGGTACCTTCATAGACCGAATTGGTTACGACATCCCCCTTTTTATTGGATTAAATGTTATGTTTCTATCAACTGTTACATTTGCCTTTGCCGAAAACTACTGGACTCTTTTCCTGGCGCGCAGTATGCAAGGCCTCGGATCGGCATTCGCCGACACCTCAGGAATAGCCATGATAGCAGATAAGTACACTGAAGAAGGGGAGAGGAGCAAAGCTCTGGGCATAGCCCTGGCTTTCATATCATTTGGAAGTCTAGTGGCGCCCCCGTTTGGAGGTGTCCTTTACGAGTTCGCAGGGAAACGTGTGCCCTTCATTGTCCTGGCCTGCATCTGTCTCGTGGATGCCATTCTGTGTCTGGTGGTATTGAAGCCCTTTTCCAACCGGGAGAGAGAGAATATGCCAGTAGGGACCCCAATTTACAAATTAATGATTGACCCCTATATTGCTGTGGTGGCCGGGGCCTTAACAACCTGTAACATCCCTCTTGCTTTCCTAGAGCCTACCATTGCCAACTGGATGGAAGAGACCATGAATGCGAGCCAGTGGGAGATTGGTATGACTTGGCTTCCTGCCTTCTTCCCGCACGTCTTAGGTGTATTTCTTACAGTCAAATTGGCTGCCAAGTATCCACATCTTCAGTGGTTCTATGGAGCAATAGGTATGGTGTTTATTGGGGCTAGTTCGTGCACAGTGCCAGCGTGTAAGAACTTTGGGCAACTGATGCTCCCGCTCTGTGGCATATGCTTTGGCATTGCGTTAGTGGACACAGCACTGCTACCCACTCTCGGGTTCTTAGTAGATGTGCGTCACGTGTCAGTGTATGGCAGCGTCTACGCCATTGCAGACATCTCCTACTGTGTGGCCTACGCCCTTGGCCCCATAGTGGCCGGACAAATTGTCCATGACCTGGGCTTTGTTCAGCTGAATTTGGGAATGGGCCTCGCTAATGTACTTTATGCACCGGCTCTCCTCATACTAAAGAGGGTGAGCCAGATGAAGCCTTCATTCTCAGAACAAAATATATTACTGGAAGACGGCCCCACAGGACTGTATGACACAATCAAAATGGAAGAACGGCAAAAGAAAAGAAAGGGGTTGTGTACAACTATTGATGAGAATGGCATTGACACGTTTGCGCAAAGACCATATTCAGAGGAGGAATCATCCGGTGGTGAATATGCGTAAAAATGCAAAGGAACGTTTATAAACTGCTTATAAATGTATTAAAGTGCCCATTCAGAATCTTTAAAACCATCAGTGGGGATTGCCTAATTATATGTTAAGGATTGTGTTAAACAAATACCTTTTTTTCAGCCTCTCAAGACGAGCTCCAACGGATAATGTCTTAATGTATTCAAATTGGAAAGAATCCACGGGGGGTTGTTCATCTAAGCGTAAAAGTGTCGTAAAATAAGTATTAAGCATAAAGTCTGTAATTATGAGTATGAGTATTTATGTATCAAAAATGAATTCCATATAATATTCATGGATTCTGTGTAAATGGTACATATTTTGTGAAGCTGATAAATCTACTTCATTAATTAAATAATCCATATTTATTTTGCCAGGGTGGTGCTGCTAAAAATCAATATGCAATATGTCACAAGACACTTTCATTAAGATATTATGAAATGTAATGGTATTCCTCTGTCTTGTTCCATGTACAATGTTTTTTTTATCCGGAATGCTTAGCCTAAATTCAGAAATCATTCATTTACATAGTATATAGCATTGCACATAAATAAATCAGGAGTATGTTAAACTGTCCTTATTTACTGTTGTTCTTGTACAGTACAATCACTTGAATTCATAAAATGTGATTTCAGAACGAGGAGAATTCCACCCAGGATCATTCCTAAATAAGCTCACAGCACAAAAAAATATCCCCTTTGTAATTGCATGATCATCTATTTTGATGCATGTTTTAGCACACTTTGGTTATGATCAAAATTAACATAACCTATCATTTCAGACTGTTTAAAACATTATAAATAATTTACATCTATTTTATTACTCAAAACAAAGTCAATTTTCAGGGATCATTGGCCTGAGGTCTACCCCATAATTGCATACTTTAAAAAATAATCATGTATGATTGGGTTTCAATTTAGTTTACAAAACAATTTGGTAAATCACATAGAAACATTTTTATTGTTCTCGCTAATCAACAAAGAAACGTTTTTGAGTAATACAATTTAGAATATAAATTGCCTTAAAAAAAAGTGAAGCTTCAAACTTTTTACGATTATTTCAAATACAACTGTCTAATATTTATTGATGCCATATGTAAAGAGAGTATAATATTACCAATGTGTCTGGCCAAAATGTGCCCAAAGTGAGGTGGTTTGGGCTAAAAGTGTAACCTTAAGTGATACACAGCAGAGACCTAATACTGTGTATTCCAGCAAAACATGTGCATGCTCAATGTCTCCACTCAGTCTTTTAATGTGGTTGGCTGAAGACGCAACTAAACCTCTCCACGAATTACATGTAATGGGAGGAGCCTCGCTGCCAAGAGGACTGGCTACCTTCAGCATCTCTCCTCAACTAACGGGGGATTGAAGTCTTCCCATGTTTGGGACCAAGATATATGATTGTTGGAAAATGATGACATTAGATGACAACTTTATCAGAATGGATACAATGAAATATTCTACCTTTTGGACTTCTTGAAACTTCAGCGGAGTAAGGCTGTTTTGTCTCAGGTGAGTAAAATAAATATGTTACATTTGAATAAATAACGATTTAATATTTCAAATCTGAATATATTTGACAAGGCTTTGGATTGTCTGCATTAATATTAATTCATATTATTACTGTACATAAAAGTTGTGAGGGTAATGAAAACCTTAAACAGTAATGTGTGCTCTGCTTTCAGTTCTCAAACAAATTTACAATGTTACTCACCTATAGACTTGAGTATGTGTTTAGTTTTTAATTAGTCCAAAATTGACTTGGTGAAATTTGAACAGCAAAAGTAACATTATTATTAATTGTATTAACACATTCAGAGAGAAGACTGGTGTCTCAAAGGAATTCCACGCTGACTGAGCTTTGAATGAGCTTGCAAACTTCTACCATGCCAATTAATAACCGAGAGCCAAGAAAAGACCCAGGGGTCAGTGACATAAATACAGTATTTCTTTGAAATATTGGCCCCACTGAAAAATATTTTGTTATTTGAAAATCTCATGTGAAATCCCTTTCCTTCAAAAAATTTAATTATCTAAATATCTGATATGTATGCCTAGTAAAAAGAAAATAAATTAATCCTATGATTTGCTGGTAAATATGGTGGTGCTTTTATGCAATATTTTATGATTTGAACCAAACTAATTAGACGTCAAATTCTCTTATTGTTTTTATATATATATACATATCATTAACATGAGATCTCAAGATTAACTGCAAAAGGGAAATGATCAGTAAAGGAATAGGTAAATGAACAATTGTCATGGGACTTAGTGGAATTAAAACAGATGTTTCAGGGGCCCAAATATGTTAAAATATAATCAAATAATTTTGCTGAAATTCTCCTGTCTCAATATTGATTCAGGGCTTGCCCAAATTGCCGGTACCTGCACTGAAAGATACACTTGACATGTATTTGAGGTTCATGAAACACCTACTTACAGAAGAACAGTTCAATCGGACCCAATGCATTGTGGAGGAGTTTGGTGCCCCTGGAGGAGTGGGGGAGGAACTACAGAACAAACTGATGGACAGAAGGGAGAGCAAATCTAACTGGGTAAAAATGGTCCCAAAAAAATGTCTAATGTGTGCAAGGTTCTCTTTGATGTTGATGTGGATTGCGCATTGAACAGCATTCTAGAGGTAGACCCCGCTTAAATTTCAAGGACAGGAACAAACACTGAGCCAAAGGAACATATCTTTTGCTCAAGTGAAATATAAGGGCTTATCATGTCATTGGTTGTGCTTATAAATGTTGTTTCAAATAATATTATTATTTTTATTTAATGTAAGTATACAGAATTGACTGACTAAGACGATGTCTCTCTTGCAGAATTGCCCCATTTGAAAAGGCAGGAAATTAAAAATAAAATAAAAAAGAACAAAGCATATTGCAGAAAAAAAAACTTTAAAAAATATTTTTTATTACAATCCAATGCACAGAATAGCACGTCGCTTGGTGACATAATCACTTGTATTTCTCAAATTCGTTACACTGGCCATTGAATTATCATGTGCATAACAGAACTGAAATGCTAATAGTACTGATTAATATTAAACAGGTTATATTATACATTGAGGTGTATAAAATTATACATTCCATTAAATCCATTAAGGCTGTTTTAAGGAACATCTTCTTTCTTCATACTCTCTTTCCATATCACAGGCATAGGGCTATGTGTTTTTCTGATATGCATGTCATTACCAAACAGACATACATTAGACTAGTACTACCGATGTTGTTGTTTAAATGGATTTTCAGGATACATTTTCTGGTTTATTTCATACAGATCTGAAAAAATGAAGGGACCATTGCAAAATTATTATTTTCTCATAACTTAGGAAGTATTCAGGAATCAATATTTGGTGGGAAAACACAGATTTTTTATCCCAGCTTTCATACATCTTGGCATGCTCTCCACCAATCTTTTACATTGCTGTTGACTTTTTGAAACTCCTGGCACAAACATTCAAACAGCTTGGCTTTGTTAGTTGTCTTTAGACCCTCCATCTTCCTCTTGATCGCATTCCAGAGGTTTTCAATGGGGTTGAGGTCTGGAGATTGGGCTGGCCATGACAGGGTCTTGATCTGCTGGTCCTCCACCCATGCCTCGTTCGGATTTGCCTATTATGCATCTTTAACATCCTAAATATGATGAAAAATGTGTATGCAATATGCCAACGGTACATAGTTTGTGAAGTTTGAGTATGGAAAAAGTTCCATAAACTTCACTGGGAAAGCCAATCCTCACAGTTGGGGAACATTGTTAGAGCAGCAAGCAAGCATGGAAGCATGTTTTTTTTTCCAGGACAACCTTGTACATGGCTTAATTCATGCATCCTTCTCAAAGTCAAATTTGCCCCATTCCAGCCTTGCTGAAGCACCCCCAGATCATAATAATAATGCTTTATATCACAGATGCTCCACAAATGTGGGGTGCCAGCCATTGTGGCTTGTAGACCTCTCCAGGTCTCCGTCTACTTCAGCGGAATTTGACCCTCCTTTTCCAGACTCAAAACTTTAATTTAAAACTTGAAAAACCTTTTTGGCATAGTCAAAAGTTATTTATTTTTATTACAATTACATTTGAGTTACTACTAGCACTGATTTTGCCATCCAGCTGGTTCTATTGCAAAAGGATAGCGATGACCACAGCAGCAGTAGTAGTTTTCATTCTTGTTGTTTAAAAAAAATATTTGGGTCAGGTGATCACCTAATCAGTACCCTATACGATAGAATGAGGTGTGCTTGTGTTGGAAGTTAACAGACATTGGAATGGAATGGCGGCCCTACATGTATATGCAAATTTTATATATTTGGAGTGTTCTCTTAATTTCTTTCAGAGCTGTATGTTTTCCACTACTGTTCATAACATTAACATCTACTATACAAATACAGTTAAGTTCAATGTCATCAAAAGGAAACACGTATGATAAAAAATACTACTATTTCCTAGGTTTATGACTACTGGCTGAATGACATGTATTTAAACAACAGACTGGCTCTTCCTGTCAACTCCAGCCCTGCTATGGTCTTCCCAAAGCAGAACTTCAGGGCTCCCATAGATTCCTTAAGGTAATTAACCCGGAAGACAACATAATATAAAATTTGCAACAATTTGACAGTGACACCGCCACTATAATATTTTCCATTGTATGAGAGATAATACATAAATTATCTATGTAGCCTAAATAATATGGATAATCCTTTATACTGATACAGTACATAACTGCAAAATAGGTACAATGGGTTTGAGACAGCATGAAAACTTTGTAGGTTTCAAGGTTGTAGGGACAGAGCGTCAAATTGCACTGCAAATTACTATTGGTTGGAGTTGTGGTTGTCTGTTTAACATGCTATTCATCCTAAGCAAGTTCATTCTTAATTGTTGTTAATTAAGTTATGTCCAATACATGTAATGCTATGTGCGTGTGTAACTGTGTGTTTGAGAGACAGAGAGAGAGAGAGAGAGAGAGAGAGAGAGAGAGAGAGAGAGAGAGAGAGAGAGAGAGAGAGAGAGAGAGAGAGAGAGAGAGAGAGAGAGAGAGAGAGAGAGAGAGAGAGAGAGAGAGAGAGAGCACTACTAGCAAAGTAATGAATGGAAAACTATTTCCATTGCTTTTTTATTTTAGGTTTGCTGCTCATCTAATCTCAGGAGTTTTGGAATATAAGACTCTTCTAGATACGTAAGTAAATCCATTCAAATACATGCTGAAGTCAGTAATGACTAATTACAGTCAGTAGATTTCTCAGTTAAAATATGCAAGCTTGATCATTTACTGTGCGTGTTTGTGTGTGTGTGTGTGTGTGTGTGTGTGTGTGTGTGTGTGTGTGTGTTATTTTGTGTGTCTATAGGCGCTCTCTACCTATTGATTATGCTCGGGGCCAACTGGCAGGGACCCCTTTGTGCATGGAACAGTACTATCGGCTCTTCACTTCCTACCGCCTACCGGGGCCTGAGAGGGACACACTAGTTGCCCAGGAAAGCAGTGTGATGCCAGAACCTGAACACATTATTGTGGCCTGCAAGAACCAGGTCAGAGAGAAAATAGAACAGAAACATTCACTTTTCATAACCTTATTAAATGGTAGGGGAATTTAAATAAAACATACCAGAAACATATTTTTCCTCCAATCAAATACTGAGAAAAAAATGCATTTGAATTTTTGTCTTATATACTGATTGCGTCTAATGCTAGACAAATCCTGTGAGCACACTGTTTATTTAGTCTGCAAAGTGATTAACAACCCTAGCACAATGACAACAGCTCTTTTAAATTAATTGGCTACAGCAGATCATGTATGGCATTATCATTAGTAAAAATGACAAATACCTGCATATCTTCAAAACTGGCATTACATCAGAGTTCCTTACTGGACCAATGCCCACATATAAAACCCCTGATAGGCCAATAAACATACTAATTAGTAGTGTTTGCCATTACGCATTTGATTGATTTATTACATGTATTACATAGACTACCAAAAATGGTCTGTACAGCTGTCAAATTACATATTAGACAGTAGTACCGTCTCTAAACACTCCATCTGCTGCAACATAGGAAAGTTAAGCTGTTCATGTGTCACATTGTTACTAACGCAACTGATCGCAGATAGATCCACAGATGGTGAGAGTAATTTACCATGGACGTTCTTAAAACAATAGCCAAATGAGTTCCACATCAAATCGGTAAAGTTGAAAAAGGGACAAATATATAAAGAAAGACTTTATCATAATAGTATTTTTCCAATTTGAACAACAATGGCAGATTAAGATGATTAAGTAAAAACATTTCTCTTTATCACTTTATCTTAGTTCTTTGTGCTGGATGTAGTGATCAACTTCCGTCGTCTGAACGAGAGAGACCTGCTTACCCAACTGGAAAAAATTGCCAAGATGGCCGCCAACGCAGAGGAACAACTTCCTCCTATTGGTCTACTTACATCAGACGGACGGACAGAATGGGCGGAGTCCCGCAAAGTCCTTATACAAGGTAAATTGTATGTATGTATTTATTTACTATAATTCAATTAGGCTAAACCAAATGACACAAACATATGTTTAACATAATTGAAAATGTGACACTGGATATCCGCATGATTTGGGATTTAGAATCAACCAACAGGGACTCTTTGGACATGATTGAGCGATGTTTGTGTCTGGTGTGTCTGGACAACGCTAGTGGTGCGGAACTGACAGACAGCAACCATGCCAAACAGATGCTGCATGGGGGAGAAGTGGGTAACAATGGGGGCAACCGCTGGTATGACAAGCCAATGCAGGTAAGGGCTAAACACTTACTTGAAAGGCAGTGACGGCTGGTGAAAGATATTCTAGGTGGGGCTGTACCATATTCAGTCAGCTTCACAAATACAATTAAACACTAACTGCAATACATCAGTGTTCTGCTAAATAGTAAGTATTTATTAAATGCCAATATTAAACATGTGAGGCATTCTTACACAATAAAGTCTTACTAAAGTCAACTACAAAAACAATCGGGGTCAGGGGAACTTTGTGTGTGTGTCTGGCATCTTATTTGTAAAGGAATTTGGCCATTCTGTCAATCTGAGTGGCAAACCTCTAAATTATTATTATTATTGAAGTCAGGGATGTTTTTGATTCATTTTTTCTCCATAGAGAGCATAGCCAGAGCATTCAGGCGATCCTGTGTCATGCTCTTCCTTAGGCAGGTTGTGATCATCTTCAAAATAGAGAAGTGTGTCAAGTTCCATTAAAGATTCTCACACAAAACGTCAGGTGCATGCAGTTTATTGCATAATCGTCGGGCAAAGATTTATACATACAGATGGTCAAGGATAAGACATGGTATTCGACACTCCAGCTCCATCTTTGCCACATTTATCAGTAAAAGGGTATCAAATTAAACAGTGTGATCGTATAGCTTTACAGACATAACGTTACCTACTAACGCTAATAAACCCACATCACAACCTATGTCCTCAATGCAAAAGAACAACTGATTAGCTAGTATATCAAAAACACATTATAAAAAGTACACAGTAAATATAAATAAACATATACACATACCCGGCAAAGATTGAAACATACAGATGGTTAATTAGCCTACATTCAACAAAATAAAACAAGCGAAATATGTTTGCAATTGTATGATCGGCCTACAATGTTCACCACGAACATTCATAGGGCACTTATCAGACTTGTATGGGGATTATAACGTTATTACAAAAAAATTTGCGGAGCTCAAATTACTAGTTTCGACCTATTCTATTTTTTCCTCACCCAAATCCTCTGCCGAATAAATGCAGAGCATGGCTAGCTTGACCGTATTCTCCATGTGTGTCCTCGAACACTCATGTTTCTTAATTTTGTCAGAAAGGTTTCATGTCCCTTACTCCTGACACAGTCCACCTTGTATCCGTCACAGCTGATCGAAAAAGCAGGCACGGGAAGCAAAAAACGGCATTGCATGACTGCATCCTGCTAGCCAAGCCGCCTTCTTGTACAAACTATGTGAGAACTTAAGCCTTACGTGTACTTTTCTTTGCTGTTCTGACTAGCCTGTTGTTCTATTTCAATATTTGGTTGATCTGGTCCAAGCTCTTTCACTCTTATTTTCTCCACCAAAATTCTCCTTTCCATAGGGTTTTGATGAAGAGATAAAATCGAGTTAGCAGCCGCCTAACATCTTGGGTCTTGCATCTCTGCGTTCATCATGGTCTTCTTCTCTCTGGATCCTATGGCAGATCACAAAACGAAGGCTACCTGGTAACCACGGTTATGTGAGCTAATTGGATCACTCCATTATGGTATCCTTCCGCGCGGCAGGATACACTCCGAGGTAAGAATTTCCGTCCCATGTACGGGGCAGTGCTGCGATTGACCAACCCCTCAAATAGCCAATGCAGCACTAGTACGTCCTTGTGTCCTTTTCGAGGCACCTAGATCACCGAAAAAAAGGGTTTGGAGTGATCCAATTAGCTCACATAACCGTGGTTACAGGTAACCTTCGTTATGTTTCACCATATTGGATCACTCCAATATGGTATCACAATACCAGATCAATCGAGGAGCTAGGCATGAGCCAGCTGGAGATAACAATGCACTCACTGTAGGGATTCCTCCTCCACTCGAGGAGGAGAAGAAGAAACTCCCAGCACAGCTAAGCCTACTTCGTTGGCAGGAGCCACGTTAAATCGGTAATACCTGGCAAAGGTGCTAGGTGACTCCCAGCTGGCCGAAGCACATATGTCTGCCAGAGGGACCTCTCTGATCATCGCCCAAGAGGTGGCAACACCCCTTGTAGAATGTGCCACAACAGCAGAAGGCAAAGGACATCGAATAGATTCATATGCTGTAGTAATGGTGTCCACTATCCAATGTGATAGACGTTGTTTAGACAGCGGCTGGCCTGAGACAACCTCCCCATAACAAACGAAAAGTTGATCGGACTTACGGTTTGCCTGGGTCTTGGTGATGTAGGTGGACAATGCCCTGACAGGGCATAACACACTTGGGGAACTCACAACCAATGGCCGGTGTGATGATAGGACCCATGGTTGGTTAACGTATTGTCCAGACATAACCTTAGGCAAAAAAGCCTGCTTAGGATGCAGAGTATAGCTTAGCTTGTCCTGGCTAAGTCTTAAGCAGTCAGGACTCACTGAAAGAGCATGAAGCTCACTCACCCTTTTCGTGGACGTAACAGCCAGAAGGAAGGCAGTTTTCATGGAAAAATGTTTGAGCGACACCATATCCAGGGGCTCAAAAAGAGGTCTGGCTAGTGCAGCAAGCACAATCTGCAGATCCCAGCTGGGCACTGAAGGAGCTCTTGCTGGACGTATCCGCTTCACACCCTTCATAAACATAATCATTAAGGGGTTAGGGGTTAGGTTAGGGGGTGATGGCCCAATGGCCCCTCCGCCCCGTCATCATGACACACCGATATGGCAGCCAAATAGACCTTCATCGTAGAGGCAGCTAGGCCTCTCCTGAGCAGTGATTGCAAAAAATGCAACACTGTCTGTATTCCACACGTTTCGGGGACAGCACTGTTGTCTCTGCACCAAGAGCAAAAAATACTCCATCTGACCTGGTAAGATCTATTAGTGGAGGGGGCTCTAGCACTTTGTAGCGTCTCCACCACGCCCTCCTGCAGGTCTAACCTGTCCCACTTACGCCTCTCAGGGGCCAGGCCCACAGCTGAAGATGATAGGGTTGCGGGTGCCACAGAGTACCCTGGGCCTGAGAGAGTAAGTCGAGTCTCATCGGAAGTTGCCACGGATCTCCCGAGAGAAGGGACAACAGTAGACTGAACCACGGACGTCGAGGCCAGAATGGTGCTATCAAGGTCAACTGGTGGTGCGACGTCTGAACCCTGTCCAGTGTAGCTGGGATCAGGGGAAAAGGTGTAAAGGCATAAAGTGGTAGAAGGGGCCACTCGTGTGCCAGAGCATCCCGACCCAGTGGTCCTGGAGGTTCCAGCATGGAGAACCAGTAGGGCAGGTGGGAGTTCTCCTGGGAAGCAAACAGATCTACCTGTGCCCTCCCGAACCTCTGCCAGACCTGCAGTACCACCTGAGGGTGAAGCCTCCATTCTCCCTCTGGTGGGCCAGCTCTGGAGAGTATGTCCGCAGTGTTTAGGACTCCAGGGATGTGGGCTGCTCTCAGTGAGAGAAGGTGAACATGGGCCCACATTAACAGCGTTCGGGCCATCTCGTGTAGGCGCCGAGACTGTAAACCCCCTTGGTGGTTGATGTACGCCACCACTGTTGTGTTGTCTGACCGCACTAGGACATGACGGCCTTGCAGATGGGGGAGAAACTGTTGGAGCGCCAGACCAACCGCTCTGAGCTCCAGCATATTGATGTGTTGGCAAGCCTGAACCGGGCTCCAACGACCGTGAGCCGTCTTTCCCATGTATACTGCGCCCCAACCTTCCAGAGAGGCATCGGTGCACACGAGCTCTCTGCGATGGACCCTGCTCACAACCACTCCATTCGTCAGGAATGAGAGGGAACGCCATCTTTTGAAGGCTGCCAGGCACTCCCGCGTCACAGGGAGGCGGCTGCGTCTGTTGACCTTGGGGTGCACCCCATGGGAATTGAACCACCGTTGAAACTGACGGAGATGAAGAAGACCCAGTGGAACCAACAGTGATGCTGCTGCTAACAAGCCAGACAGCTGCTGGCACTGCAGGGCTGACACGTTCCCCCCCAGCTTAAAGCGGCTGACATTTGACAAGATCTTCAAAGCTCGTTCCCGGGTGAGCTTCGCCTTCCTAAGACTCGACTCTAGCGACATCCCTATAAAAGTCACTTCCTGCGAGGGAGTCAACTGACTCTTTTCCTCGTTGAGGGTAAGGCCGAGGGAACATAAGTGGGTCAATAGACACTGTGTGTCCCAGTTGGCCTGTTCCCTCGATGGAGCACAAATCAACCAGTTGTCCATGTAGTTCAGAACTTGAACTCCTTTGAACATGGTTGCCAGAACATGACATGGGTGCCAGAACCGCGTCCATTAATTTGGTGAATGTTCGCGGCGCCAGGGAGAGACCAAACGGTAGAACCTGGAACTCGTAGGCCTCTCCCTCGAATGCAAACCTCAGATATTTCCTGTGTGACGGGTACACTGGAACATGGAAATAAGCGTCTCTCAAATCCAGTGTTGTGAACCACTGATCCTTTGAGATTGACTGTAACACCCGTGACGGGGAAAGCATCCGGAATGGTAGCCTTTTTAGGCTGAAGTTTAACCTGCGGAGGTCGAGAATTGGGCGATAGCCAGTGTTCTTTTTTGGCACAATGAAATAAGTGGAGTAAAACCCACTTAGCCGTTCTAAAGGCTCTAACCTTTTCACAGCGCCTTTTTATAGAAGGGCATTTATCTCCTTTCTCAAGCCTCTCTTCTTGAGCTTCGGCCACAGTTGTGGCTCGAATGCCCCGGTATGGTGGTGGTCGGCATCGGAATTGAAGTCTGTAACCTTCGAGAATTGTTCTCAAGGCCCACGGAGACTTCACCACCCTCTCCCAGTTTGCCCTTTGGCCTGGGAGAAGCGGCCGAGGCCGACCACCAGCCCATCAGGAAGACTGATGGTGCCCTCTTGCTGTAGGGGGCTGTTTGATAGGAGGCTGCCTATCGCGTCGGTGTTGGTACTTCCCACCACCGCGTCGGTTGCTACCGAATTGCCTCTGGTGCTGTTCAGGCTGCGAAGGTGCAGGACCAGGGCGCTGGCCGAAAGGTTTCAGTGTATTCAGCCTGGGCTTCCAGTGCCTTTGCGGATGGCCACTGGGACGTGTAGTGGCCATGAACTCCTGCAGAGTAGCTCTATCCTTGCGGAGCTTAGCAGTTTGTTGTAGGAGGTCATCTACCCCCGGGCCAAAGGTTACTCCTGGGGTAAAGGGGAGCTCCAGAAAAGCCTTCTGGACTGGTTGAGGAAGCTTTGACTGAGACAGCCAAAGGTGGTGGTGGGAAACCACGACCGCTGCTATGGCTTTGCCATTAGCTTTAGCCATGTCAGCCTGAAGCAGAGTGAGAAGTCTAAAGACTTCAGTGGCTTCCTAAAACTGCTCCTCGCTCCCAGCCGGGAGTTTGGGAATGAGCTTGGCCAGGTAGCACTGCAGCATGGAAGCTGCGCTCAAGAGGCGAGCCATAATAGTCAGGGAACCAAAGATAGCTTGCAAACGGTCATCGCTGCCTCTCTCAGGACCAGGTCTTAGCCGGGGCACCTTCCCAATGATGTCTTTGTCTGGAAGAACCATGGCTGCCACCATGTTGTCCATGACAGGGAATTCATTAATTCCCAAAGCCTCCCTATCAGCCATGACAGTCCCAGGTTTGGTTAGGTGATTGTACTGGAAGCGCCTCTGGGCCTTACCCCAGTACTCCTCAAAAGCCATGGAAAACTGAGGAAAAACAGGAATCAGCCGCTGACCCGCCTCCAAGTCTCCTAGCTGAAGGCCTAGCGCCACAGCTACTCGCTCCAAAAGGTCGCGAGTTGCCTGTGTCACCATTAGGCGGGCGGTAACAGTGGACCCAAACATTGAGCCACTCGAAACACCAGAACCCATATTTTCCCGTCCCCCAAGAATAAAGGCACTCTCACCCAGCTCAAAGTCGTCTCCGGCATGGATACACATAACATCGCTTAAGAAGGGGGGGTCCTCATCCTCCTCACCCTCTAACTCAGAGATCTCCTTTTGTAGGGCATTCATCTTGAGTTTTAAATGAGCTGCTTCGTCAGCCCTGTTGCGATTGGGCGGGGGTGCGCCCAAGGAAGCAGAGGGAAGGCTCCTCTCATGGCTTACCTTTGCAGAGGTAGGAAACTGCCTGGCAGCTGAGAGGGGTCGTGGGGGCCTAGCCCGCATACTTTCCAGCCTAGCAGCAAGCAGGCGTTTCCCAAAAGTCGCACAAAAAACACAGGAGTTGGGATCCTCCGCTGCCTCAAGCGCGTGGTCCACTCCCAAGCAACCCATACATATCAGGTGTGGATCCTCTCTAGGCATGGTGGAATCACACTGCTCACAACAATCTGCCATGTTGTAGGCATCAATTATTAGCAAAGGCAAGAACAATAGCACTACTCTTGGAGCCACTAACCTCGTTCAGGGAGAGAGAAGAGGAGAGAGGGGTGGGGCTGGGGCACGCGCTGCACAGTGCGATTGAAAAATGCTAAGCGCCGACAATGCACTAACCTCTCACAGGGAGGGAGAGAGGAGAGGGGCGGGGGAGGGGGGGCATGCGCTGCCCAGTGCAATTGAAAAATGCTTCGCGCCAAAAGTACTAACCTGACCTCTCACTTGAAAAATAACACAGCGGTATAACCTTCTAATTTATTCACACTAGGCTATAGGTTGAACAGTACAACAGAACAATTCTCTAGTTTATACAGACTAGGGGTATTGTCTGGTCGATCCACCACGTTATCTAGCTGTATAAGCTTTATTCGTGGGAGGGATAGGACCTCTGCTTATGTCACTGCTCGTGAGCTAGCTAATAGCACAGCTTGCTCTCCATAGAGAACACAAGCCACAAGATGGTAGCTAGAACGCTGCAAGAGAAAAACCCAAAAAGTGCGCTAAGCGACACCGGGATACTCTCAGAGTAGACCAGACTGCGTGCACGAAGCCAACTCTACTGGTTCCCTATCTTGTGAGGGGAGGGCGCGGACCCCGAGCTCATAGGCAACCGGGAGGGCTCCGGTGGACAAACGATAACGTAGACAACTAACCCTCACCGCCACAATACAGCGTGACCAACTCTGTATTGCCCAATGCAATGTATACGGTTGTTCTTAACAAAGAGACAAACTCCGAATGAGATGGCACAAGCCAGTCAAGCAAAGTGACAGCAGAGCACTCAAGGAGGGCTAGCAATCTAGCTACTCCAAGCTTTTGAATAGCTGCGAGTATACGTCTGCATACGGAACATAAAACTCTTACCACCCATGGAGCGTGCCGAGAAAAGGAAGAGGACGTAGTAGTGCTGCATTGGCTATTTGAGGGGTTGGTCAATCGCAGCACTACCCCGTACACGGGACTAAATCGGAAATTCTTACCTCGGAGTGTATCCTGCCGCGCGGAAGGATACCATATTGGAGTGATCCAATATAGTGAAACATAACCAACTTTCTCTACCACAGGCGGACTCTGCTTAGGACAGTAAACTTACAGCCCTTCTGGCAGCAGATTCGAGGATGCTGATTGGCTAAATTGATGTTGCCACTGTTGCTATGTTCATTTCTTCGGTCAGCCATTGGCTGGTACTGCTGCACTGAATGTGCAGTTTTTTTTACTGCCCCAGAAGCGCTAGCTAGAGAGAGGGGATGAACCATAGACATAGATACGTCTGTCTATCTAATTTTACCCCAAACATAATGATTTATATTTTATATATTACACGTTTTTGTGCATTTTAAACACCTACATGCTTAAAATAGCTCATGCTTAAAATAGTTGACAGCTCTGCCCCCCTCTTCACCCGAGTGTCCAAAACATATGGCCTCAGGTCCGATGATACGATAACAAAATCGATCATCGACCTTCTGCCTAGGGTGCTCTGGTACCAGGTACACTTATGAGCATCCTTGTGTTCGAACATGGTGTTTGTTATGGCCATTCCATGACTAGCACAGAAGTCCAATAACAAGCCACCACTCGGGTTCCGATCGGGGAGGCCGTTCCTCCCAATCACGCCTCTCCAAGTGTCTCCATCATTGCCCACATGTGCGTTGAAGTCCCCCAGCAAGACTACAGAGTCCCCCTTAGGAGCCCCATATAAGGCTCCATCCAGGGTCTCCAAAAAGGCCGAATACTCCGAACTGCTGTTCGGTGCATAGGCACAGACAACAGTCAGAGTTTTCCCCCCCATGACCCGCAGGCGTAGGGAGTCGACCCTCTCGTCCACTGGGGTGAACTCCAACATAGAGGCACTTAGCCGGGGACTTGTGAGTATCCCCACACCAGCCTTGCGCCTCTCACCCTGGGGAGCTCCGGAGAAGAATAGAGTCCAACCCCTATCCAGAAGTGAGGTTCCAGCGCCGAGGCTGTGCGTAGAGGTAAGCCCCACCAGATCCAGCTGGTAGCGCTCCACCTCCCGCACAAGCTCCGGCTCCTTCCCTCCCAGAGAGGTGACGTTCCACGTCCCCAAAGCCAGCCTCTGCCACCCGGGTCCGATCCGTCGAAAACCTCTGCCTTCACTGCCACCTTTCTGGCAGCGCACCAGCGCAGAGCTGTCAACCGATCACCATCTGGTGGTGAGTTGGGTCAGGTGGCGGGGGAAGCCTCTGGACAGACCTGGTAAGCCCAAGCGTGTAGTGCGGGTGAACTGGGAATGTCTGGAGGAGTCCCCGGTCCGGGAGGCCTTCAACTCACACCTCCGGCGGGGCTTCTCTGGCATCCCTGTGGAGGCTGGGGGCATTGAACCGGAGTGGGCGATGTTCAAAGCCTCCATTGCTAAAGCTGTGTCTGAGAGTTGTGGTCCCAAGGTCTTAGGTGCCTCAAGGGGCGGTAACCCTCGAACATCCTGGTGGACACCGGTGGTCAGGGGAGCCGTCCGATTGAAGAAGGAGGCCTTCCGGGACATGCTATCCCGGGCAACTCCGGAGGCAGTTGCAAGGTACCGACAGGCCCGAAGGACTGCAGCCTCGGCCGTGGCAGAAGCAAAGCAGCGAGTGTGGGAGGAGCTCGGAGAAACCATGGAGAAGGACTTTCGGCTGGCACCAAAGCGGTTCTGGAAGACTATCCGACACCTCAGGAGGGGAAAGCAGGGAACCATCCAAGCTGTATACAGTAAGGATGGGACGTTGTTGACCTCAACTGACAAGGTGATTGGGAGGTGGAAGGAACACTTTGAGGAACTCCTGAACCCGACAAACCCACCCTACATAGTAGAGACAGGGCTGGAGGATGATGGGGGATCAGCATCAATCTCCCTGGCGGAGGTCACTGAGGTAGTCAAACAACTCCACAGTGGCAAAGCCCCAGGGGTTGATGAGATCCGCCCAGAAATGCTGAAGGCTTTGGGTGTTGAGGGACTGTCATGGATGACACGTCTCATCAACATTGCGTGGAGGTCGGGGACAGTACCTAAGGAGTGGCAGACCGGGGTGGTTCCCCTGTTCAAAAAGGGGGACCGGAGAGTGTGTGCCAACTACAGAGGCATCACATTACTCAGCCTCCCCGGGAAAGTATACTCCAGGGTGCTGGAAAGGATAGTCGAACCTCGGATTGAGGAGGAACAATGCAGTTTACGGCCTGGCCGTGGAACAACGGACCAGCTTTTTACCCTCGCCAGGATCTTTGAGTGGGCCTGGGAGTATGCCAATCCGGTCTACACGTGTTTTGTGGATTTGGAGAAGGCGTATGATCGGGTTCCCCGGGAGATACTGTGGGAGGTGCTGCGAGAGTATGGGGTGAGGGGTCTCTACTCAGGGCCATCCAATCTCTGTACTCCCAAAGCGAGAGCTGTGTCCGGGTCTTCGGCAGTAAGTCGGACTCGTTTCCGGTGAGGGTTGGCCTCCTCCAAGGCTGCGCTTTGTCACCTATCCTGTTTGTGGTCTTCATGGACAGGATCTCACGGCGTAGCCACGGGGAGGGGGCTGCGGGTTGGTGGGCAGAGGATTGCATCACTGCTTTTTGCAGATGATGTGGTCCTGATGGCATCATCAGTCTGCGACCTGCAGCACTCATTGGATCGGTTCGCAGCCGAGTGTGAAGCGGCTGGGATGAGGATCAGCACCTCCAAATCTGAGGCCATGGTTCTCAGCAGGAAACCGATGGATTGTCTACTCCAAGTAGGGAATGAGTCTTTACCCCAAGTGAAGGAGTTCAAGTATCTCGGGGTCTTGTTCTCGAGTGAGGGGAAAATGGAACGAGAGATGGGCCGGAGAATTGGAGCAGCGGGTGCGGTGTTGCAGTCTCTCTATCGCACCGTTGTGACGAAGAGAGAGCTGAGCCAGAAGGCAAAGCTCTCAATCTACCGGTCTTTCTTCATTCCTACTCTCACCTATGGTCATGAAGGGTGGGTCATGACCGAAAGAACGAGATCGCGGATACAAGCGGCGGAAATGAGTTTCCTCCGGAGGGTGGCTGGCATCTCCCTTAGGGATAGGGTGAGAAGTTCAGCCATTCGTGAGGGACTCGGAGTAGAGCCGCTGCTTCTTTGCGTAGAAAGGAGCCAGTTGAGGTGGTTCGGGCATCTAGTAAGGATGCCACCTGGCCGCCTCACTAGGGAGGTGTTCCAGCGACGTCCAGCTGGGCGGAGGCCGCGGGGCAGACCTAGGACCAGGTGGAGGGATTATATCTCCACACTGGCCTGGGAACGCCTTAGAATCCCCCAGTCAGAGCTGGTTAATGTGGCCCGGGAAAGGGAAGTTTGGGATGCCCTGCTGGAACTGCTACCTCCGCGACCCGACCCCGGACAAAGCGGATGAAGATGATGATGATGATGATGCTTAAAATAAGTAATTACAGTGTTGTTTTTTTTTGTTGTTTTTTTTAAACCTGGGAGAGCTGCCCTACCGCCCTCTGCTGGCGAGCCGACACTGTGTGCTCTGTGAGTAGTTAAGGAGAATTCATTCAAGGACTTTGCGTTGCTAAGGCAATCCGACTGCACATACAATAGGCTACGTAAATATGCGACGGGGGTTTTTGTGGGTCGTCCGTGGTAAAATTAACCAAAAATGTCCCGAAGATGGACTACAAAAAGCGCATCTCAGACACTTCGCCCAGTGCATTGTTACCGTGTTGTTTCATAGCCTAAACAGTATAAACATGTACAAGTCAGAGACAAATATTACTTCATTACCAAGGTTGGAATTTAAATTAAATAAGGGGTTTACTGTAGGCCAGTGGTTCTCAATCCAGTCCTCAAAGACCCCCACCCATTCCAGATATTTAGTCTTCCCAGTTTCTAACACACCTGGTGCAATTAGTCAAGGCCTTGCTGTATGAGACTAATTAAACCTGTTGTGTTAAAAACTGGGAAGACTAAATACCTGGAAAGGGTTGGGGTCCATGAGGACTGGATTGAGAACCACTGCTGTAGGCTACCTGTCACAAAAGTGAAACGAAAAAGATAGTCACACTGAGAATGGTTGCTCACGTCCTCATCCCTGTCAACTCATGTTTATCGCCATGAATCCCAATTAATATTATTATATGGAATAATTGATAAAAGTAGGCTATGCAAGATATGCATAACATATTCGGCATACAAATCTACACGATAATCATTCTTAAGTTTCAAACATGACAGTTCAAAACATATAGGCATATTAGCAAGTTATGGCATAAGATGGAAAATACTTAATGAACAACTATATGCATTCCTTGTCGGTCAAATTAATCGTTTTGTGAACGGCCGAATGGTGTATCGCTTTAAATGTTGCTGCCGCAAGGAATTGTGGGGCAGCATTATATTATTTCCTTTCGTAAAGGATGGTCCAGTGTATCCTACAGTGGCCCTGCAACTGCAACTGCAACTTCAGAAAACACATGCAAAAAGACAAAACACAAGCAAATTAAGAAAACGTCTACATCAATTTGACAACACATGCGCAGCATTTAGAATGGGCCTTGATTTACACACACAGGACATAGCGTACTTGCGTTTTTGATCAACAATGTCATACTATTTATGCGAGTTTTAAGCATGTTTGGTATGACAGATGAATAGCTCATGGGCAATTTTGATGATAAAAAAATAAATAAATAAGATCCAGGGCTATTCAGAAAACGTCCGGGGCGTTACCCAGGCCTAACGTTGGACAGGGCGTTACTCAGGCCTGGAGTATGTTATTCATCTTTATAATTTTCAAACTTCCATTTTAAATAAAAAAGATGGCATGACCGTTCAATAAGTAGCCAGCTAAATATGTTAGCTATTAACTAATGTTAGGTATATACCTCTTTCTTTCATACAAGTTTTTATTCTGGGCAGGAGTGTGGTGGAATGACTAGAGAGGTAGTCAACGTTAATGTTAGCTTTCGTAATTACCAAAGGTTGAACAGTTATTGGGAATCTGACATTGAGGCTTGCGTTAAAGGGCACATGTTTTTTTCAGTGTTTTGAGTTTGGGAAACAATCTTCTTTTACTGTCCAACATTTATTTTACATGCTATAGTGCCTTTAAAGAGGAACCTAACCACTTATTTCAGGGGATCACATACACCTTATTAGGACATAGTATATAAGCCTCAAAAATCAAACCTGGTTCTACTCTTGACATTCCAGGGCATATTTACAAAAGTGTATCATCTTTATCGCAAAATATGGCTACGAGCTGTTAAAGTGATAGCTTTTTTTTTTTGCATGTTCCTAAACCTTTTGCACAGTACTGTATGTCTCAGCATTTTTTATATAAGTAAAGAGACATCGAAAAAGCACACACAGTAGATAGCAACTATCTTGTGCTGGAGACAACTGTTGTGTCCTGGGTAATTGAGTTACCGTTCTGACAGGACCTATAGGTGACTTGGACTTTGACTGTCTCAGTTTGTTGTAGGAGCTGATGGCTGCTGTGGGGTAGTGTGTGAACACTCCCCATTCGAAGGGATTGTCCTAGTCCAGTGCACAGAGTATCTACTTAAATACATGTAAGCACTTTATAAACTGGTTATGTAATGCATTATATCAGGAATTATAATCTAGGAGAAATTTAAAAAATGATGGTTGATTTTGCTATTTGAAAGTAAAATTATGTTGACCTTTGATCTTAGGATAGGCAGCCCATCTAAGCTGGTTAGGGCTGACAGTGTGAGTGAGCTGCCTGCACCACGCAGACTGCGCTGGAAGTGCACTCCAGATATCCACAAGCTCCTTGCCTCCGCTGGTGAAAAATTAGAAAGGTAGGCTGATTAGAGTTCAAACCTCACTATATTAAACAGAAAAATACTCAATTAATGATATATCTGTGATCATCTTAATGGCAGAATTTAATACTGTTATTACTTCAGGCTGGTCGGAAATCTTGACATGAATGTTAAAACATTCAAGGGTTATGGGAAAGAGTTCATCAAGCAGCAGAAAATGAGTCCGGATGCATACATCCAGGTTGCTTTACAACTGGCCTACTACAGGTAGGCCTGATGCATCCTAAACTAAAGTCACTACATTTAACCATGTCTCATACGATCCGGGTAACACCTGGGGGGAATCAATATGCAGGCCTAAAAGAATATTTTGTAAATGCCAAACTCTAAAATGTCCTTCCTATTATTTCTAATTCCTGCTAGTTTTAAATTGAGCCAATCCCTAAAAAGTTGATTAATTATGTATGCTGGCAGATTTGCCTCAAAGATAGTGACCCCTGAAATGACTCACCCTTTCTATCTCAGACTCTCTGTTTTCACACAAAGTCTTGTAAAAACCTGTCGCAGATACATAGTATTGTAAAGTAATGGTGTCTCTCTATGTCTGAATCTAGGTGCCATGGTAGGCTGGTATCGACCTATGAGAGCGCTTCAATCCGTCGGTTCCAGGAGGGTAGAGTAGACAACATTCGTTCAGCTACTGCAGAAGCCCTGGCATTTGCTAAAGCAATGAATAATGGAACATCAAATACCAGTGTATGTTAGTTTCTTAGCCAGCAAGTCTCTAGATATGGTGATGTAGGTGGGTCAACACCAAAGCATCAGGTTTAATGACACCATCAGATTATATTACTCAAATTGTGGCATAAGAAAATATGTTATTTTACACAGACACTTGAGTCAACTGAACCGAATTGTAATCTGCAATTTTTTTTTTACTTCTAAGGACACAGAGAAGATGGAGAAACTACAACGTGCCATAGCTGCCCAGACCAATTACACAATTCTTGTAAGACAGAAGTGATTCAGCTAAGAAACCAGTTTTAATTATTTCAAGAAATCCAGAGGCCAGTCTTGCTAATTATTCTCCAATAGTTATATCAAATATATAGTGCCTTGCAACATGCTCGCCAGTGTCTATCACAGGGCCGACGCATAGGGACAGACAACAACTCACACTCACATCCACACCTACGGAGTCACCAATTAACCTGCATGTTTTTGGACTGTGGGAGGAAACCCACGCAAACATGGGGAGAACACACAAATTCCACACAGAAAGACCCTTGGGTCAGGTGGGGATTGAACCCAGGACCTTCTTGCTGTGGGGCAACAGTGCTACCCACTGAGCCACCGTGCTGCCGTATGTATGTGTGTGTGTGTGTGTGTGTGTGTGTATATATATATATATATATACGTCTCACACCCACGTGTAACTTTGAAAAAGTTTTTGAGACAGCACTTAGCTCATTTGTAATTTGTACTAGTTATACAGGAAAAGACATGGAAAGACAGGGACTATTAACTTCTCAAGACAAAAAGGAGCTTTAGAAAAAGACAGATATATGAGTATTATATATAGAGGAGAGGAGTGAGTCTAGCTGTGCATACAACTCCCTGTGGGATTATGACTATCCCATGGCCGCCCCTGCATCTCGGCTGGCTGAGCCTTCCACCCCTTTGTTACCGGAGGTCATTGAGTGCTTCCCTGTCAGAGCCTCACGGCCCCTGCCCAAGATGCCCCTCCTGAAGATCCTCCAGACAGACTCTCGTTACATCCCTGCACCTCCCAGTTTTTGCTTCAATGACTTTTTATATATATAACTAGTGAATACTGCGCTTCTTTACCCCCCTTTTAGGCCATTACAGGCATGGCTATAGACAATCACCTATTAGGACTTCGAGAGCTTGCACAGGAACTGAAAAAAGAAAAGCTAGAGATATTTCAAGATGAAGCCTATCTCATTAGTAACCGGTTCATCTTGTCTACAAGCCAGGTAAGTTTGTCATCGTGGTGTAACTCAATTACCTGGTCCACTATCATTAAAACACATTTCAATATACAAAGGATAGGATGTTATAATATCCATTATGCCATATTCCAAGATGAGCACTTCGAAAGACAATATTTTTTTAGAATGGACTTGGGTTGAGAGCAGATATGTCATTGGGGTTATCAAGTGGGCACCCTCCATCCCAGATGTGTCGTTAATTTGAGCCCACGACACCTCCAGAAGGCTTAACGGTGAGCAATGACGTCTCAGAGCCACCCCCTTCTATATCCGCTCTCGGCACGGCCAGATATTTAAAAAATAAATAAATAAATAACAATAATAATACTTTTTTTTGGGTTGTTTATTAAACTGAGCGATACCCCTATACCTGTCCCTAATTCCTATTCCTGCAGGCTTTCAATGCCAACTCTGCAGGGATACTTACCACCTGAAAAGAAGATAATCTTTCCCTGCTCTGTTACTGCAGGCTTAATATATGACGCTCTGCAGATGTCCCTATACCTATCCCTATTCCCTATGCCTGCTGGCACTTTCTGCCAACTCTGCAGGGATACTTACCACCTGAAAAGTATCAGTATCAGTTCCATCTTTCAAGCTTAATAACTGATCACTGATAAAATCACATTATTTTATTATATACTATTGAGCATTTGATACGTATTTATACTAATCAGCCAAGCAAATAAGTATAGGCACAATTGCTCTAGGGTAACATGTCGGTGTTATTGTTACAATAATTTATTCTTAAATCAGATATCATCTAGTGTTCCACAGAACATGTTTAGCCTCAGTAAATGAGCTTCTACCCTACTGTATATTACTAAGCCAGGCCAAAAATCTACCCATTCCATGGTGTCTAATCTTTCATCAGGTTCCCACTACAGTTGAAATGTTTTGCTGCTATGGACCTGTTGTTCCCAATGGTTATGGGGCCTGCTACAACCCGAAGTCGGACCACATCATCGTTTGCGTGTCCAGTTTTCTGGACAACCCCACAACCTGCTCTGAAAAATTTGTCAAGGTCTTAGAGCAGGGGCTACTGGATATGAGAGATCTGTGCAACAAATACAACACTACTGGCGTCATGTCCTCAGTCCAGAAAAGACAGACTCAGGAGACACATTCACAGACGGATAAAAGTTTGCAAACAAAAACACAGGAAGGACCAACAGACCAAACCATGCCACAGGTTCAGGTGATAACAGCAGGCTGGTCCTTGGTGGAGGCCCATAGCCAAACCTCTGCACAGGGAGAGAGCAGGGTTATGAAAAACGGAGGTAAACCATAATAGGCTCTGGTTTGACAGTACCACTGTTCAACACTACTAATGGAAATAGGAAGGATAACAAGTGATGTTCATAGATGTTGAAATTATAATCCCCCCTGATGTTTCAAAATCTATATTCCATAGCACCCATTAAACTACTCCAGTGATCTTATCACAATTATATGTCAAATGCTTTGAGTAGCATATTGTTACATACAGTTTATATTGTATGAAGTGTTTGTTGCTGGACATGTTGTATTTGTTTCTAGCTGTATCTTAGCCACCCAAACTACATGCTTTCTACATATGCAACAATTGCATTTTTCCATCTTAAAAAAAGTCAATTTATTCGCAAAACAAAATCAAGGGAGTTTAACTACCGTATTTGCACGTGTACAAGTCGAGACATTTTCATCAAGATTTAAACTTCAGTCTTGGGGAGTCGACTTATACTCGAGATAGACCAATACATCAAATTTTCTTAGGGCTAAGTCTGTCCGCAGTAAGTGACATTGACGAAAATAGACACCCTTTGTAGTCCGCTTAAATCAACCTGGTCGATTTAACGACCTGAGCGCTATACACAGCGTAGAGAATCTATATATTCAGTTATAAACTTCAAAACTCACATTATACATTTATAATTAACCATTTTTATTCAACTTACATTAAATATCGGTCTATCTTGAGTAAAAGTTGACTCCCCAACATTGACGTTTATATCTTGATGAAAATGTCTCGACTTATACACTACAAATACGGTAGTTAAAGTGTAATGTATTGGTTATAGCAACTTAATTAAAGTAAAAGTAAAAACATTATAGTTATTTTCAAACTGCTATTTTGGGGGAGGCGGGGGGATAACAGCTTAGTCGGTCATTGCAGCATGTACTGTACAGTGGCTGGCTTTCTTAGTGAATCTAAGTGGCAATGAGGAAAACAATTTCTGTTCTTAACTGTTGTTTTTAAATCTGTCAGTAACTGAATATCGTGCTGAGTTTTATTTATTGTTGTCAATGAATGCACTGATTTTTTTGGTAAATATCTAAATTGTTGCGCAAAGCTAACAATATTTGAAAAATATTGGCTATAAAAAATAAAGTACAGTATGTGCAATAATAGGTGTCTTGATTATCTACACACAGGCCTTCCTAGGTCATCATTGAACTATATTCACCAAAAATATAAAAATCCACAGCATTGAAGAGAATAGAATGCTCAGAATGTAAAATCTCCACCTAAGCGTCTGTCTGGCTATCAGATAATTGCACAGGCACATCTGATCATTGTGTGGTACAAATAAAAAAAAAACTGCAACAATAAGTATTGCTGCAAATACTGGGTTACAGGTAGCCTACAATGTTGGTAACTGGCTTAAAGTTAGGTAACCTACAGGAGGTTGAGGTCTAGCCCTAATTTTGTGCATGTGACTATTGTCGTATACAGGTAAGATATCAAATCTAGAGAGAGTACAGCCATAGTAAACTGGAATTCGTATTCGGAATTCGGAATTCGTAAACTAGACCTACTAGTAAGTCAGTCATGTCAGAAGAGTGTATAATTTGCCTGTGGCATATTTTATTGGAGTATTAATTGTTTCTTAATGCTATAGGCCTACTGTAGGTGGCTCGATTTACTCGATTGGGCATCACATCCAAATTATGAGGGATGCAAAAAACGACATATGAAGCAAAATGGTATGGATTAGACTAAACATGGCAATTGGATAAAACTAAAATCTAAATTGATCCATGGGGCGCCAAGTGTAAACTAAAGTGTATTATTTGTTAGATTTAGAATAAACCTATCATTTTTTCTCAGATTGAAATGAAATTGTAGTCTATTTCTCTTAGACAACGACTTAAATATATATTACAACAGATTTCATTTAAATATCTGAAACGATTTTTAAATATACAACTTAAATCTGAGTTCTATGTGTAAATATATAT